>PVLD010001364.1:70109-206534 GCA_004027595.1 Dinomys branickii
ATTGTCTGACTAAATTTGCATGTCTGTATATGGGTTTATATATTTACACTTCGAAGATATCAATGGATAAAGCAATAACCACTGTTGAGATCATATCACCTTGTCTATAGATTAGTTGTGATTGTACTATTTTTTATGCTAATTGGTGTCTGTTTGTCAATATGTTTTTGTACTTTTATTTTTTTTAAATTAAAAAAAAGAGAAGTTTTTTTTTTTTTTTAACAATGTGGCATTTTTAAAATGACCAAATACTTCACCACATATACAAAACTGTAGAACTAGTGATCTATTCTAATGGTGCAGTGAGAGGCCAGAGTTGGATTTGTTAAGAAATAATGGGTTCTTGGATTCATTCTGGTAATTTATGAGTTTGAAGTGCAACTTCAACTATACACAGTAGCTGCTAGAAGATACGGAAACAGAGAAAAGCTGAATAAATGGTCTCTGGATTTAACTCCCTTGCTTTCAGCTGGCTTCAGAAGTCACCTCTCGGGAGCCGAGCAGCATATTATCAGCCTTCTGCTCACTGGGCTGTGGACAGCTCCTCCATCACGTGGGTCACAGGGTGAAGGTACCTAACCAGCTTTGAAGAAGCACGGGTACTGCTTTTGTCTGGCTCAAACTGGTTGAAACCACCATCTGCTCACTTGGGCTTGTATGTGCTTTGGATGGGTAATTTCTTTGACCTCACAGAGCCAGAAACTCCATCCTAAGAACAAGCCACTGTCACCATTTCCTGAACACGCATCCCATAAAGAATAGTGAAGAGGAACCACACATGTGCAGACCATGTACTCTGTCACCTCTGGCACTGCCCCGTGCCTGGGGCCGCCACGCTTCTGTATCTCATAAATATCGTCAAACCCTCCACCAGGGCGATGGGCTGAGGTTTGTTCCTCCATCTCCATGCGTGGCTACATCAACGTGCTTTTCTCTGGCAAAGCTTGTCCTTGCAGTCATCGGCATAGAATGGTGAGCGAAACAGGCCTGGTTTGTCAGCAGGATGACTTCAGTCCTCCAAGCAATGTGGTTTGCCTATTGTCTCGAAACAAAAGAACATGCTTTGAACGGAATTATTTCAACCCTGTAGAAACACACATTTTATGGCCTTTATTTTTCTCACTTTGTTGTGGATGGGTAGAAATTTTATTATGAATGTTAGTTAATTTTCATAACTTAAAATTATCAATTGAAAATCACTAGAGTAGAGGAATGGTTTAGTTTTTTCATTCGGGAAGACTTTAGGGATCTTGAGTTCCTGATTCAAAGAGCCAGATGGTGGCAATATCGTTTCCCTAGTCTCCAACATTCTTTAAAAACAGAATCATGAGAGACAAAATAGCAAAGAAGAGGTGCAAGGCCTGGTACATAGCAAAGGGGGGACAAGTGCCAGCTCCTTCCTCTCCACAGCCTGTCCCTGACCCCATTTCCGCGTATTGCTCTGAGTGTGGCTAGCTGCAGATAGAGGAAGAGACGTCAGACTCTGCAGAGGCTCTTCTAAGATGCCACTGGAGACCACAGAAAGTTCCAGCACTGAGAGGAGTGCTGGGCCAGTGTTCTGGGAAATGCTCCTTGTTGGTCAAAATATCAAGAGACATTCCCATTGGTGGGTGGTAGTCGATCAGTTGGATGTTAGGAAATGATTGCCCAGTGGAGATCAATTGAGAACAGCGATTCCACTGAATTGAATGTTTATAATTATGTGCAAGTAAGTGTGCTAAGCTCTCTGTGTTCAGAACAGTCCACTGAGTGGCACGTATAATCGATGGTTGATGGCTGACCTTGAACAAGGACAATCAGTCTCTGCTCTGGCTTTAGTAATCTCCTTTGGGCAGCTAAGTCTCACAGTGGGAGTGTGTTGGGGAGAGGAGGAAGGGATGATACATTTCTGCATGTGCTGAGGGTGCCAACTAAAGACAAGGCCTTGGGGAGACTCAGGGTTTAACTGCTCTGAAGGGCTATCCTGGTTCACATCTGGCTCATTCCTTGGTGCTAAGTTCTGTGGTTTTGCATGTTTCTAAAACAGAAAGCTCTCCATTTGGTCTTGAATCTTAAGCTAGAGCTTGGGTTGGAAGGGCCTTCGTGTTAACCACTTGGAGCAGAGTGGGCCGTGACAATTGGAGCTCCTTTCTCTTGATGGGCATATTCCTCTCCTGCTGGTGAAGAACCCACTGGCTTCCTCGTGTTATGAAATATTTTGTGCATGAAGGAAAAGAGCTCCGTTTCCATTTATTTTCCCTCACCGCATCAACAATAAACACTTTGGAAGAAGGAGAGCTGATGTAATCTGTCAGGCATTGGCACTGCGTTTCTGGGAAGCTCAGACCTCACAAGGCCTTTCACAGAGTGTATTTGTCTAGGAATTGGGGCGAGAAAAGCTTGAGTGTTGGTTTATCTTATATTTCCAAGTAAGAGTAATTTCACAAATACTAGAAATCTTGCAGGGGAAAAATCTTGTTTTTCCAAAATGATTAAACTAGAATGAGTGCAGAATTGGACTCTTTGAACTTCTACACGAAGAACTTTTTATACAGAAGCCATTCCCAAGTTTGGAAATTTGTTTCTGGTCTGAAACCTGGCATTCATATGAACATCACTGACTCATTAAAACACACTAAACACAATCATGCCCTGCCAAAGCCAAAGAGCATTGTTCTTCCTTCCTATTGGGTGGGTGCTGGGAGGGCTGGTGGCCCAAAAATGGAAGAGCCAACTGCACAATGCCCTGTCCTTCTAGGCTGAGGAAACTTGCAGGTAGAAAGCTGACACTGTTTTTTGAGGAAAGTGAATTACTTGCAGTGTCTGTGTTGGGAGGTGATAAGCTCATTCAGGTTATGAGCAAGCAATGCAAAGAGAAGCATTTGGTAGATTGCTTTACCTTTGGGAGGGGAACCTCATATCTTAGAGCCTACTGGGAACCTCTGGGAATCCTGGAATGAGGCCTGCACCTTGGGGCTGCCCACAGCTTTGGGCCTTCTTCTGCTTTGGGAGTGACCAACCTGTTCTGGAAACTCTCTCTGGTGACACCGTGGCTCAGGGTTTGCTCTTCTGGAGTTGGTGTCTCAGGAGCTGCACCAAAATTTCCTGCGCCCTGGTCCACACACAGTGAGGCCCACACAGGGCCCCAGAGGCACTTCCGTTTCAGCTTGTTTCCATTTTAAAGCCTGTAGACAATTAAGGACCAACGTCTGGTGCCAGTACTTTTTTTTTTTCTTTTCTTTTTCTCTTTTTTTTCCACAGTGCCTGCTATTCTTAGAAACAGCTGAGCCTGTGGTGGTGGAGACCAGAGGCTTTGGAATCTTCCTTCGTGTGGCAACAACTTATTTTTCCTGTGGCGGCTCGGCAGTGCTTTTCTTGGGCTCGGCAGTGCGGCTGATGCGGCTTGGATTGCATCTTGCCTGGGAGCGCACACCCTGGACCCCGTGGAAACCAAGCAGCAGGACGAGGATCGGTAACAAGCCAAGTCTTGAAAAGCGGCCTGGGCTCCCACAGGCAGCTGTTTCACAGATCACTCCTAAGATGCTGCTTGTGCCACCACTGTGTACTTGCCTGAGAGTTCCAGTGTGGAAACTGGAGCCATAAAAATGAGACGTATGTTTTAAAAATTATTATAATTAGTGATTTCTGGTAGGGGGAATTGAACTCAGGGTCCCTGAGCTATGTCCCCACCATCTGATCTGAGAATGTCACTTGGACAGGACACAAAGCTTGTGTGTGTGTGTGTGTGTGTGTGTGTGTGTGTGTGTGTATACACACATGCACAGTACTGGGGATTAAACCCAGGGCTTTCATACTGAACTGCATCACCAGATCTTTTTAATTCTTTTTTAAATTTTGAGACAGAGTCTCGCTAAGTTGCCTAGGTTAGGCTCACACTTGCCATCCTCCCAGAGAGCTGGGATTGTTGGTGTGTGCCACCACTCCTGGTTTAAAATTAGTCTTTAACTGTGTGTGAAGCTAAGGCTACATTTTTGGCAAATGCGCTGCTTTTAATCTACTCTTATGGGACTTGAAAACATTTATTCAGGCAGATTTGTCTAGCCCTTTCTTTGTATGACACAAGGTTATTTCAGGTATAGTTTGTGTCCAGGGGGGAGGAAAATCAGACACACACATGGTTTTCTATAATAAAATAACCAGGAAACTTTACTATCCCAAAGCGCATTCGAAAGCCCATTTTCTGGTGACCTTAGGCTAGGAACATGCAGGAAGGACTCAACATGAGGCAGTGTTTGCTTTTGTATGGGTTTGAAGTGTTCCGTAACAGAAATTAAAAATTCTTAGGGCAATAGAAATAATAAGAGATAGAGTGAAGCAGCTGAATTGGAATGAACCCTGCAGGGTGCAGCCTAAAGGGTTCTATACAGGAAAATTCATGGTTCCTGTGGCACATATAAGAAGATGAGAAAGACCGAAATAGTCATGAGCTAAGAATGCCACGTAGGACAATAGGAAAATGACCACAGAACAAGCAGAAAGGAGGAAATCATAAAGATAAACATGCAGTTCGTGAGCTAGAAAAGAAAGTAATGGTCCAGCTCATTCCCTAAGAAGAGTGATAAAGCAGCCTCTGGCATGAATGCCCAAGCAGGAGAGCAGGAGAAGCATGGAAGAGAAACAGACCATAAACTCTGACGGAAATCTTATAGCCTGCAAAGGGTTAGCTCCTGCAAAGGGTTTGTTTTTGACAGAAACTTGGAAACAGGGCAAGTGGATGATCTCCTAGGAAAACATTAATTCCAAAACTGTGAAACAAAAAGCTTGAATCACCCCATAGTTCACAAAAAAAGAAAGAGTTGAGTTATTAATGGACAGCTTTCCCCAGGTTCCTCCCCCGAGAAAAAGAAACACAGACAGTCAGCTACAACCAAGTTTACAGAAGCTTCAAGGACAGATCAGTACTACTCTGTATAAACGTTTTCAAAGAACAGACAGAGGACCACTCTCCAGATGACTTTTTATGTGTGAGCGTGATAAGGGGACTGAACAAGCAGGACAAAGCAAGACCTAGTTAGACCATTGCCCACAGTGGCAATGAATGCAAGGGTGTTGTATACAATTTCTAAGCAGGATCTATAAACATATTTTAACAATACATTTTTTGACCAATTAGTGTTTATCCTACTGTTGCAGGATGGTTTATGTTAGGGAACCTTTTAATGTAATTCATCACATCTGTACATTTAAAGATATATAAATGTTACTATAATTTGCTTACAGTTTTATGTCTACGTGAAACATGAAAACACAGTCAAGTTATTATCCATCTCTGGTGTTGGGGGTTGCACAATGAAATAGGGGTGATCCAACTGACACTCAAATATTTTTATTAAAAAAGGAAAGGACAACTACAGCAAAGCTTTAGTGAAGGAAAGTATTTCTTAGGTCCAGTACATGAGTCGATGGGTAATTCTTATTTTTCCTTCTATTTTTTCCCCTAAATCTTGAAACACTACATAACTAAATATGTTTAAGAAATAGAAAAAAAAAGGCAAAATCCAAATCTTAATAGATTGTAACTATTGCCATTCTATCAGTATTTTCTATTTATACTTGCTTACAGTTTTAAAAAATTTCAGTTTATGATTTATTTTGCAAATGACATGGAATATTTTCTTGACTTTGTCTTCCATAACTTCTGTGATCAATATTTTATTTATTTGATGCTGGGGATTTAACCCAGGGCCTGACACAGACTAAGTGCGTATGACCACTAAGCCTTTGTGATGAGTATTTTAGAATTCTTTCTTTCCCACTTATGTGTTATGTGAGGCAAAGGAATATAAATGTTTGAAAGAGAAAAAAAGAGGGAATCTTTCTCTTATAGACACTACGAGTTTATGTTCAGATCTATTACTTTCCATCCTCCCCAGCCTTTCCATTTTATTCAGCTTCCTGAGGTCCCTTGAGTGTTCCTGAAGTTGGGGGTTATTTCTTTCTGCTTTTCCACCCTTCTGAAAATTTATTATCTTTGTGTCTCTTCAATTTCCAACATCCAGTGCTCTCCTCTCCCACGGATCTCCTACAGGAAGGACGCACGGCATTTCTAAGTGCTGGGATTTGCAAATTTACATTTGCATACACTAATACTACACAAAAAAAGAAAAAGTATTTGCATTTTACATTTGAATACATTAATATTACATAAAAAAGAAAAAAAATAGCAGTTTGGAGAACATGCTGTTACCATGCCCTTGGACCTGGCACCTAAGACCACAGGAAGGAGAAAAGAAACGTGGTGTTCTTCCCTGGTCTTCCTTGCTTCAACCAGCTAAACCTCTGTGACCCACTTACAAAGGACAGTAATTCCTGCACCTCACAGAGCTCCCCACACAGGGGCTAAATGAGGTCATGGAAGGGAAGAGTTTGCCATACCACATTAACTCTCTCCTTCACAGGTCTGCTTCTTCCTCAGCTATGAGTTAGTTAACTATCTCTAAGTTTCACCTGCCTCAAAGACATTAAAATTCTGATTTATGGCTATTTTATTGCTAGGAATACAGTTATCTTATTTTTCAAGCACTGTTGTAAATATTTTGAGAATTCTAGTTTTGGTAAACCCAACTGGGCTCCAAGTTGGCAGAGATGGCAGTGCGTAGCGTCCTCTACCTGTGTGGCATGATCTGCCATGACCCTGTTTTCCACTGTAAAACAGATTCCTTGGATGTACATGAAAAACATCCTGGGTATATCCCTTTGTTGCTGGGTACAGTGCTGGAAAAGCATCAAGCCATCCTCCACCCTAGCTTTGCGCTCTGTTCACACATTATGTTTAGGATTATTCATATGCAGAATAACTGATCTTCCAAGAAACTTTCAGTTAAACTATTCCTCAGGTACCCTATTTTGCTAGTCACACAACTCCAAGTTGTCATCACTGATTCACTTGAGGCAGTCTAGAAGCACACACTCCTGAAGTGGGCATGGTAAGCACTTGACTTTCAAATCTTATTCCTCTGCTATAACCTGATATGCAGTCATACTGTGCTTTGGCTCTGTGTAGTATGAAAATCACATTTTTGAAACCCAACTCTTACCTCAAGGGACGTTTTTGTTCTTGTTAATGGACAGTTTGTATCCTGAACTCTTCTGAGAAAAGTGGAGCCAAGTGGTCCTCAATTCTTCTGCCCTTTGAAGATTCATTATTAGTAGTACATTCTAAAAAAAAAACAAGTAGCAAGTCCTCATCCCCTAGGCTAAACGAGCTGAGTTTTTAGAAAATGGCACTTGGATATTGCTCTGAGGACTTAATTCTATCAGTGAACACATACCATTTATTATTTCCCAAGATAGCAAATATGAATACAGTATGACAGCATTTCCTTATCTGTACTCAAATGGTAGAAGTACTCTCTCTTTCAATGGATCCTCATCCTCTCTAACAATTTCATTACTAAGTGTGTAGTTTAAACCTCTCCTAGTACTTAACACCTGGACTCAAGTAGGCCCTTGGCCCCAGGCAGTCTCAAGGACGCATCTGGAGCCTTCCAAAAACCTAAAGCTTTAGAAACGTCAGCAAAGTCAGTTTTTAACTTGTTAGGAAGAGTGTAGCCACACAGAAGCTGTTCTATTTTTCTTTCCTAAAATAAGAGAAAAGCTTAAGTGGTGGTTCAATAAATAATGAAACTGAACATTACATTCTAAATTGTCTTGAAATCACTCAACTTGTGTCAGGGACTCATTCTGAATTCTTTGGTTTCTAATGGTTATTCTTGATAGTCTGAAAAGTTTGTGTGTGTGTATTAACATATTAAAATAAACAATTGTCTTATGTAACAGCTCCTAGATTAGTTTGAGATATTAATTTATGCAATGTAATTGAACACACTGGACTCCAGGTTCCTCTGGGGCTCTGACTAAGATAAAAGAAGAAACAGTCCCAGTGGCCCCCACTTTCCAAATCTCAGGACTCTCATGACCTGGACATTTTGTCCCCGGAGTGGAGGAGGCTCCAGACTTGAGGGCACTGTGCTTCCCAGGCCGTGACCTCCCTGTCCTGAGCACCCAAGCTATAATTCTTTTGTTTGATTTTATAAAACAGATTTCAGGGTTGAGATGGATCTCAGAATCTATTTTGGGCATTCAAGGAATGCATGCAGTGGCCTCACTCTTTGACCATGGCTGCATTTTCTTTGTGTTCGTGGCCTTCTCACTCCTAAGCACAACTTTCAGCTCTGCTCAGAGGAAGCCTGCTCCTCCTGGAGTCACCTGGGTCCAGACTGACACTGGAAATGCGACCCTCTCCTCTGTCCACCTCCACACTGTGGAACGGGTGTGAGCTCTGTGTCCACGTGCTCCTCATCACTGCTGAGTGAAGTCCCGTCACAGCATCAGGAGTAAGTGTGACACTAAAAGCTAACATTAATCAAGCATGATGTTCAGCACGGTGACACATAATACCATATACATATGTAACTGATGGTGTACAGTCATACTTTGGTACTCAACTGCCTTGAAATTTGTTGAATTTGGTATTAGACATATTTTGACATGGAAATTGTGTCCCAGTACCTATCATTTGTTTGGTGCTCGATGTCAAGCTACACCTTGTTGGTGCTGATTGCCTGTGACTCGCCACCCACCACTCACCACTCTCTCCAGCCAAAGCAATTTGTTTGGTGCTTACTGCTTTTTGTCCTCATTGTGTCTCTTGAAACCAGTTCTTGATGAGTCCAAGGTGCTACCACACATGTGCACACCCTACTATGATAGAACGCTTATACTGTGTAGCAATAACAGTTCCTAACTGAATGGCTGGAATTCTTCAGGTATAGGAGATGCTTATCTTTCATAACAGCTCTGTGACTTGAACTGGCTATTTTCCCCCTTGAATATAAAAAGTCTTTTGTGTCCAGTGCAGGACTGACTGGCTCTCTCTCGCTGCTCACACCCTTTGATGTGGGGGACTGTGGGACTCTTCAGTCCAAGACAGCCCTGAGGGGCTCAAGTGCGGCGTTTGCTCCTCATACGCATGAGGTTGGGGATGCATTTTCTTTGACCAGGGATTCCTGGGAGTAATTGATTGCCCCTCTTGTTGGCTACTTGGAACACATCATGGCTCTGATGATGAAAGGCCTTTAGATGGGGCATCCAGGACAGGAGAGAGTTTCAGTGCCCTCCTAACCCATGGCAAAAGGCTCCAGCAACCTTTGGCCCAAAATGAAGGAGGCATGATTTTTAACTGTGATTCAAGCTCCTTTTGGAACCTTCCAAATGCCCATGGCAGGTGATCCTATTTCAAAGTGGCTCCTAAGGCAGTTTAAGGCAGAGCCTGGAGAGGTGAAGGTCTGGAGGGAGCAGGGAGCCATCCAGGTCTCCTTTGGCCCTGCAGTTCTCTTTGCCCTGTGTTTTCCCTTCCATTCTTTCGTGCTCTTCTTCCTTCTCTTTGCTAGAATATCAGAAGTGTTTCCAGCGTGCTCTCTCCTACTCCTCCTTCTGCCTGTGCCTGTGGACTTTACCTCCATGGGTTACATCACTGGCTTCTGGTATGACCTGGCTGGTTCGTCACCATGAAATTTGTAGGCCATGCTAACAGGACAGGCACCAGAACTGACCATGTGTTGAAGGGACCTCACAGGTGCCATGTGGGTGAAGCAGGGTGGAGCTCAGCGGGTGTCTGCTGGTGGTATGAAGGAGGAGACAGAGGAGAGCCCTGAGGAGGCAGCACAGCACCATTGCTGCTTCTCGTGTAAACTTGATTCTGCCTTTATCAGGACTCCTCCTCTGCATGACTTTCATGAAGCACTACAACCACACAATGGTCTGAGGACACTTCTTTGGCAGGTCTGAACCTTTTAATGTTTTTTGAAAGGAATGTTTGTGATACATAATGAATACATTCTCGGTGGAGAGTTGGTGCACGTACACATACAATCCTGATCCTGTTTACTTCCTCTTCCCCTCCTCTCCCTCTGTCCTCTCATCCCTAAAATCCCTTCCCATTTCCATGAAGTCTGCTTTGCTATTTCCTGTCAGCTCACCTTTACTTTTCTCTTTAAATTACTTGTGCTTTGGGTTTTTCGTATAAGAGAAGCCATGTGGTACTTAACCTTTTATGGTTGATTTATTTCACTGAATGTTAATGGCTCAAGGTGTATCCGTTTTCCTATACGTTTACCTTTCCTTCTGCTGAGCAGTACTCCATTGTGTGTAAAGACATTTCCTTTTCCAGCTCTTTCTAATGAGCACATGGGCCATTTCTAAGATTTAGCAGTGTGAATTGTGCTGCTATAAACATGGCTATGTACATGTCACTGTAAAATGATGTCCTACCCTTTTGGAAAGATATTGACAAGGAGACTGGCTGGATCAAGAGGGATTTCTACTTCTAGGTGTTTCATGAAGCTCCACACCGATTTCCATAGTGGTTATCCTGTTCATACACCTATGAACAGTGTAATATGGTTCCTTTGTGCCTTCACCTGACTTTGTTGTTTTTTGAGTACTTGATGATGTCCCTTCTTTCTGGAGAAAGATGGAAACTCAGAATTGTTTTCATTTGCATTTCTGTCACAGACAAAGATGATGAACATTTTTTCAGGTACTTGTTAGCCATTTGTGTCTTGATGTCACTTCTTCCTGATGAGTTGAGAAGTTAGCATAATCTCTGCTAAGGCTTGTGTCTAGGTGCTGTCCCAAAGCCCCACGCAGTCATATGTGGGGAGTTTCGAGGGTGGCTGGGTTAGGATCAGTGATGCTGGGATTAAAATCTTGCCACCTGGATGTATCTGTAACTACCCAAAGGGCACTTAACCTGGATGGAATATAAAGGGAAAGAAGGGAAGCCGCTTTGCTTCTTCAGGGCTTTGCTGCTTTCTGCCTGCCTTGCCATACCATGAACTCTCTTCTGTGATGCCCCTCTACCATGTCACCCTGTCTTGCAGCCAGCTGACTATGCACTGAAACTGCTACAGTCTGTGAGCTGAACTAAACCTTTCCTCCTTTAACTTTGGGTGTTGTGTATTTTGTCTCAGCAATGAGAAAGAATAGTTAAGACAACCTCCCAGAAAAAAAAGCAAGAAAAAATAGAGTCACTGCCATTAATTTTGTTTTCAAATCTGTACTAGATACTATATGTATGTGGCCATTTTGTAGTCAATATTGGCTATATTATAGTGGCAGAGAGAGACCTGTTTTTCTCCAGAATGACCACAGAAGGAAACTATTTACAGTCTTCTTTGAGGGTGTGATACAAGCTCACTGTCCTTTCTAAATGTTTAGCATTTATTCTCCAGGCTACAATGGTCTCCCCAAGTGCTGGCAGGAAAGACCTTCCTCCAAAGCACATAGCAATGTTCTAGGATGTGAGTGCGAGCTAAAATTAACTTTAATATTAACTCAAAGGTTTGGTCATGCAAAGCATTTCCTTCTGAGACTGCGCCAGATTCTTCGATTGCTGTGGCTCTTCGGCCTTGGCATCCCCTTTTTTCAGTTTCTCTTTCCCACTGAATGTTAACATGCAGGATATAGAGTATCCTATACTCGACAGTTATGGCTTTTGAGGTAAAATTAGAAAATGAACAGGGCTTCCCTAGGCTCTGCGAAATTGAGTGTATTGATTTGCCTTTATAATGTGGTACAAAGACATTTTGATTTATTTATCTTTTTAGTCTTTAAATCTTGGCAAGGAATAAAGGTGGTAATGAGCTTTGAAAGGAGAGATTCAGTTCTATCAGTCAAGCTGGCCAGGGTACTTTCCCTTTGACTTCTGAGCTATGTGAGGACGAAGATCTGATGGGAGAAGACATCTCCAGTAGGTCACAGCAACGCCTGAACCCATGAGTGGGTTCATGCTTTGAAGAGAGGGCAAGTGGCCTCCTGAGTCTATAATGTATTTTATGAGAGTATGGAGAATGAGGGCCACTTCACTCCAAACTGTTTTCTACTAACTCTGAGATATTATGAAAAAAAAAATGCTGACCCTTGCAGTTAAATCTTTGAGGTAAGGTCTGTACCAGAGGAGGGAAAATTCAGATATCAAAAGATGTCCGCACACTTTGTTGTAACTCTAGTTCTCAGCCTTCATAGCTGGAAACATCATGAAAAGCATTTGCAAGTTTAAATGAGCCCAGAGCAGCCCCTTGTCTTTATAAATAAAGTTTTATTGGAGCACCAGCATGCCTGATGGTCTGCATGTAAGCACATATAATGACGTCTATGGTTGTTGCTCCACCAGAATAGCCGCACTTGGTGGTTGTCACAAAGACCACATGGCTCAGAAAATCTAAAATGTTTACCATCTGCTCATTTACAGAAAAACTACACTGATCCTTTGGACAAAGTTTTGCTGTCTAACTCAGCAGCCACTAACCGTAGATGGCTATTCAACTATAAATGTCTTAAAAGACATATAATTAAAAATCTAGTTTTTCATGTCCACTGGTCATATCTTAGGTGCTTCTTAGCCACATTTGGCTACTACTACCTTGGGTAGCAGAGATATCATCACGATGTATGTCTGAAATGTCCCCAAAAGCTCATGTTTTAGGGCTATCGTTGCCAGCCGATGAGGTTTGGTGGAGGAGTGATTGTATCCTGAGAGCACAAAGCTTGTCAACGGTTTAACGCACTGACGAGCTCATAGCAGAACTGAGGACATGGTGCCTGGTTGAAGGGAGTGGGTCATAGGGTCATAATCTTGTCCTCAAGGAGGACTTGTCTACATCTTGTCCTCAGGCCCTATCTCTCTGGCTCTTTCTTTGTCTAATACCTTGCTGCCAGGAGGTGAAAGATTTTCCTCCGCAACGCCCTCCCACCATGATATCTCTGCTTCACCACACACCTAAAAGCCATGGAGCCACCTTACCATGGACTGGCCCCTCTGAAACAGTGAGCCAGAATAAGTCTATCTTCCTCTAAGTTGATTTTCTCAGATAGTTGGTCACAGAAATAGAAAGTTGACTAAGACAGAGAACATTTCTACTACTGCAGAAATGTTCTACTGAACCTGCATATTTATTAATAACATATGTTTTTATTTTAAGTTTTTGGAGGTTATAGTGGTTCTAAGAGATACAGACTTTTTACCTATTGTTAAGGGGCAACACCTAACCTGTGACCTCTGCAGGACTACTCTACTCAAAATCCAAATATATCAAGTTCCTTGGTGTGTGACATTAGTTTTAGTCAAAGAAAAAAATACCCCAGGGGATGAATTGAACTCATTGCTTGCACTGCAGCAGTACAATATGCTTCACTCTGTGAATAACTGACCACACAGAATTCTCTCCAGAAAAGTGATTGCTTTCTTCTCAAATGTGAGTCTTAAAAGCTACAGGTATTCTATCAATGCCTACACAGTGCACTGACTACTGCAGTTACTCTTCCTTGATGGTCTCTTGTTAGGAGACACAGAAGACCTGGGTCATGAGCTGGATGTTCCTTGCTCAGAAGGACAATCACTCAAGAGGACAAGCTCAGGCACCCTCTGCTGCAGCCCTGAGAGCAACATATTTCCCCAACAGAGCTCTGAGGAGTCACCATGGCAACCCAGCGTGAGCCCCTCTCTTGAAGGTGGACTAGGGAGATAAGGGCACTTGCTACCTCCAGTCCTGGCAAAGGTTTGGCTTTCCACAAAGTGATGTATGATGTATTGGGAACTTGTAAGGCAAAGGGTGGGACTATGAGAATCCTTCCATTTTGGTTTGAGAACCCTTTCTGCATTAGGTGGGGGAACACCTAAGCTGTTGTAACAGACCCAACAGTGCAGGGACTTGAAGGGCAAAGAAGTTTCTTTCACATAATAGTCCAAAGTGAGTTATCCCAGCATGGGTGAAGCTGGTCCTAGGCATGTCCAGGTTTCTGGAGGAGGCGGGCCCCATTCTTGAAGGCCTGGGTCCAGCAGCTGACTTAGTTCTGCTCCTTGTCCACCACCCTGAGCAATTACACCTAACCACAAAGACTTCTGGAAATCGTATGACTTGTGCTCAGGACAAAATGGAAAATTGATTTAGGTGGACTAGTGACACTCTCCACTCGGCCTTCCTTTTTCAGTTCTTCATATCTATATTTCAAACCCCAAGGCTGCAATCCACTGAGTGTGTTGTTTCTCTTGTTTACTTCCTTCTTTACCTCCTTCTCTGCCTAGCCAAAAAGAATAAAAAATTTTAACAATGAAAGACAACCTCCTGTTACTGTTTCAAAACTGATAAATCCTAAAGAAACACGTCGTGCTGAAAATACATTATGTTCTCAGAAGTGAGTGCTAGACTTTGCAGAGATTGAGTGAGTTCCTGGCGCAGGGGTGTGTGGGGACCACAGACCTCTCTCATCATATCTTCAACAGCGCAAAACACAGACACAGCCGGGATGCTCTTCAGAACCAGTCAGCTGTGCGCAGACCCCACTCTCTTCATTTTGTCCCCTTCATTCCACTAGAACAACTCCAAGCCGTGACAACTGCTGGGGCTAATGGACATGAAAACATTCAACCCTGAGTGCCCAGGCTTCTCCCAAACAATCGCTGGATTGTTCGGAGACCTGTTGATGCAACAAGCCTCTTGCTGAGAAGTTTGCCCCATAATTAGCAAGCAGCAGCTGTCAAGCCCATCAAATGGTTTCATGTGATGAAGTGAATGAGACAAAGCACTTTCTTCTCCTTTGCTGGCGGGAAGATGGTTGGTTTTTGAGTGGAACTGACACTTTTGTAAAGGGAACTAAGTGAACTTGGCTCCCGTTTCACACTGGTGTTTTCCAGACTGATATTGAATCTATGAGGCTCGTCCCCAGAGCCTGGTCCCCTGGTCCTCAGCTGATGGCCTATAAACTCTTGATGAAGTTCAGAATGCACCAACAGCTGTGGGGTACAGGCCCATCTTCTCTATGCCTGAATCACCCTTAATATCCTCTAGGATTTCTCCAGAAGGAAAATATCGTTCAGCCCACCAACACTGGAGAGAAATTCGATAGCTTGAACCTTGACACTGACTTCTTCTATTTGGGGAAATTTGCAGTGATGTAGGGTCAAGCTCATGTTACTCAGTACTAGAAGAATGCCATTTGGGATATGCTGTATATATGGTGATTAAAGCAACCAGTGACATACAGGGTAAATTGTATACCATCTTTTATGTGCTAATGAAAATGTACAGTCATAAAGAGATGTTGTGGGATGGTAGGAGGGGCAGCAGATGAGTGAAAATGTGGGTAAAAGGTGTTTAACTTCTGAAGTCCCTGAAGTCCACAGCTCTTAGTTCCTTCTCCTACACATTGTGAATGTTCATTACACAACCTACATAGTCTTTTTGTTTTTCTGTGTTTTGGTACTGGTGAACCCAAACAGGGAGGCTAGGGGACTTGCTGCCTGCAGTCCTGGCAAAAGTTTTGTTGCAGTTGAATGGGCCCCAAATAGTCCAGGGTCTTATGCATGATGAGGAAAGAATTGCCAAGTGCACACCTCACAGGAAGTAATAAGTAGCTCCATAGACTGGAGATCACAGGATGGGAGCAGGAACAGGCAGGAGGGCAACAGGAACAGGCAGAAGGAAGAACTCAGGGCGAGGAACTCTTGAAGAGCCACAGTGAGTCCAGCGCAGCTCAGACTTCCAGGATTTAAGGAGTCAGGCACCTTCACCTTCAGGTGCCTCCCATTGTGCTCAGAAGTCTGTGACCCCCGTTGCCTCTCATTTTTTCTCTCCTTGGTGTTGGAACTAATGACCTGCCACCTCAGGCGGCACGACCTCCTAAACTTAAACATGGACAGTCACCAGAACGGTGCTGTGCCCACCGCTGCGTGGAGGGGAAGGCGTGGCTCCCTCAGCTCCCCTGTTTCGGACTGTATCAGCCTGGCTTGCTGCAAAGTGACAAGTAACATGTAATGTGTCGAGAACTGGTAAAGGAAGGGGTGGGACTCTGAGAATGCCAGCCCACTAGCCCCTTTTCATTGTTTTCGCGTCTTTTTTTTTTTTTTCTCCTTGAGACAGGCTCTTGCTTCTTTTCCCAGGCTAGCCCTGAACTTGCAATCCCCCTACCTCAGCAGCTACAGTAGTTGGGATCACAGGCACTTTAATCTTTTGAATCTTATTCAATCCCAAATATATAAACAGGTGAGAAATATCTTCTACCAAATATTTTAATAAATAGTTATTGTGGGGAACCACTCAGAATGCTTCAAAGCTCAGAGATATCTAAGGACTCCCAAGGGTGGAACCCTGCTTGGCTAATGCAGGTGCACAGTGGGATACAGTTATGCAGCTGTGACTTAGCACAAGTAAACACGCGTGCGCTGCTTATGGCACCAAGTAAGACTGTAAACACAAGACAACAACCGTGTAAGAATTACACAGTAAAGGCACAGGTGCCTCTTGCACTCCCACTCTGGCTCTCTGCTCTGTGCTGCTCCACCCTGCCTACCGCTGCTGCCGCTGTCGTGCACACATGAGTTCTTTAACCTGGGAACCTCACCAGTGAAAATCTCCCTTGGGCCCCCCAGAGCGGGCCGACACCTGGTGTAGTCCACAGGACATTGGAGTGAGTGCTTCCGCGGAGGCTGTGGAAACAGTGCCCCCAGACAAGGGAGAGCCCTGGGGAATGGCTGATAGGTGGCGCTGACCTTGCCTCTGCTGCCGTAGCTGCCTTCTTGGCAGTTGGGAAGGCCCTGGAGGACTGGGAGACAGTGTCTTTGGAGCCTAGGGATGTTTCACAAGCCTTGGAAGCAACTGATAGAAAACTTCCTCCCCCTCACCATGAACTGGTTCATGGGTGGCTCAGCTGTTTTTCACTCTCTTCTGCTGCATAAATCAAGAGGCAGATGGCCTTGCCTGGCAAGCAGACCAGCTTTAGCAGATAGAGGAGGACCTTGAGCAACGGCTGGCTGCTGTGCAGCTCAGGCTGTAAGACATGGGAAGCACTGGCTCCTCCAGAAATGTCTCCAGAAGTGTAAGTCCTCATGTTTGAGAAAACCCCCAGGAAAATCACCTGGTTGTGCAAGCTAGGCTGGCTATTCATCAAAAAGTGGAGGTAGAGGAACTCATAGCCCACGGAGGAAGATTGGGAGAATCACCTACCTCTACATGACAAACTACATACATGACCTATTCAGCCATGGGGCTGTGGGAGCTGACAAAATAATTAAGGCAGAACGTGGGTGAAACAGTGCCTGGAAGGCTGCTATGGCTGTGGCAGAATGGGGTTGAGAACACGCAGTTAGGCCTCCAGGAGGTGTCCCAAGTAGCCAGCACAGCCAGCACCCCCTCTAGGAGACGGGCTCTGCAGGATGTGCAGAGGAGTCCCAGGAGCAGGTAATCAGACTTGATAAATTGGTTGATAGCAGCTCGCCTGGTTTGGGAGAACCCAGGTGACCGGCGGGAGAAGGTCACTGTCTAGACTTCATGACTGTGCTATATGAAATGGGCATGAGTCAGATGATGTCTGCACTGCAGCACTGTAGCCCAGATGAGGAACTGCTGGTGGCTTGCATGAAGGACACGGTCCTGGCGAGCAGACCAGCTGGCACATTCCTGTTGGTGGCAGCCCTTCTAGCCCCCCTTATAGATTGCCCAGTCCACAATGCTGTTGAGCTTTGGCAAGGCTGGGCGATGTGGAAGTGAAGCACCACAGTGAGGCAAAATCTGTAAAAGCTGTACCAGGGAGGAGAAAAACAAGGGCCCCTCAGGCAAGTGGGGCCACCCCCCAAGGAAGGCTGTGGGGCCACTGAAGGTCGATTGGCACCAGATCTGGATGGTCCTGCTGGCCGCCAGCCTAGCTGCAGATAAGTCAGACTGGCAGCCTTTGGAAGCATTGCTGACTCTGCGGAGGCAGTTATGCCCTGAGCAGCAATAGTGGCTGATAGGCCAGTGCCAAAGGCACTGGCCCGCTTTTACCTCAGAGGAGGCATGTGGAGGTGCCTGGGCCTTGGGATCCTTGGTGACTGGAGGCCACATATGGGATTGACTGTTTACTGGTGCCCAAAGTACATGCAGCATGTACTAGTGTTGGTGGATACTGGAGCTGAGTCAGTGCTAATATACTGTAACCCAGACCATTTTATAGGACCTGCCTCAGGCATAGAAGGGTATCAAGCTGACTATATCACAGTCCGGAAGACCCAGGTGACCTTGGGTACTGGTGCTTTGCCCCCAGGCCTGTCTGATGCTTATGTTTCCCTAGGTGCTAAATACTTACTAGGGGTGGGCATACTGTCAGGCGGTCGCCTAGACACTGTGTAGGGAAGATGCGGGTCGCAAATTCACATGGCAACAACCATAGTCTGAGGCCACCCGTACCACATACTGCTGATGCTCCCGCAAGCCACATGGGTCGTGTGCGTGAAGCAGCACCAGCGGCCTATAGACCATGAGGAGATGGAACAGACTGGCTTGAAGTTGGAAAAAACAGGGGTGATGCTCCCTGCCCAGGGCCCTTCAGTACGGCCCATGCAGAAGCCAGGCAGGTTGTGGCGAGTGACTGTGAGCTCTCACCCTGTTGCTGGCAGTCAGGACCAATTTCCCTTCACACAGGACAGATATTGGACCTTCTAGCTGTTGCCACAAGACCATTTGCATGACCTAGTTTTGTGTCATGGCCTGGTGGCTCAGGAGCTGGCCACCTGGGCCAAGCCTCACTGTCGGTGTTTTGTATTGATATTTTTGTTAACCTGATTGTCTTGCAGAATTGAAAGCCATTGTCAGACCAGGGATATAGCTCAGTGGCATAAGCACCTGCCTAGCAAGCACAAGGTCCTGAGTTTGATTCCCAGTATCCAAAAAAAAAAAAAAAAAAAAAATCTGATAGCCACTGTGCACAGACTAAAAGAAGCTTTGCTGGCATGGGGGTGGCCCATAAATAAAGACAAAGTCAGGGACCTGGCTTGTCTCACACATTCTTGGATATTGCAGGGTTGGGAAGACCAGACCCAGGACAATATGCCAATTACAGGCCTCTATGGACTTGCTAGAATTTTGGCGGATGGGCTGCACTGAGCTACCCTGCTGTACACTTGATACCAGATGACCAAAAGAGACACAACGTGGGGCTGGATAGACATAGCAGAAGCTGCTTTTCAAGGCTCAAAGAGCATTGTTGCACAGGTGCAAGCCCTAAGAGCCATTGACCCTAACCTGCCATTCATCCTAATCATCAATGTAGATGATGATGGCTTTGGCTGAGGCCTATGGCAAAAACGGGAAGCAGAAGCACCCTGCTGGGTTTTGGTGACTGTTGTAAAAGGGAGCCAAGAGCTGATATTTCCTCACTGAGAAACTGTGGCAGTGTATGCTGCTCTGTATGCCTGCGAGGAATCACAGGACAGACAGAGGGCTGGTAGGGATGTGGACAGCCCAACCCAAGAGTAGATAGGCACAGGCCCCACTCGTATGCTTTGGCAGACTTACCTCCAACAGTGGCTTCTTTCTGGCTATCCTCCTGACAGCCAAACTGGCAATGGTTTTGAGACCCATGATGTACATGGCCCAAGAATCCATCTGGGAGGACAAACTATTCTAGTCCCTATGCAGAAGGGAAAGAGAGACCTCCAGCTGATGCTGGATATACTGATGGGTCTAGCTGTGACCCAGTCCTGCAATGGGCAGTGGTTGGTGTCCAGCCCAGTACAGAAGTACTCTGGTTTGAAATTGGAACAGGTAGATCAAGGCAACAGGGAGAGTTTTGGACAGTGTGATTGCTTCTGGCACATGAAGAAAGCCCCCTACATGTGCACATGGAGAGTTGGGCTATCCTGAGAGGGCTGATGCTCTGGCTGCCAGCTTGGGCAACTCAGGAGTGACTGGACACCATCCTGTGTGGGGTGCCGACTTGTGCTGAGATGTATGGGTGCACGGCCCAAAAGCTGGCCATGTAAAGTATCATGGTTCAGGATGGCAGTCCCTTCTCTCACCAGGAAATGATTTAGCAGATGCATTCACCAGCATTACAATGGTTGACTGCTAGGAGTAATGTCTGATCAGAAAAATTGAGTGCTGTGTATGGGATGCTTCTAGGAAGAGCATCTGACCAGGGAGCAAGGACCATAAATTTAGCCCTCCAAGTTAAAACCCTTGCTCGACATATGGTCCAGGCCTTGAATGTTACACATCAGGGTTTGAGGTTGCTCATGGGTAAAACTTCTCAAATGGGGAAGTGGTTTTGCAAAACCACAGTTTCTTGAGTTTTTAACTACAGGTGTTTGTGTCCTGTTACATGTAGATTGTTAGATTTATACACTCCCAACTACTCAGACTGCTTCAAAGCTCAGAGGCATCTAAGGACACCTGAGGATATGACTCTTCTTGTCTAGTGCAGGCACACAGTGGGATACAGTTATGTAGCCATGACATGCATGCGCTGGTTATGGCACTATGTAAGAATGTAAACATGAGACAACAACCTGTGTAAGAATTATACAGTAAAGATGCAGGTGGCTCTTGCTCTAGCTCTGCTGTGTTCCCCATTGCCTGCTATTGTTGCTGATGTCTTGCATATGTGTGTTCTTTAACCTTGGGACCTCACCCGCAAAAACCTCCCTTGGTTTCCCTGAGTGCACCAACAGGTTCTCAAAATTTTCCTTTTCTCTGGAAAGCAGCCTCTTCCCTTCCCTTACATTGTAAAAAGGCTACCCACACCCAGGGGGCATGTAGCTCTCATATAATCTGCATGGCCTGCTCTTCCACAGGCTCAGGATGTGTACCAAGTAAGCACCCTGGCTTTCTGCTGAGTCACTCAGCCAATGCATATATTAATATTTGTTTGGGAATATTTATTTATATGATATATATATTAAGAGCCTCCAGACACACTGAATATTTTTCCCATATATTCCTGCCAGTTAGAAATACAGGTGAGTTCAAATCCTGATTCTCAGGTTTCTGCATTGAATGTGAATGAAGAAAATTGCTTACCAGCATACCTATTGCTATTCATTCCTTATGAGTATTAATATCACCCTATCCCTAACTATGAGAATGACTATAGTACCAGTAGTGGTATCTAAGAGGCAGAAATGTCTGTTTGGAACTTTATATGTATGAAAGAACTGTGATGGGAAATCTTCTAAAATAGAAAAATTACCATTCATTTTGTCTCCCTGTTGACTTGATTCTTAAAAAGCCTTCAGCCAATTACGCCATTATAGAATTGAGAAAAATACACACCACTTAGTCGTACATTGCTCATTATATTTTCCAAACCATGTCATCCCTTGGTAGGTTTTAAATTGTAACCAGGTGAAATGAAATTACATTTTTGACGTGGGCATCTGAAAAATGAATTAAACATGGATAGGTATTTGGGGATTCTGATCATATTTCCCCAAAATTTCATATTAATACCACAAAATAACAGCTGCTAGGCAGTCTACAGTACCACAGTGGAATAAAAGAAGTCTTATTTAATCTAAGGGATGGTCAAATTTGCAAAGTAAAGGAGATATTTTATTTTTTAGTCATTGAGTATTTTATAACAGAGACTTCCCATAGATGCGCCAGGTTAATGTGAATGGTCAGGAAATACACTCTTGTAGTGCTTCATTGCCTTTATTCCCCCATTGTGTTCTTAGCTAATATCACTGCACCGAGAATAAAAAGGAATTAAAACAACATTTGTTTTCCGAATGAATGAATGTATGAATCTGGGAAGAAGCTCCTACGATGCCTTTCCGAAATAAATGGTAGGTAATTTTACATGTCCACTCGACTTCAGGTCTGAGTTCCTCAAGCCTGCAGGTTTCTGTAGGATCTGGATACCCAACTTCTCAGTCCTGGAAAAAATCCTTTATGAAGCCACAAAGTAGGGAGAATGAGCAAGTACAGCAAAAGGCTTTGAATGCTTCAGGTCTGGAATTTTTGGACATGACTAAGCCTTTCTTCTAACCAGTAGTGTGCTGGCCTAGGGGTGAGTATTTTAACCCAGGTGCTGGAGTCGTGGTATTGGCCAGCAGCATTCCTCTCCAAGCAACTCCAGTCTATTACCCAGGCCATCCTGTGTTTGGGTTCTTGCAGGTGCAGTCCTTCTGGGGGCAAAAGCTGACAAACTGTCTGTGGGACAAGAATTAACACTCCAGGGAGATATCTCAGAGGCACAGCACCTGCCTGGCAAGCACAAGGTCCTGAGTACAATTCTTGCTACCAACCTCCCCCCAGCAAAAAAATAATCCAGGTGCCTCACTCAGTACTGACATTAGTGGAGTACAAGAGACAGTACTGGCTGACTAATGCCTAGGTAGTCAGATATCAGGGGATGTTACTGGAGAACTCATACATTCCCACAGAAGTGGTTTGGACCCTGAACCCAGCAACTCTCCTGTCTATTGGGCTAGCCAGGCAGATAACGACAAACTGAGGTTATGGATGAGGTGTTGAGCAGGACAGACTTGAGGGGCCAGCCCCTCAAAAACCCCAACATTGGGTATTTCACTGACAGCATTTTTGTTAGAAAGGGAAAGTGCCCTGCTGGGTAATCAGCGGTAACCCTAATACCCATCCTTGAGGCAAACTCTCTGGCAAAAGGGACCTCAACCTAAGGGCAGAACTCATCACACTAACTCACACTCTCCAACTAGCAGCACATGTGTTAATATATACACAGACCCTAAGCATGCTGTCTCGGTTACTTTTCTCTCATTGTTGAGACAAAATACCCAACACCCAAAATGAAGGAAGGAAAGGTTTATTTAGCTTACAATTTGTGGAGGTTTCAGTCCATACTTGGCTGGTTCTGAGGGAGAATGGCACATGGCAAAGGGCAAAACGTTCATGGCAGCAGAGCACAGCAAAAACAACCAGCAAAAGAGAGGAATGGCTGCAAGCAGCCTCTTTCCTTCCCTTACATTGTAAACAGGCTACCCCTACCCAGGGGACATGTAGCACTCCCATAATCTCCATGCCTTCCTCTTCCACAGGCTGAGAATATGTACAAAGTAAGCACCCTGGCTTCCTGCTGAGTCACTCAGCCAAACCTCTAAACTCCCCAAGTTGACACAATCTATCAACCACAACATATGCCTTCACCATCCTCCATGCACATGGGCCTTATATAAAGAGAAGTACTTAATAAACTCAGGAGGAAAAGACATAAAATATGGCAGAGAAATACTTGGACTCTTGGATGCTGTACAGGCCCCCAAAAGAGTGGCAATTATGTACTGTCAGAGATATCAAGAGGGAGACACTGCAGCCTCTCAGGAAAGCACAAAGCAACTTGGAAAGCAAAGCTCATGGCCCCAGGGGAACGACAAAATCAATGGCTGTGGCTGCCACACTGTTCCCCAGTCTATTGGCAGAAGGAAGGCCAATTATAGAATGAGAATGTTTGGTTAAAAATGGAGAATGGAAGCTACTTTCCAGGTGGATGGTGGAAATTTCAAGATGACTGAAAAGCAATCCCTGAGCCCCAACCTCCACTTTTGTCAGAAAACCACACCCCTATTGGCCAGACAGCTCTTGAGAGCACCATGGGCTGACATTTCCATGTCCCACAGCTTTCCGTCATAGCCTGGGAAGTGTGTGAGCAATATGAAACTCATGCCTGCAATATCCTTGACAAGGACCCAGGGCTGCTCTTGGGGTACAGAGTGTCAGAGGAGCCTTGTTTGAAAACATGGTTGCGGACTTCACTGAGCTTCCCCAAGTTCATGGTTACAGGTACTTATTAGTGTGCACCTTCTCAGGCTGGGTAGAGCCATTTCCCCCACATCTGAAAACACATCCGAGGTGGCCCAATTTCTTTCTTTTTTGTCTTTTTGAGGCAGGGTCTTGCTATTCAGTTCAGGCTGGCCTTGAGCTCACTTTGTAGCCCAGGCTGGCCTCAAACTCATAACAATCCTTCTACTTCAGCCTCCCAAGTGCTGGGATTGCAGGTGTGCACCACCACGCCCGACAGCCCAATTTCTTTTGAGAGAAATTATCCCCAATTTTGGAATCTCTGTTATCATAGGATCAGACAATGGGCCAGCAGTCATCTCAGAAGTGGTGCAGCTAGTGACCAAAGAACTAAAGATTACTTGGAAACGGCATATGGCACACCATCCCCAGAGCTCAGAAAGAGTGGCAGGAATGAGCTGGACTCTAAACCTACAGCTGAGTAAACTGTGTCAGGAAACTCACCTGCCCTGGGGCCAACTCTTTTTTTTTTTTTTTTTTTTTTTTTTTGGCGGTACTGGGGATTGAACTCAGGACCCTGCGCTTGCTAGGCAGGCGCTTATTCCACTGAGCTACATCCCCAGCCCCCTCTTGCCAAAAGCCCTGCAGAGGATTAGGTCTAGTTCCACTGAACAGACAGAGGTTTCCGCTTATGACATTTTCTATGGACAGCCTCCTCCCCTTATTAAGGGCATAAGGAGGAATTTAAAGGAGATAGGAAGTCTCACCCTGAGGCATCAGGTGCAGGCACTGGGTTCAACATTAGTCACTCTACATAAGTGAGTTAAGGATGGTTGCCCATCAGTCTGACCACAGATACCCACTCCTTTATTTATTTATTTATTTATTTATTTATTTATTTTTAAAGACAAAAGAATGGAGATATATGAACCAGAATAAGCCATAAACAGTATCAAAAATACAAAATTATACAGAATATAGTAGGGAATTAGCACTGGATGTTGTATTACATAATGTTATCTTCACATTAGTTAAATCATAAGCATTAAAGGAAATACAAAATTATATACAAGATAGTAGGGAATTAGCACTGGATGCTGTATAATATAAAGTTATCTTCTGTTAATACAAAAACGATTGAGGAAATACAAAATTATAGAGAACATAGAAGAGAATTAGATCTAGATGCTGTCCTACATAATGTTACCTTCACATTTGTTACTCAGTTACACAGATGATGGCCCATTTGATCATTCAATTTTCTCCTCCCCCATCTCCATTACCCTACCACTCAATCAGTCATCTTCCCTGTTATAATAACTGTATTCTTGGGTTTATCTATACTCCTGGACTCTTGCCTTGGGAAGAGATACAGCTACCTCAGACTATACTATAACATACATAAGTGTATACAAACTGCCACGGTTGGAGGTGGAAAAGCACCTATGCTTACAGTGGACCATCCAGCTCCGCCCCATCGCCATGCTATGGGTGGGGGCGGGTCCAGTCTGTGGGGCACCCTCAGTGGGGCCCACAGCGGAGCAGCCGTGGGGCAGGCACCCCCATCAGGGCACCCTCGGTGACCCGTTCGGTTCTGTCCTGTCGCCTCGATGCTAGAGGCCCTTTCTTCTCTTCCTCCCTCCTCCTGATCTCCAGTATTACCGTTCCCCACCCCTTGCAGCTGGGCATTGGACGAACTTACGATGCTTGGTATAAGGGCTTGAAATCTCCCTGGCCCGTTCTCTCTGTGTTAGTTCAGGGTATGAACTGAGTTTAAAGATTAGTTCTAGAATAGAGTTGGAGGATTTTCTCGGGTCTACTGTATAGAGTATGTTGTTGTTTTCCAGACTCCTGGTCTGCTGCTTTTCACCTAATTTGTTGCTATGGGTTCATGCAAGGTTCATATGTGCAAGCTGTAAGGAGACCCTCTTGGTGCTCACATTAATAGTTTGGGGTGAGTCCTGAAGACCATGGGTTCGTCCCATTGTTGCCAGGAACAGGCAGTGCTTGCTCAAGCCACTGAGACTCAAGGTGCTCCCAGAGAGAGTTCAGGGTGGGAGCTGAGTCCCAGCAGCCCAGCTCGTGCTTCCTGCCTGATGTTGGAGTGAGAAGGGTGTGGAGCCATGCGATCCACCTCCATCTGCATCTCCTTCCTGTTGAGGTGCTGGAGCCCCTGTCCACTCCTCAGCCAGATCCCTGGGAGCTGCTCTGGCTCACTGCTGAGGTTCCCCACTGCTCTCCACTGGTAGCCGCTCACCCAGTAGAGAGGCAGGGGGCCACTGCCTAGAGGCAGGCGCAGAGCTGGGCATGGTGCACTGTGTACTAGTTGCACTGATTCTCTCCAGGCGCTGATTAGGAAGGTTGCCGCAGGGTGGGGACTCTGCCCCAGTGGCTGTCGTAACCTCTCATTCTCACACTGGGTTCAACAACTGCTCCTGACTGCCATTGCCTCTTTTCCTGGCTGCGCCCTCCCCTCTCCAGCCCTGGACCAGTTCTTGGAACTCCGCTCTCTCCTGGCTGTGTTGGGAGGCTTCCGTGAGCATGGGTCTCTGAAGCTGAAGCTGCGAATGCTGGAACGAAGGCGTGGGCCAAGGGTGTGTTTGGAGTGGTGACTTCCTCCTTCTCCTCTCCCTCCGACTGCACCATGGCGGATCTCCAATCCTTTCCTCCAGCAGAGGTTTTTCTTAGTCTTTCCGAGGGCTTCAATTCCCATTTCAGATCCTTCCTGAGTTCAGGATACCCACCTCTTTCCCTTCTGCCCTTCACATGTTGCTATATTCCTTTGTGTGAGTGGCATTCCTCCGGGAGGTTCTCTCTCTGCTGCCTACCCGGTCGCCATCTTGAAGTCCTCTCATAAAATTTATTTAGTTATTTGTTTCTTTCTAATGAATTGACCATTACATTTCTAAAGTTCTGAAATGGTCAACAGACCATAGAAAGATACCACTTTAGGCTCCTGCTTGAAACCAACAGCTACAGAAAACTGCTGGCCTTGATTCATGGCCAGGACACCCACTCCTTTAAACCAGGAGCTACTGTATGGGTAAAGAATGGAATGTCTACCCTTTAAACCCCTCTGGAGGGGCCCATTCAGTGCTATCTTAACCACCCCTACTGCAGTAAAGGTGGCTAAGACAGTGCCCTGGATGCAGCACAGGAGAAGCTTAGAATTGGGACTACATCCTTGACTTGTGGGCACCATGTAATGACTATCCAAAAAAGGTGGACCTCAATCCCAGAGACATGACCAGGAGAAAGCACCCCTTCTCTAGTCACTCTGGAGGCTGACTAGTGCATGAACAGCAGGAGCCTGAGGATGCCCACAACTGGTGACACAAACATCCTGTAGCCCTTTTGTGAGCAGTGCCTGTCACACATTGTCACCCCATGCTCTGAACTGTATTTTGATCACCAGCTGTGATTTTTGCAATGACCCTCACAGAGACCTTAGCAGCTGACTGAAAATGTGGTGGAACGTGTCTGGTAGCCCTCACCTTTCTCGTGCAGTAGGGCCCCTGTTGATAGGCCTGAGCTCTCCATCACATAACCAGGTTAGGCCACAGAGTCATTAAGACCTTATTATATGTGTGGTTTGTGTCTGGATATCCCCCTGAAGCCTCAAACAGTCATGGGAGGGTGGGATTTTCAGAGGTGGCTGGATCTAGAGTATGTGATTGATTCATGGTCCAAAGCTGGGATTAGGAGTCTGAATGCTTCGCCTGCCCAGGGCAGGCAGCTTTCATACCATATAATGGACAGAGAGAGAGATTTGTCCCAGGATACCCAGTAGTGAGTGGTCCCAGATCACCTTGAGCTAAACCCTCATCCTGATCCAACATTTTTCATCTCCAGAGAGCTCAGGATGATTCTACCCTGCCTGACATAGATATCAGCTAACAGGCCCCTGGTGGACTATATATGGGGAAGAATAGCCTGTAATGTTCTCCCCCCAAACTGGCCAGGGTCTTGTGTGTCAGAAATAATCCGTCCACCTTTCTTCCTACTCCTACTCTCCATGGAGGAATATCTGGGGGTCCAAATGTAAGGGGACAGAGAAACTCAGAGAAAGCGGTGCGCTCTACAGATTGGCAGTTGGAAAGATGATGAATGCCCTCTCCGAGTGCATAATTCATTGTTATGGACCTGCAACTTGGGCCCAGCATAGGCCGTGGGCCATGTACTCCCATCTAATGCTGAACTGCATAATTAGATTAAAAGCAGTGGAGAAATTATAACTAACAAAACTGCAAGAGCTCTTGACTTATTAGCCAAACAGCAGACCAGGATGTATAATGCTGTCTATCAAAATTGCCTAACCTTAGATTACTCACTCTTTTCTGAGGGAAGAGTGTGTAGAAAGTTTAACTTGGACAACTGCTGACAGGTGATGAGGGGAAAGTCATAGCAGAGATCACAGATCACAGGAGAAAGATCACTCCTGTCCCAGTCTAGACAAGGGAAGGTTGGAGCCACAGGAGTTGTTTGGAGGATGGTTCTTTATGTCTTATAGGTGTTGTGCTCATAGTTGTAGGAACTTGACTGATCCTACCATGCCTGACTCCCCTGGTTATATGGTCTGGCTTCACCCTCATCAAGGTGATGGATGAATGTTAATTTTTTTGTTTGTTTGTTTTTTATGTGAGACAGGGTCTTGCTATGTAGTACAGGTTGGACTTGAACTCGGTATGTAGCTCAGGCTGGCCTCAAACTCATGATAATATTCTTGCCTCAGCCTCCCAAGTGTTGGGATTGGCAGTGGTCACATGAAAAATGGCTAGGCATATGATGATCTTATGGAAATATAAACCTCTAGGCCAAGATGATGCTCTTTGAACCAAAACATGGGGTCCCAGTGTCAAAGGGGCTAATGTCATAGGGCCCCTCCCTAAAGGATGTGGCAGAGCCTTCCCTTAAGGAATGTGGACCCTCAAGGAAAGTTGATGTGGTACAGTTAGTTCCTATGTAGCCATGTGTAGTTCTGGCATGGCTCTGAAATATAGGTGAACCCAATCTGCCTGTAATTTGTTAGTATGTTACCATATGTCTTGGTTACTTTTCTCTCGTTGCTGAGACAAAATACCTGACATCCAAATTAAGGAAGGAAAGGATTGTTTAGCTCACAGTTTGTGGAGCTTTCAGTCTGTAATCAGCTGGTTCCAACACAGAGTGGCACATGGCAGAGGGCAACAGCTCCTGGCAGAAGAAGACAGCAAAAGCAGCAAGAGCAAACAGGGGGGGCAGCAGCAGCCTCTTTCCCTCCCTTATACTGTGTGCCAGCTACTTGTCCCAGGCTGGGTGTAGCACTCACACCCAACATTGGACCATGGGTCAATCACAAACTCTAGGAGCCCACCCCATGACTGCCTGAGGCTTTAGGGGGACATCCACACACAAACCATATCATCATATCAGGGAGACAAAGACCCAAGATGTGTGTAAAGAGCCATGCTGGCCACTGAGCCTTTGGATGCGATTCCGATGGGCCATGCTGATATGAATAAAGCTACTTCCTGCAAAGAGTCTCAGTGTGCCACCTCTCTGTGCGGGAATCCCACAGTGGCACA
Organism: Dinomys branickii; assembly: GCA_004027595.1. NCBI lineage: Eukaryota > Metazoa > Chordata > Mammalia > Rodentia > Dinomyidae > Dinomys > Dinomys branickii. Next base: position 99,202 of record PVLD010001364.1, read on the forward strand.
CTGAGCTGTCCTTCCTGTGGGGCCAGTCCACACAAAGTGGGCCCATGCATATCCTCCGGGTGAGGTCCCTGCTGAAGATCAACATCACCCAGGAGACGTGAGCAAAGAGCCCCCAGCTGATGCTCTACCTTGAGGTGTGTGATTTTTTTCCCCATTAAGGTTGTAGAAATTGCTGAGCAGACATGAGCAATTTTTACTGTACTCTAACCAAACATTTAGTTCACAAAATTTGTGACTATAAAGAAATGATTGTTTCAAGCAGTTGAGTTTTGGGGAGTAATTTGTTAATTTGTTCCATGGCCATAGCAACTGGAGCCATGGGAGTGGGGACAGGAGTGTGTGTGTGTGTGTGTGTGTGTGTGTGTGTGTGCGCGCGCGCGCAGAACAGCAGCACAGTGTTACTCTTCCTTTCCCTTTGGTACCCTGAATAAACACTGGGGCAAAGTAAGATGGGGGAGAAGAACCTGAAGAGCATCAGTTTCAAGGGAAGGGAAAAAGAGATAGAGTAAGTTCTTGTGGCCAACTGCTCCAGGCAGCCAGAACTAGGCGACTCAACACAAATGCAATGTCAACAAATCAGTGGCTACCTCAACAAAAGTTCCTTTATAAAAACCAGAGTTTCAGGGATGGGGATTCTGTTTTTGTAAACTTAGAGATATATATCATTTTCCCCGGCAAGGCTTTTCGGAAGGAAAGTTTTCTATATGGACTGTGGTAATGGTTATTCTCTGGTGTATCTGGCAGGGGAGAGGAACAGCCTAGATGAATTAAAACCAGGATGGTTCTGCCTCGGCCAGGTCAGGGCCATGAAGCTACAGGAGGGAGGGTGGCTATGGTCCCAATGCAGAGCAGGACTTGGCCATTAAAAGGCAAGAAATTCTGCTCTGGAGCTGCCATCTTGAGCAGCAGAATGGCTGTCACAGGCACGGAGACGCCCTGCTACACAAAGGAAGAGTGCAGAGGGCTTTGGTGTTCCCTCTGCTCACTATGAAGGTCTCATGTAGGATGTAATGTATAGATTAATCTTTTTGAAAAATAAATAAAATGATCTCAACTAGAAGAGAAAGGCTTCCAACCCAGTAGGCTTCTTAAATACTTCTTATGAATAGAATGTTTTTCTAATCTCTTCCCTAAGTTTGTGTATGATATATTATTACACCAGAATGTCAAACCAGCCAAATGAGCCCCAGGAAAGAAATATTGCTCCAAAGTAAATATAGGAACTTGGTTAATACTACATGATCAGATATCTTGCAACTAAGACACACAATTAAAGTATCATTGTATATGAGTCTGAGAGTTACAGATTGTGTGATAGTCCCCCTATGCTGAAGTGGAAATGATATACTTGTGGAGCTTCAAGAAGAATTTGAGGGAAATAGACCTTTGAACCTGGAAGCAAAGAGAGAATAATCATGGAGGAATATGGCTGAAAACTTGGGGCCACAGAGGAACAAAAGCAGATCATAGATCTGTAACATAGAACAAAGGTTTAGCAAGCCATTATAGCTGCACAAAGGAGCATAACATTTGTGGACATGAGGCAATTCTCAAGTTTTAGCACAGGTAGAACAAAACCACCAGGTTAAATTCTATTAAAGCATATGTATAGAGATTCTTTTAAATATATGAGTTATATGTTTAAATATATACTGAAAAGGATCTCATGGAAAATAAATTTAAACTCTAATAGCAGTCTACTTGCTTTATGCAAAGGAAGGAAACTCCACAAATAAAAAAATTAAGGATAGGGTTTTTAGAAGGTCTCATTATCATGTGATTTTATCATGTAGATACATAATTTAAGAGCTGCATGAGTAAGTTTACCTTTTAATAGCAGCAGAAAAAATAAGTAAAGGGCAGGAAAATGGGAACCACAGCCAAGAGGCAATAAAACAAACTCTAAGGGAGCATCACATTATTGCATGTCTTGAAATAAGTCATAGGCGGGATAAGAAAAAATTCTTTTATTGTAAAAGCTTTTCATTTTGTGACATTATTTTACTTTAATGAGCCAGCTTAGACAGCATGGGATATATACTTAGATAAAATGCCAAGAAGAGACTTAAGTATCTCCAGTAAATGAAGATTATTGGGCCCAAAAGGGGATTCAGAGATTTCCCTAGAAAACACAGTCTAATCATCATATTTTTCTTTCTCTTTGCCAGTGAAATCCTCCTTTATGGGTACTGTTCCACTTTGTTCTTTGGTCAATGTAAATAGGGTCCTCCTCCCCTGATATTGTATATCTTACATATTTGAAGGGACATTAAAGGACATTGAGATATTTTCTTCCATAGAGTCTTACAAACTGACACTGTTAGAGCAAAGTTGCAGACCTTGTCATTTAAGGATTAAAGACTGAAATGGAGCTAATTTCCTAGCATGACCCTGTAGCCCGGGGAGCTCACTAAGTGGGGAAATCTGCCCATTGGCATTTGTTGAACTAAGTAAAAATGAAAACATAGCTTCCGATAAAAGGTGCATCTTAGAACATGAGACTAATTAGACCTTCTCACACCTTAGTGAAAACTTCTCCTCCTTGGAAGGTTAACAATCCTCAGTAAATATTACCAATTGGTTTATTAACTTTTCTGGTGTTGGAATAACTCATGTTCTCGTATAGACTTGCTTTGATATCCTTATGTAACTTCCAATCTCAGATTCGGGTGTTTTGTTTTGTTTAAGATAAAGAAAAGGTGTTGAATCTGTGGTAGAAGAGAGCAATAGCCAGGTCCCTCACGGGGCAGAGCTTACTGTGCAGCTTTCTAATCTGGGAGTCTCATGACCATCTGTTTCAGTAATAACTGTGTTCTGGGGAGGAAGACAAAAATCCCGGATGCAGATTTCCATGGTGTTGAAGCCTACTTACTATGGTTGTTTTCATGTGGATACAGCATGTTGAGAGACCTCTAACTGAGGGTGCCTGCCCAGCAGCTTCTAAGTCTCAAGATCTCACAGGTCGTACAGTCACCTTTGAGGAGAGTTTTTTGGGAGATGTTTTGAGTTAGGAAAACCCACAGCTAAATAGGTCTGTCGGTATCTTCTTCCTCTGTCTTATCCTTCAGCATGTTGTTATTTGAATGGCTTTACTGGTCTTAGGGAAGTCTGTGACCTTGTGTAATAAAGCCACCAGCCTTTGAGTGAAGAGGTATCTCTAATTTTGATTCATTCGGGGTTCCCAAGTGGAACATCTTCAGTTGTAACTAAACACTGTCCTCAGAAATGTGATTTTCCTAAATATTTGTCAGGGAGAGAAAAACCTGGGACAGATCTTATCTGGCTCACTGAGGACTTTTGAAATCTTGGGTAAGACAGGACAATATTTTGTAGCTTTGCCTTTGTGTGTCAAAGAAATTTTCAACAAGACAAGGCAGCTAGATAAAAGAGAAACCCTGGCCTATTTGGAGATGAAAGTCTTCAAACCAGGGCATGCCAAATTCACCGGGGAATACAGCCTCAGAGGGGATGTTTGCTTTCCTTTGAAAATTCATTACTACAAAGCTCATTGTGTGATGAGGCCAGTTGTATGATTATGGAGAAATAACAAAAACTAATAAACGAGGCCTCATCAAAGGCACGTTAATGCCAGCTGATCTTTTTCATTGAAATTGAGAGATGAACATGACCTCTGTGTGTGGCTTCCTTATGAAAAGCCCCTGTCCATGCCCACTAGCACTTTTAATTAGGAAATCTCCCGTAGAACTTTGGTATGAAGAAAGGTTGAGGCTAAAAAATGTTCATTCTTGTATTTTTGGAAACACGGAAAATAGTCTGCGTCTGAACTTCAGAAGAAGGATCTATTTTTGGGTTTTGCATCTGGCTCACTGCATTAGTCGTGCACTTTGATAAGTGACAAAGTTACCAGCACAGAACAGACACCGTCCCTGCCTAAACAACACATGGGGCAGGAAGTGGTGCGTGTGTGTTTTTTCCAAGGCCAGATCTTATTTTTATGACTGAATTGTCTGAGATCTTGAAACACTAAATCAATGGCTCTTCTTCACTTGGTCTTGAAAGGCGGGCATTTCTCAGAAGGAGCATAGGCAAAAACAGGTGACAGCAGATGAAACTGATTATTTTCAAAAGGTCCAGCAGTCTATAAAGTCTGAGGTAGGTATTTTGTGTATTTATTTATTTATTGCAATACCAGTGATTGAACCAAGGCCTTCGAACTGAGCTATCCCCCCAGGCCTTTTATAATTGTTTTTTTTTTTTTTTGAGACACGTCTTTCTAAGTCTTTAAGTTGCCCAGGATAGACTCAACCTGGAACCCTTCTTCAGTCTCTCTGAGTGCTGGGATTACAAGTGTCCACTACTTGTGAGGGTATCTTATGGAAGGTTGTAATGGCAGTTCTCACCTAACCTGGGGCTGTTTTTCTGACGTGCCCGGCTGTCGCCCTCTGGTTCACTTAGGTGTTAAGCTGTACCTGTGCCAGAGTGCAGAGGAAGATCTCACTGCTTAAAGCAGAAAAATGTGGGCAAAAGCAGATGCTACTTACCTGGCTAAGTGCATATGAGGCCCACAATGACTGTCAACATTAAAAAAGAACAGGGGAACTGGCCATAGAAGAAATGAATCCACATCACACTGAGCAAGTAGAATCTTCACCATGAAACCCAGTATAGGGGATGTCAAGGGATGTCTGCTCAGGGTTGGGGATGTGCCTCAGCAGTGCAGCATTTGCCTAGCATGCATGAGGCCCTGGGTTCACACCCATCCTGAAAAAAAAGGCTTTTTTCCCATAAACCAGGAAATTTAAACATAGTTGTTTAGTTTTTCAAATACAGCAAAAGGTTTTAAATAAAATGTACAAAAACAAAAGGATGTTCCAGAGTCATAGGAGAAAGGACTGAAAACAGTTTTTTCCAAGACGTCATCCTGGATTTAGCAAGAACCGCATTAGAGGTCCCCGTCCCCGTGTCTCCTATTTAATGCTGCAAATCACGGTAAAGTCTGAGAAAATATATTGTAGCATCCTTGATTCAAAGCTTCAGGAAGCTCAGGCTCTAAAATAGCAGAGGAGGAAAATGGAAGCGTTTTCAGGTGGCAGATAACTATCAGACCCAGTATATTCAAATGAGTAATCAAATCTCCCTACCAAAACAAGACCAGGCTTATTTTCTTCCTCCATGCAGAAAAACTTGCAAAGCGTACAGAGAAGTTTGCAGAATGTCCTGTGTAAGTCTTTGTTTGTGACCACAATTTCATTTTACATACCTTTGCTTTTTAGAAAGACATTCTGAGATGAATCTTTCATACAAGGAAGAATTCTTTTCTAATGTGCAAAGCTACCTCTAATTTATGTGTGCTGCAGTTTTTATGCTCAAGGAGTCTCCTCTGTACCAGGGCTGGGAATAGGTGATTGTCTTCCTTGTGGGTAGCTTTCTCTAACTGTGACTTCCTCTTCAGTTGTGTGTAGTGAAGGTAAATCTAACCGTGTAGATGTAACAGCAGAGGCGGTGTCTTGGAGAACCGTCACACAAAAGGCAGCGTTCAGCTTCCCGGTGCATGTCTATGAAAGCCTGTGATTAAAGTTCTAGATCAATATCTTAGGAACCAAGTTTTAATCTATAAACTGTTATTAAGAAAAAATTCACGTGCACAATTCAGTCGTTAGAACAACTGTATCCAGAGATATCCAGCTAATTTTGCGTAGATGGATAACTATAGTGCTATGTATCAGGCAGGGTCAAAATATACGATGAGTGCTTCTGGCTCCTCCCCAAAGTGAAAATGAGCCTGTGGGCTAAAAGTTTTGAATGGATCCGGGACACAGAGGCAGACATGATGGCACAGCTAAAGATGCTCGTCAAAGTGTTGTCGGGTACTTTCTTTAGAAATGGCTCTCCCATCAAAAGTATTTGAGGTTCCTCCTGCCTCAAACAAAGAATTGGGCAAGCCAAGCCAACAATAGTGCCAAAAGATCTATTTGAAAAGCTTGGGGTAAACGGCTATGGGAGAAACCAGTTCTGCAGAGTGAACTTGGGCAGAAAAAAAGAAGAGGATAAAAATACATGCTATATGCAACGCAGGCTACTGTGCAAATTCATGCAAAACGAGGCAGGTCAATGTCAGGCTGCTTACATCTCGCGAGAGCTCCCGACTACGTACAGGGTTCTCACATTGCCCTGCAACCTTGCACTTGATAGGTCCCCAGCCAGTTTTGCCACGCCTTATCTCCTGTATCAGGACTTCAACTGCTTCCGAAAATGACAAGAATTAAGATGTGTTATGTGCACGTACCAACTCCCCGTGATGAGTGCAATCATTATGTACTAACATACGTACAGGTACTGATAAAAAATAAATTAAAAAAAAGAATTGGCAAGAGGAGGAGTGTGTTTAAAGTTAGGAGGAAGGTTGTGAGCACAATTAATGGTGTCTTTTACTGTAGTAATAGTGTTTTTAAAAATTTAAATAATCACCGCATTTTCTGAGCATACCTCATAGTATTACAAGATTTAGAAATCAGGATAATTAATTCACGAGCCAACCAAAGATCACTGGAATCCAGAGGTGGCTCTTCTTCCTCAAGCATATAGTTGCAACCTGCAGCGTGATGAAGGGCCCTTTGAAAACGATCTTTTCTAGGACCAGCGGCCCGTCTGTTGTTCCACTTGCTGTGGAACAAGGTTGTGAGGAGGAGAGGTGGCAGGACCCTCTTTATTTTGGGGAACCAGGGCGGGATGCCAGTGGTAGGGATTGGAGCCTTCTGAGTCTCTGGGTTGAAGCTGCAAAAGCATCACACACCCGCAGCCTCTGAAGTCCCTGCGCCCTGGAAGCCTCAGGTCTGGGGCCAAAACCGCCGGGCTGTGCTACTGCAGAGAGAGACCGAGAGCAGCTGGTGTTGGTAAGTGGAAGCCACTTTCCTTTCCCCCCCTGCAGCATCCAGCTTCACTTGGGAGAGGAATTTCCAGTCACTTTTCAAGGAATCCTGGGTAGAATAAATCCTTGTCAATGGAATCTTAAAAGAAAAAAAGAATCAAGATCCCCGTGGTAGGTATCAGTCATGGGTTTCTAGTTACTCAACCTTTTTACAAGTCTTAAGGATCCTATAAACTTTGAAAGTTGTAGTAAAATATTTATAGAGCAAGTCAAAGAAAAGTATAAAACAGTAGTCTAGGTGAAATTTTGACATGACTAAAAGTCTTCTGACCTCTGTGGCTTTTTGATTTGGAAGGATCTGGGGCTTGGGCCTGGTGATACAGCAACGCAGTCCACCCCATGGACCTAAAAGTGTGTGACTGCCAGAGTTGCTGTATAATTTCTTCTTTTTCTCCCTAGTGTTTACTGTAGAAGTTCAAGAGATGACTTAGATGAAAAATGACAGTCCACACATGCTGGTGCCACAGCTGAAATCTCTTCGGTCATTACCTCTTCTGATTTTTCCTGGGAAAGGACTGTGGGGCTGCTTTCCACTGTGCATGAGAAAATCTAGACTTGCAGTTGGTGTTTCAGGGCTTTAGCAGAGATATAAAACAGAGGCTGACTAGTAAAACCTGCCACCCAAAGTCCCAAGGCTCTCTTTATTCAAGCAGTCTTAGGACCCTAGTAGAATTCTGTTAGGAATGATCACACACTGCCTTTGTTCCTTTCCTTCACCAGTAATATTTAGGACACTTCCTGTCCTGGCCAGGGACTGGAGCTTTAATAGTGGGGTGCTGTTCAGTGCCGCTGCAACATCACTGAGCGTTGGGGGCTGGCCCTAGGCAGAGGGATCTGGGGTTCATAAGCATGTACAGGGAAGGCAAATGCAACTGCATATAAATTTATGCGCTATTATTCCAGGAAAAACATATGAATGTTTTGGAAGTCATAAGGGATTTCCTAAATAACTATGGTGCATGGAAGCCAGGAGGTTTTCGCTCAAAGAAACCCCAAGATCATAACTGGAAGTGTGTTATGAGGCGAGAAAAGGTCAAAACCATGGGCAAAGTAAGGTCTTGTTTGCTGCATGCTGTGATTGCTGTGGGGGTGAAGTTAAGTTCATGTCCCTTTATTCAAAAGTAGGATTATAGAATAAGTGGGGTGAGTGCTTCAACAAACATATCTGTGTGGATATATCTACATGCATATTGTGGTCATTACATTGGCCAAGGTCAAACTCTAATGATTGTGACATACATTTGCGTAAACCCTTTTTGCAATCCTTTTCTATCCCAGATCGTGATGCATACTGCTCCTCTGGGGTGCTTTGGGTTTTATATATATATCACTATTGCAAATATTTCCATTTAACATTGTATTAGTTATTTTCTGGATTTGTGTCCCAATTTAGTTTCACAGCGCAACACAGAGTTGAAAAAAAATACAGAAGTTTGGGTGTGTACCTCAGGGGTAGAGCGTGTGTTCTGCACATGAGGTTCTGGTTTTCTTCTATAGCACAGAAAGAAGAAATGAAGAGGAAAGAAAAAGGAAGGGAAGGGGAAAGAAGAGGGAAGAAAATAACATTCACTGTGCCACAGGCTTGAGTGGGTTTCTGACCCACACAAAAGGATTTGCTTAATATTTAGGAGTCACAATTTTGTATACCAGAACAATTTCACCCATTGTCAACTGGATAACCTGAGTTCCTCAGCTCTGCTTTAAAATAGCTTTTGGTTGATTTTAAGAATCTAATACATCTTCTTTGTATAAAGATTTATAACCATTGAGAGTATTCTGAAAGAATGCGCTCTTGGCTCTGGAGGCAATTCCAAAGGAGGAATTCCAAAATATTTTGAGCTATGACTGCATCACTGTGTAGTGATACCCAGTGGAAAAATATTTTTTAAAGCAGTAGAACTGTTCTTTAAAAGTTGCCAGCACTTACAGGGGTGAGAAGTGAATTCACTATTTGTAACAGACTTCCTTTGTTTTGAGAAAATTCAGCAGAAGAGGCACTTCACGTTGTCCAGGAACAGTAATTTATGTAATAAATGTCATCACCAATATGGCTAGAACCTCAGGTTCAGATAGGATGAGTTCTGTTTAATGTAAATAGCATATGGTTTTCATAGGATATTGTCCTTTGTGTACTTCTGAATATGGATTTAGATTTTAGTGATTGTCTCCGAAATTATTCTGGAAAGGTGTGTGTGTGCGTTTGTATGTGTGTGTGTTGGTATGTACAAATCAACACGTATGAAAACTGTGTAACTTGAGCTAAGGCATCCCCTCTCTACTCCAGATTGGATGAAAAATGGGAAAAATGTTGAATCAGATTTGGCCTCTTGCTACCTGATGTAGAGCCCCAGGTGTAGTATTTAAGACCAGTAAGTGGAAGTGAACCATTGATTCTTGTGATTGGTGTTTGGGGTCTCAGAGGCAGCATTGCAGCTGTAGGTGGTTTGCGAGCTACCCCGTGATAGAAGGCCAAGGTCCTGTTACCAATCATCTTAGGGTGAAAATACATAACTTTGGCACTGAGGTGGGGACCTAGAGACTAGAGCTGGATTCGGAATTTAGAGACCTGGAGCCTGCTGGAGGGAAGCTGAGCTGCCCCCATCGGGCGAGGTTAGCAGGGAACTAAGCAGGATGCCTGAAATTGACTTCTGGACCTGTGACTCTCTAGAGGAACCACTTTTAATGTGCGTGTAAATGTTTCTCTGAGTTGTAAGCATGTCAGCCCCAAGCCTTCAGTAAAATTTTATTAAATGATCTGATTGCTCCTCATTGTTCTTGGGGCAGTTAAAGGCAGAGCTTGTCCCTGTCCTTGGAGCGGCTTGTGTGGGCAAGGCCCAGTGACAGGGAGCCAGCGCAAATCTAATTTGGAGCCAGCTCAAGGGGACTTGCAGAGCCTTCCAGCTCTAGTTCTGGTAGCTATAAGGGCAGCAAGTGACTCCCGGCTTAAGCGGATAGGCAGGACTCTACAACAGCCAAGGAGGAGGAGTACCAGGGAGGAGAATCCTTCCTTAAATCACAAGATTGGGCCTTCAAGTCATGGTCATTTGGGTAATGAGGGAACATGATCTTTCCTGGTGAGTGCAGGTGAGCGAGGTCTGGCGATGTTATGATTTAAATATAAAAGCCCCTCCCCCTTCAATGGTTATGTGTAAAGGACTTGGTCCGCATTGCAGCAGTGGCCAAGAAGGGGGCCTCGAGAGGTGACTGGATCCTGATGGGATGACCTCATCAGTGGACTACTGATGAGTTCACAGCTGAGTGGGCTGTTAGGAGGTGGGACCCGGTTAGAGGAAGTAGGTCACCGGGGGCATGCCTTTGAAGGGTGTATCCTGCCTCTAGCCCTTCTTTCTTTGCCTCTTCCCCTCTTGCCTTCTTTCTGGTGTGCTCTTCCTCCGTGCTGCCCCTGCCTTGGAGCCAGCTGACCATGCACTGAACGCCCTGAAACTGTGGGCCAAAGCCAACCCTTCCTCATAAGCTGTGGTGCGGGTGTTTCATCCCAGCAGTGAAAAGCTGGCTGACCTTGGGAGCATATTGGTTCTAGCTGGAGTAAGTGTCCAGCTTTCTAGTGTGTCTGCTTTAAAGAAGACAGCTGTGCTCGAAGGTACCTGCTATCTTGAAAGAGACAAAATTAAAAATTGAAACAAGTAGGGTCCGTGATTTACATGGATTCATCTTCTCATTGTGGAGAACCATGGGTTGCCACCTTCTCCCCCGGCCCTCCCCATTCCCTGTCATACAGCTGCTCAGGACATTCACTGCTGTTTCCCCCCAAAGCATGCTTGGCATTCATTTACCAAAATGACTCTTTCTTAGGTTTTTGCTGTGGGCACCTCCTTCTCCTCAATTACATGCCATTTTAATGCCACATCCTCAGACAGATCTTCTCTGACCTCTCTGTCCAAAAATATCCCTTCTTCCATCCCAATTTCTTTCACTCCACTGCGCTTATTCAGAGAACCCAATACAACCTCAACTAACTGGTTAATATTTGTCTTTCTATGTGTGCCAGGAATTGTCTGTTTATAGCTGTGTCCCTAATACCTGGCACATGGCAGGGCACATTGAGCAAGAACTTCCTGAATTAAATAATGAATGTACAAATGGCACAAGGGTGGAGGCCATTTCTAAATAAAAATTCTGGCCAAGCAAGTGTATCCGTAAGGCTTGGTTGGAAGGAACAAACTATTGAGTGCTGAGAGGGACTCTAGCAGGGTGTACACACCCCCAAAACACCCCAGCTCTTTGCTTCAGACTTAAACCATTAAGAATCCAATTTGGGCTTTGGGTGGGCACTGGGGAGTGACACCTTTGTCAACAAGCCCAACCTGCTCTTCCGTGGGCTGTGCGGCTCCTCAGGCTCCACTGCCCTTGAGGAGCTGCTCCTCTGGATATCCTAGGTGACCCTGCGCCCTGTCTGAAGCCCTGTGCCCTGCCCGCTGTCACTCACTGCTCTCTTTCTCTACTTGTCTTTGGCCTCTGGGTGAATTCTCCATCACTGCACCTCATCCCTTCTTCCACCTGTTCATCTGCTTGGAGCCAGACATTCAGTTTTACACTGCTGGGAGGATGAGGGTCAAAGACCACCAGGTTCAGTCTGTGCTTAGGCTCAGCCAGGTGGCTCTCGGACTCTTCCCACTGCCTCCTAGAAAGACTGTGGGTTTTGCCTATGCTCAGTCACTTTAAGCTGAGTTACAAAAATCTCCCTCATGATCACTGAAAGGGAGACAGAAAAAAATGCACCCAGGACCATGCTGACAAACTCACAGAAATTTCTCAAAGATAACTGGATTCTCATTAAAAAATGCATGAACAGTTCTCATCCCCACAGGCTTCACAAACATCACCTGACACAGTTGACTTCTCTGAATCTCCAGGGTAGCTGGCAGGGCTGAGGGAGTTTTGGCAGAGCAATTTCTCTCTTCCCTGACCCCAGGGAAACAGATTTGCTACAGCGAGCCTACAGTTTGGGCAGAACCAAGGGGAAGTATAGTGTTTTTCTAAGGTATAGATTCCCAACTGGGGAAGGAAGTTCGCATATCATTTTATTGATTTGATTACATTACCAGTCTGAAAATTGCCTGATCTACTTAGACTGTTTAAAAATAAAAGACAACTTAAGCACATTTAAATTTATAAGACACTCTGAGAAAACTATGTCTTCAGAAGGAATTACAAACTTGGGTCTGGAACCATGCCTGGCTCCTGTAGACCAGCTGTTCATGAAGTGCTGGATGAAGTTCTTTCCTACCGTGGAATGAGGCGGGGGGAGACGCTCATTACTGGCGATGTCACACTCGAAGCCTTTCTCCGCCATTATGTCATGACTCCCAGGAACACCAACTTCATAAAAGCATTACTCTCCCTCTAATGGCCCATTAACCTTTCTAAATTGGCTAATGATTGGTGTCATTAGCTTCTGAGGGGATGACTTCTTCCCGGGAGGAGATAGCACCCACAGTGGGTGGGTGGTGGGATCTCTGCACCCCTCGCCTACTGTCCTCGGTCTGTCTGGGTGTGGAGATAATGGCATCCCCCTCCACCAGTGACTTTTACTGCAGCCATAATTATGCATCTATTTGATTAGCAGCTGCCCTTCTAGATGGGAGGAAAACTCAAATAAAAATGTCCAGGGTACCAGTCCCAAACAATGCAGACATCACCCATGACATTCTGATAGGATCTGGCCTAATTCCCTTTACCTTGGGCCTGATTCTAGCAGGTTAAACTTGTAAAATATTCTCATTTGCATGAATCAAAGTGGTCACATGCTGACAATTACATAACATTCAGCCCAGTATATTTTGTTCCCAGTCTCCTAGAGCAGGATAGAAGTCACAGACAGAGGTAACAAGTGAAAAGACTTATCAGTAAAGAAAACCCTCCAGGTTAGGAGTAGTGTATTTCAGAGTCTACACTGACCTGGAGAAGACTATGGTTGTTGCAAACTCCTGCACTGATGTTGTACATATGCGGCCCTAGAAGTGTCTGTTTCTCGGTGAGAACTTTAAGGCAACATGCATGAAGTTTCATGACGTTATAGTGCCTGAAAACAGTTCTAATTGTATTTTCATTGGGTACAAGGAATAAGAAGGTTGGACTTGCACAATGAATGGCTCTGGTCTAGAGGTCATGTAGGGCAGGGTGACAGTGATGGCAGATTACAGTCAGGATATCTTTTTTGGATTAACTGTCTTGAGACAGAAGAATTCAGTGCTTGTCCTGGGTATTTAACAATGAGTAAGTGAAACAAGAAGGGAGAATTAGCAGTAACTACTTGTTCTGTGACATGGCTTTGTACATATTTTCTTTCACTCCTCATAAAATTCCACAGTAAGAGTCATCATTGCCACATTTTACAGAAGCACTGAGCAATGTTAAGCTGTCAGATCCGTATCCCTGGACTTGGGCAGGCCAGGCTCTCCCTTATTCAGCCCTTATCCTTAACTTGTACCCAGGAAGACCAGATGGCCTGGTGGTCAGTGTTATGCCTCTGATCTTGGCATCTTCAGACTTGTCTCAGCTGGGGATTGTGTGCATTGCTGGCACTGTCCTTCGCTGGCCCAGTCTGCAGGTATTGAAGGAGGCCTCCTCATGCTCAAAAGCGCAGGGATTTCTGGCTGCATTAACACTTTGCCTCCAGATCTTGCTGCCCCTGGAGCCCTGCCATTGTCAGAAATCCAAGATGAAAAGAATTTCTAAATCACTTTTGTGCAGGACAAAATGGAACTTTGTTGGAACGTTAAGCCACTAAATTCTTTTTGAATGGTGCGTCAGCCATAGGTTGATGAACTATTAAATCAAGTGACTGTTATGCCAGGCACTTGAGCAGGAGGATGGGAGTGAGGGAATAAATAATTTTGGGGTTGCTGTGCTAATTCTGAGAGTGATTCTGGTTTAATCAGCTCCCATGGTGAAAGGCATGGGTAAATACCACTTTCACATGTAGACACAAGCACTGACCTTAGAGGTAATGAGCACTAATGTAGCAATTTAATACATATTAATCTCTTTGCTTACTTATTCTATATGTGTCACAGCCTGTCAACCCCAGCAACCTGGGGAAGCTGCTAATTCTACTTTGTTCGTAGAGAAATGTCAAAGAGAAAGCACAGAAACATAGCTTGTGCATGGGCGGTGAGCCCCATTGCATCTCATGGTTCCTCCCTCAGGAAGACAAAACAAATGTATAGAAAGAAGCTTCACTGTGTGTGTTTGCCCATCTGTTCCCTGCTGTGACAGGCTCCAGTAGATTCAAGTCAATTCAGCCACTGGACGCTGGACTTGGCAGAGTAGAAACTCAACAAACGTTTGAGGGATCGGTGCCTGCTTGATTCCTACTCCCCTGTTATTCAGAGAAGATGTAAGAGACACTCGCACCATTTATATTTATGGGAGATGGTGGTACAGATGAAATAGTTAGACATGAGGCATTAGAAAGCGAATGTAGCAAGGCAGAAATCAAGTGTACTGAGATGGTCATAGTCAAGTTAATTGCTACAGACCCTCAAATAATATTACATGTCTGGCTGACTGCCCTTTTGCAGAGAGGGGCCACATTTCATAGCACTGAGCTGCAAGAGAGAGAGGGACTGAGCAGCTGGAGCGGGTGACCTAGGGCTGGTTGTGTTGTAGCTTCTGGTACTGTGTTCTTGCTCTACAGTAAAGCTAAGAGTCCTGCCTTGCAGAGTTGTTGGGTGGTCATGGGTCCGGTAAGAAGGGTCATGTATGACGTTCCATATGAAGTGAAAGTCAATAAGTTGCAGCTATCATGCCATGCTGAGGCAGGAAGTACCCAACCTGGATCTCACAGAATGGTCAGAAGTGGTGAGCAAAGCTAAGGGTATCTTCTGTGCTGATGTGTAGAACTATTGTGCATTTATTTTCACGGCTGTGAAGTTTTCCACTGTGTGAGCATCCTACAGCTTCCATTTTTTATCTATTACAAATAATATGTTGTGTTACTTTCTGAGCACTCCCACAGCAAATTCCTGCAGATGGGCGGCTTTAATCAACAGAAATGTATTCAGTGACAATTCCACAGGTACTGGCATTTACATGCAAAAATGTTCCCAAAACTCACATGTTAGAGGCGTGGCCTCCACCCGCTGTGGAATCTTTGGGAGGCATGGCCTAGTGGAAGGAAGCTACGTCAGTGAGGTGTGGCCTTTCAGGGGACATTCGAACCCTGGCGCTCCTCCCTCCTCCTTCCCTCTCTCTGTCCTGCTCTCCCTCTGTCTCTCTCTCTCTCTCTTTCTCCCTGGGGTCCACAAAGTGAGTAGCTTCTCCTACCATGTGCCATGACGTACTGCCTCACCATAAGGCAACAAAGGCAGCTGATCATAAATGGGACTCTCTGACACCGTGAGCCCCCAGAAGCTTTCTTCTTTTTCAGTCAATTACCTCAGGTATTTTGTCACAGTGACAGGAGGCTGACTAACACAGGCAGCTCGTCTTTTTTTTTTTTTTTTTTTTTTTTTTTTTGCGGTACTGGGGATCAAACTCAGGACCCTGTGCTTGCTAGGCAGGCGCTTATTCCACTGAGCTATATCCCCAGCCCCACAGGCAGCTCGTCTTAAAGCTTTGCTGGAACTGGGCTCTCTCGGAAGGCTCGAAGGAGGATCTCTTCTATGTCCCTGTGGTGGTGCTGCGCTCTTTCATGCTTCTCGGTTTGCGGATACATCATATCTTGGTTTTGCTTCCATTGTCACAGGGTTCTCCTGTGTGTATCTCTGTCTTTTGTCATCTTCCTTTGACAGCAGTCATATTGGAATAAAGGCTCATCTATGATCCCCTCTTAAATAATTATATCTGCAGTGATCTATTTCCAAGGACTATCTCATTGCTAGGCTCTGGGGAGGAGATGGGTTTGAGGAAACATTATTTCACCTGGTATATATAGCCATGAGCATCAGTATATCTGTACGTGATGGCTGTGAGCCACCTTTCTGTGTGACTGTCCTTTCATGTGAATCGTTGGACCGTCAAGGCTGTTCGCCTTTATAGAGTTAAACTGAAAAGCTTTTCTGATTAGTGGTGCCAAATTATACCCCCACACACAGTGTGCAGGAGGTCCTATTGTTCTGTAACTTTGCCATTAATTGGTGTTATCAGATTTTTTTTAAGTGCCGATATAGTGTTTGTAAATCAGTACATCTAAATGACTTGCATTTCCCTGATTGACAGGGAAACAGTTCTATTTGGTTTTCTCCTTTGTAAAATAGCCATAGTTTTTTGCTTACTTGCTTGTCTTTTCCTTAACTTTTTGGAGAATTTTTTGTCAGTTGCAAATGCTGCAAAAATTATCCCTCAGTTGTGGATTTTTAAAAACACACCTTATGGGGGCTTTTGGATGAAAATGAGTTCTTAAAATAATGAAGCTAAATAATAATGCCCAGTCCTTTTCTTTAAGGTTGGGAACTTTTTTATCTTAAGAAATCCATCCTACTTTGAAGCCATAAGGATCTTTTTCCTTAATTTCTCCTAAGTTTTTAAAGACTTACCTTCTACTCTAAATCACCAGGAAGTGATTTTTAAAAATTTTGCCTTTTTTTAGCATATGTTTGTGATACACAATCATTACAGTCATCCAGGAGACTTGATACATATACATACTGGATCTTAAACAAGTTACTTCCCCTTCCCCTCCCCATGTTCTTATCTCCCCTCTTCCCTGGGTCCCTTTCCCATCCCCACATGTCTACCTCCCTGTTAGGGAGTGAATTTTGAGTATGATGTGAAGTTGGGATCCAATCTCATTTTTTTTCCCAAACAGAATCAGTTCTCCCATCCTCAACTCTACCCTGCAGATCTACAACAGCACCTGTCATTTTAACAGATATATGTTTGTTTTCTCCAGCCATGTGTCCTCTCATTGGCCATTTGAATTGTTTTCAAATTTTTGCTGTTAAAACTGATGACATGACCAACACTTCTGCATGTATACCTTTGCGATGCTGGTTCATAATTCACTTCCTTCCAGTAAATTTCTGTGTGCATTTTGTTATAATAAGAGCCAGCATGCGGTGTTTTTGCTCCTTTCTCCTTGTGTGTACACTGTCCCTGCCACCCTCTTCTGTGTAGCAAACAGCACTGGGGCTGGGACAGCCCGCCCTCCTCATGGCCCCTCTTCCAACCCAATGACCTTACTTTGAAAGATCTTTGGCTTTAAGACAAAACTGCTCTGGAAAAAAGGGGCTAGAAGAACAATAGGAAGAGCACAGGCGGCGTTTGTAGGCATTTTGCAATTATCCATTGAGAGATCACTCTCCTAAGATGCTATCAGTTTGTGCTTCCAGTTTGTACCACTTGCATATGAATGTTCCAGTTTGTACCAAATGCATGTGGATGTACTTAGAGTGTAACCCCTGGCTCATAGTAGGTGCTCAGCAAGGCCTTGTGGAGTGAATGACTGTGCTTGTCATTTTTTAGGCAGCTGCTTTTTATCATTAAAATAATCTATTGTATGAAATTATTATGGTACCATCTCTGGTCCCTGTACTATCCCCTTGTGGAGGTGGAGCAGGGCCTGAGTCTTGGGGAGTTGAACCAGATCTTCCCATCAGCAATGCCCTCCCTACCAGTCAGCACAAGGTTCTGTGAACTGAATTTCTGCACTGACTTCCAATACAAGAAGTCGAACAGTTTGTCTTCACAGGCTTCTGCTTCCAATGTGTCCAGAATTCAGCTGGCTACATAATTATACAACTGGAGACACATAGTCTTTGTACCTTTGTGGTAAGGCCCTGGTTTACAGGATCTAGTAGACCTGGGCTAAATGTTGGCTTTAGTCTTCAGTGGCTAGGAGCCCTGGGAAGTTCTTTAACTTCCGTGTGTGCATATGTGTGTGTGCATGTGCAAGTGTACATGCATACGTGTGTGTGATACTGATAGTAGGACCTAGCTCACCATGTTTAAATGAGAGTTAATGTATGTAAAGTGCTTAGCACAATGTCTGTCACAAAGTCACAATGCCCACAGGTTGTTGGGCACTAGTAACTCTTAGCCTGAGGAGGACATGGACATCAGAGGAAGAAGTCTTAGAAAAAGTCCGTTTCCATCAAAATTCTGTATTAACTTAGGAAATGAAAACATACTTCTGAGAGTGGAGGAACAAAAAAGGACCTTTACTATTAATTTGGTTAAACAAACTGCCCCTTAAAGTGGTTGCTGCTTTTACTATGGGCTTGGATTTCTATAAATTGCTTCTTCCTTGCCTGGATGAAGCATACCAGAGAGTCAATAATGCCTCCTCCCACACGAGTGTTGGGTTAGGAAGAGGGGTAACAGCCTAAGAAGCTTCTCCTGAGGCAGGCTGAACCCAAACCAAAGCCATGAATCATCTATGCCCATCTCTGACTCCTCCATAGCACACTTTCTATCCTGTTTCTTCAAAAGATGCACTTCCAGACTTTGTGGTACACGGCTAGGAGACCACGAGGCATGGAGAACGCAAACCAGCTTAAAATACCACTTAGTAAAGCCAAGTCACAGCATAAGAGAACATAAACCCCATAAATGGGCTCATGCTATATGAAGTTATGTGAAATTTTGTGAGCTGTGATATCCCTAGCAGTAACAAGGTTTCTCTAAATCTTTCATCTCTGATAGCAGAAATAAAATTCTCCTTCAATGTGCTCCAAGGGTGATAAGCATCTCATTAGGAATGCCATCTTTTTGTATGGCTTAAAGTGAACAAAGAAATAAGAAGAGATTTCTTTTACATCCATAATTGCACGATTTCTGGGAATTCTTGGGTAGTCATTACTCTGAAATCTTGGGAGACAACACTTATATTGCTTGTCAAGAACTCATTTAGCTTTTCCACTACAAATGTAACAAGTATTATGATCAGTTCCTAGAAATTTAAAAATTAACAATATAATATTCAGTTTCATGTCAGTCCCTAAACTTCTCAAAAGATCTTTTAAACTAACATCTCTTACAACTGTCCTCATACCACGCCTGAGTGTAATAGCATATACTGAAGGTATGGAAGGAAAGCGAGAGAAAGGAATGGTAGGCAAGGTTGACCTGAAAATGTTCTTCTCTAGCCAGGTGTGGTGGCACATGCCTGTAATTCCAGTACTCTAGGAGGTTCAGGCAAGGGAATCCCAAATTCAAACTCAACATGGAATTTAGCAAGACCCTGTCTCATACTTTAAAAAATTAAAATGGCTTGGGATGTTGCTTAGTGCAAAGGCCCTGTGTTCAGTCCCTCTTCCCTGCCCTGGTTTTCTTTAGGTTAACTGTGGCCAGAATCCCCTCTTCTTTCCTTCTGTGTCTGCTTCTCACATGTCTCTCCGGGATGCTTCTGGAATGTTCATGTTCTTTTACTTCTATGTTGCAAAGCCATTTAATATTCTTCCACTAGAATTATTGCTGCAGAGCTCCTGGTCCAGCCAAGAGATAGAACCCACGCCTGTGATTTTAACAGAGAAACTTAATAGAGGGGATTAGAAATTTATAAACAGTTATAAACTAGTTAGCTGAAATTGCAGGGTACAAGTTGAAATTCCCCAAAGGAAAAAAATTCAGGGAGCAGTTACCACTCTGCAACTGGGGAAGCAAAGATAAGAGACGGAAGCTCTGAAAACACAGGTGCTTGAAGGTATTTTCTGCAGCGCTGAGACTTTGAGCCTCAGGAAAGCACACTTCTTGGCTAGAGCTGGGGATTCTGAACTGTGAGGCGTCCCAGAGGCTGGGCTTTAGACCTGGGAGGGGAGCATCACCCAGTGAGTGTCCCTGAGGCTAGGGTGCAGAGTTGGCTCTGTACATTCTAAAAAGCTGTCAGTTGGGCTCAGCCACTGTTTGGGGAAGGAACTGCCTCTCTGCAGTGGAGAGGTGTTACATGGGCAATGTTCCCAGAGGTAGAAAACAGACAGGAAGGAACAAGTCCTGTCTTTCTCCTCCCCCAGCCCTACAGTCTTCCTCTGTGTCCCTTCTTGGTGGAAGGAGTGCCCCAGGCACATAGAGCTCGTGGCCCGGTAGAAGTGTGCCTTGCAGGGATGGGTTTGCCTCAGCATAGAGCACCAAGCAGGCTTGGAGCTGAGTGAGCACCTAATAGCGATGTACACTCTCAGTCACTAGTGTGCTATAGAGTCAAAGAGCTTCTCCTGAACAGGGCTGTCCTTTACCACCTGTCCCTACCTCCTCCTGTCTCTCAGCATCCTCCCTATGTGCATGTGTATCTGAGATAGACTGAGCAAGTGCTTGCCCTGCCAGCTGCACACACTATCTACAAGGAGAATGTGTAGGGTAAGGCTAACACAGCAGTAGTGAGCTAGGCCCAGCCGAAAGCCATAGGTCAGCTGGATGGGGCTGGGCTTCATATGGACGTCTGAAGTGATGACACTGACCAAAGACTTCTGTACATAAAATTAAGTGGCAGAATTAGCAACAGACTTGTACACAGTTCAACCTTCCAAGGAGGTTGTTGTGAGACCTATGTTCAACCACTGTTTCATTTCAGGAAATGCTGTCAGATTGCAAAATTGTCCTTGATATCTAGATAGGCAGATCATGGCCACCAATAGGTTTGGCTCTCAGTCACTCAGGTCAATGCAAGACAGGTGCCCAACCTGGCTTGGAGTTCCCAATCTGGTTACTATGATTGGAGACAGACCCCAAGCTTCTGAGGCACAGAAAGAAAAGAGGAGCCCACTTTGGGGACTGTGTAGTTTCTCAAAGCCAAAGCGGTACTAAGGCTCATGGCAGGGATTCATAACCTGATGACCTGGTGCTGCCGTGTTCTGAGAATCATTGCCTGTTCCAGCACCATTGCTTACATTTGATCCCCAGGATTGAAAAAAAGAAAAACAAAGGTAGGCATTTGAAGGAGTCTGATGGACTCTGCCATCTGCCCTTGAGATTTGACCTGAGTTATTTATAATCCTCTGTTTGTTTTACAAGAGCCTAGTCTAGTGGCAGGATGCAGATTTGCATGTGTGTTTTGGGAGGGGTGTTCAGTAGCCTCACTCATATTGTGATTCTCTTGAAAGATAAATATTATATTAATTTGGGGTGTGGAGCCAAGGACCGTGGGAATGTTAGCCAAGTGTTCTACCCCTGAGTTTCATCTTCAGGCCTAGAGGCCACATGCTGTACCTAACTGTGATTCCCTCTGTGTTCCAGTATTTGGTGAGGTTCAGCTTGCTTCCTTAGCATGTTGCCCACTGCCCACTGGACAGAGATATGGCAGTGTGGTCCATGAAGGCCTAGGAGAGAAGGAGCTCTGAGGAGCTGACGCATGGGTCCCCACACCACAGCACTGCAGGTGAAGAAGGGAGTGTGGAGTAGGTTCCACGTAGTGAGTACCTTTGTCTGGTAGCTGAGAGGCCATTTCCAGGTGTTACCTAGGGAACCTCAAGAAGACTGTGCTGTGATGCATGCTACTTTGGAGGAAAGTTCTAGTTTCAGGGCCTCAAGGGAAGAAGGCTGCTAAGAGGTTATTGCAGTGTGTCCACCTGCTCTTCGGTGTCTCATGAAATGTTAGCTGTTGACAGATTTCTAACCTTTCTAGGCTTTAGTCAGCGCATCCGTGGAGCAGAATCATACACATCTACATATGTCTATGCGAACATGTGAGCATATATTTATATTCATAAATCACACACACAAAAGCCAGTTCTGACTATTATTATGTGAAAATGTTATCTGAATTTGTGCTCTGAAGGTTAAGAAATTATACATTTTTATGTCCTACAAGCACATTGTCAGTGTTTGTCGACAGCTGTGACTCTAGCTGATGATGTTGATGCTAGTACAGGCCTCACAGAGCATGAATAAAGTACTAGCCTTGTAAATCTATTCTTAGACTCCCAGAGCAAGACATTTGCTCTTGTGCTTGGGAGTAGAACTGAGTGTGGAGAGTGCGGGCTTTCGAGTCAGGTAAACATGAGTTCAAATCCTGTTTCTACCATTAATGGTTATATCACTTGGAGCAAGTCACTTAATCTACCTGAGCCTAAGTTTCCTTACTTGTGAATTATAGATAATTGATTATGACTGCATATTGTCCACTGCATGGTGCCATACGTGGTTTTTATTTGTTTCAATCATGAAATTCAAGCTGCCACACTGAAGGAAGTAGAACAGAGATATTCCAAAAATTTGAGTCCCTCATAATATTGTTACGCTGCTAAATTAACCAAGCCTGAAACCAGGCGATTTCTAGATTTCTTGATAGAGGACATAATATGACTCTTAATGGCTTAAGCTAGTTGAGCTGGTCTCTTCTATTTCTTGATACAGCCAAAAATAGAATAACTTCATTTTAAATGATATTAAGACCACTCTTCAGTCTAAGAAACAAACGATGTAGACCATTTTGCAAATTACACTAAAATTTGAACTAACGGAGAATGCCTGGGTAATGTTTAGGAGATAACAGATGAATGAATTTTCCACAGACAGTTGGCCGAGAAGGGGGGTCACCAAGGGCGATCATCTTTACTTTCATTCCAGCAAGTGCTTAAAAGCTTTGGATCAGGATGGTGCCACATTTGGAGTTTTCAAGCTTCTTAATTTTGCATGTGTGTGGAGCATGACCTGGGGTTAGCAAAGATTCTTGTGAGTAATGTTTCTTAAAATACCATTGCAATAGTCCAGGTGAGAAATAGTGTGGATCTGAGCTAATGCTCAACTGGTAGGAGGTAGGAACTCGTAACAAGAAGATTTGAAGACCCGGTGTATTAAGTGAGAAGATGATAAAAGTTTTAAACTGAATACCAGGAAATAATGTGTTAGTCAGCTTTCCATTGCTATAATAAAGTAACTGAGACAAATAATTTACTGGAGGAAAGATGTGCTTTGGTTCATGGTTTCCAAGGATCAGTCCATGGTAAGCTGGCTTTACTGCTTTAGGCCTGTGATAAAGCAGACACTTCACTGCAGAAGGATGTGGAGGAGGAAAGCTGCTTCCTCACGGTAGCCAGAAATCAGAGGCAGGGGAGGGCCTGGGGGAAAAGTGTTCTCAAGGGCACACAACCATGACTCACCTCCTTTAATTAGACCATGCCTTCTGAAGTTCACCTCCCAATAACTCCATAAAATCATGAGTCTCTAAGTGGATGAATCCACTGATGATTAATCCATTAATCCTCATGATCTAATCACTTTTCAAAAGCACCTCCCCTGAATATTGTGAAATGTGGGCCAAATTTTCAACACGTGAGCCTTTGGGGACCTTTCATACCCAAACCATAACATGGTGCCTCACAGAAGCCAAAAGTGCAGAGAAGAGAGAGGCAAGCAAAGAGGAAAGCAGTGATCATGATCACTACCAATAATAATATCAGTCACTAAATATCGTGGGCTGGCCTCATGCTCCAGGCACTATTTATATATATTTTATTTTATTCAGGGCTTTATTCCATTTTCTGATGAAAGAACCTGTATGTCAGAGTTCAAATAGCACTGATCATAGGAATAGACCCAGCATTCAGGGTCTCAGAGCTCCCAGGAGCATGTTGGTTTAGCCATATGACAACCTCCAGATATACAGTGATGCAGAATGTCAAGTAGGAAGGAAAAGTGTTGATTTGCACTTGACAATTAAGAAGTCATTGGTGAGGAAATTCCAGGTAAGTGATCCATGGAAATGTGAAAGGAAGGGAGGGAGGGTGCTGCGGACAGCAGTCTGGGAAGAAGACTTGGTAGTCGGAGGGAACAGTGTTAGTCTAGCGGGCAGACAAGGTTGTGAAGAGGTATCCTTTCCACTGGGTCTTATGAGAGTTGCTCTGTTTTTCTGTCATAGCTACGATTATCTGAGGAATACGTTGAAAGAGTTCACCTTGATGTCGCTTCATCACCTGCTGTCATTTCTAAATCAAAAGGTTTTCAACTGTGCTGTGCTTTGGGCAAATGTCCTCCAGGGTCCCTGTGTTACAGGACTGGTCCTAGGGAGTTGCTGTTGGGAAACAGAATCCGGAAAGGCAGGGCCTTGGGTGATTGGAGGTGCACCCTTGAGGATGCTGGAGCGACCCTGGCCGCTTCCCTGCTCTGTCTCCCCCGTCCCAGCTGTAAGATGAGTGGTCTGCTTTGTCACACACTTGCTGCCCTTCCTTTCCGGAATCCTTACCAGAGGCCTCCTGAGCAGGGACGGGCACTTCAGGAACCGTAAGCTAAAATAAACCTTTCTCTGTGTAGTTGATTATGACAGGCATTTGTTGTAGTGATGGAAATCCCCCAAGCAATTTCTTCTCTCTTATTGAATTCTAAATGAGAGCCCCAGTGGTGAGTCCTGTTAGGCTGGGAATTCACATCAGCTGCTGGTCAGTAGAACTTGGACTGACAACCTTCCTCCACCTGCCCCTGTAACTGTCAGGTGACCATCCTCTGGTTAAGCAAACATTTTTCTAACCACATTGATAATATCTAATGCAAATTGAGAGTATTAGAAAAACTAGCCCAGCGATTATATATGTATATGAGATTGCTGTTGTAGGGGGGGCTTTTTTGGGCGCACTATTCTAGTTGAACTAGATTCTTGTTTACTAAGAGAATATTCTGGCTGGGTTGCTGGCTCTGTGAGCCGATAGCAAACGCCAGAATTGCTGGCTAATTGCTTTGGTGTGTGCGCCAGAGCCCTTCTGGGGCTTCTGGAAGGCTCACATCTCCTTGACCCTCCCAGCTCTGCTCTTGAACCTTGAGAAGCTGCACAGATGGTAATGCGAAAGGGGAGTGATGGTGACTGCTCCCCTCCTTAGGGTGAGATTAACCAGAGAGATTGGGGACTGAATTTTTACAGCCGCTCTTTTGTGGAGGCCTCCTGGCACGGGACAGTCTGGTTTGCATACTTCTTGGGTGTGCACTTCAGAGGCCAGGGGCACCTACACTCCTTACCCCTCCTTCCCTTAATTTGGAAATGCTCCACCAAGAAATGGAGGGCAAGTGGAGGGCATTCTTTCCAATTAAACAGAAGGTTTCAACATGATGATGTAAATAACTAAATAATTATACTTCCCCAAGGCACCATTAAACTTGTCTGCTAAGAAGGCAGAACTTTTAGCTTCTTGCTGGATAAAACAAATTTTGTTCCAGCAGGAGAGGCTTTTGGAGGCCAAAGATGACAACTTTTGAGGCTCTTAGATTTGTCATAATTATTATTGTTGTTCATGTAGTGGTTTCAGTTATCGCCTCTCCCGGGCACCTGGTAGAATTCACCTGGCCCCCTCGTTGGTAGGTGGGGCCTGGAGACCAGTCTGGCCTGAGTTAGGATGGAAAGCAGTGTGTCTTTTCTGCTGAAAGAGCTGGTCTCCTGATTGAGATCCTCCACAGCTTTCTCTTCTCTGTGGCATGGCAAGCAGTAATGTTCATGATGCTTTATCATCCCAGATCCTGGAATGTTTAGGAACAGACTTGCCTCTCCCCTCTTCCTGTCAGTGGACGTGTGATCGCCATGAACAATAAACGTTGGTAACTCTAAAGCATCAAAAATTTGGAACTGTTTGTTGTTACAGCAGGAACTGGACTGATACAATATAAATAAATCCTAACGTACATTTCAAGTATATATTTCATCTATGTGCACTCTTCAGCAACTGGGGAGCCGAGATGGTTCCGTACTCCTTTAGTATGTATTCCTGACACCTAGCAGAGATATGCGGTGCTTTAAAATAAAGGCTACATAAGTGAAAAGATGGAAACATTAGGAGAGTGAATACTTGAAATCTAATATTCCTCCAAACCTTTATTTAAGGTTTATTTCTCCCTTCTAGTGTCCTTAAGAGAACAACTTTTAAAACAGAAATTTCAACCAATATATTTTTAGGTTCCTGTATAGTCTTTAAGTTTCTGGTAGAATCAGAGCATATCATTGAAAATAATCCTTGCAGACAGAGTTAGAGATAGAGAGCGGGAGAGACAGAGAGAGAGACGTGGGGAAGAAAGGGAGAGGGAAAGAGGAGAAGAGGGGAGAGGAGAAGGTGAAGAGAAAGAGGAACAGGAGAAGGAGGAAAAGGGACAGGAGGAGATGGGGAGGAGAGAGGGAGAGAGACCCTGGTCAGGCCACAGGCCCACACAGTCAGAGTTGAGAATTAGTTATGCTCACCTCAAAAGTGCTATTTTCTTTCAGGTATCAGGGATGCTTCTAAGAGCCATCCTGGAGATGCACGAGGTCTAGTCTTATAGACAGCGGTCTCGGATATTAATCACCCCAGCTCGCCAATAACTTGTGAAGGAATAATTCATTTTTCCTTAGTTCAGTCAGATTTAGTCGATCAGTATCACTAATGTGGCAGATCAGAAGAATAGGATGATTAGTACTACCACACCAAAGGGCTGTGTTTCTGGATAAAAGCTAAGAATCCCTTTAGTTGACTTGAGTGGGCTGCATGCACAGTTTCTACTGAGACTTCTGAGATACCTGAATGTAGTTTGAAGGCCCTCTCATTACTCCCATTGAGAAATAGCCAAGCGCTTGCTCACTCCCTTATTCCATTCAGGTCCCCGCCTATTCCATCTCATCCCAGGAAAACCTATATTTTTTCTTCTTATATAATATGTAACTTGAAATTATGTTGTCTAGATTTACTTGTTTACTTGGCTGAACCCTAAATTCATTTGTAAATTTAGGGGAGTGTAAACTCCATGAGAGCAGAGTGGCATTTTTCCTGCTTGCTGCTTTAACTCTGGAACCTGTCAGGTGTCTGGCACATACCACTCAACAGGTGCTTGTTCAACAGATCAACAAGTGGATGAGTGAATGCGTCCATCTCTCAGTGAATTGCTTTAAAACTGAATTCGTATATTGACAGAAGCAGAAGGAACTTAGAGTCCCCCAGGCCAGAGCTTCCACTGCACAGATCATAAACCTGTTGGTTATTGCTAGGGTCACACAGGTTAGTAGTGAGGGCCATGACTAATGGTCCAGCGTTATTTCAATTCCAACCCGCCCAGGCCTGCTGTACACGTTACTCTATGCCCAGACTACTATGTGTCCCTGCTGGGGAACGGGTAGCTGAAAGGCCACACAGTCAGAGAAGCAGCTGGCATAGATAAAGGCAATGCGGGGTGCAGAGACAACCAAGCCTTTAGCAAGCCCCATCTTTCCATTGCTGCACAACAGACCTATTAACTAGGGCAGCAGTGAAAGTTACTGGGATTCGGCAAAGCAGCAGAAAAAAGACACGCATGTGGGATTCCCAAGAGGAGAAGGGTTAAGATGCCATACGTTTCTTTATTTTTCTTTTCCATCATAAACTTGAGTACCTTTCCTTTTCCCTGTTGCTGTTTTCAAAATGAGCCCCTGAGTATTTTAAATGGGCTTTCTGTTATGTCGTAAATATTCAGGTCAGGGCTGGTAATTGTTCCCTGTGATTAATTCTGCTCATCCGGGGAAAGTTATGCAAGGTTTTCACTGGAGGGTATGTCTTTCATGTTTTAGTGTTACTCATGTATAATGCAATTTGTCCTTAACTAGAGTGGAGACAGTGGAGTGAGGGTGAAGGGCCCTTTTTATTCCTGTGGCAATGTTTGGAAGTACTTAAATTGGATGGTTTGTGTTACCCCTCCCTGGGCCGAGGTTAAGGTAACTGATGGGGCCCAGGGCCAGAAGTTCCTATTGGCCGCGTCAGTCGCCTCGGCCTGGGGTTAATGGGGAAAGCGCCCTGCGGAAGGTTGCAGCAGTGGCCTTGCTTCCATTTTAATGATACTTGCCTGCCAGTGTTTTCTCTTTGAAGAGCAATTTAATAAACAATCACTGGTGTTTCATGTCGAGGGCGAGATTGTAATGGCATTCATCTCCCCGGGAGTTCTTCCTCAGCATGTGATTGGATCAAGGTTGTCACAGGGAACACAGGCCAGCCCAGGCTGGAAGGGCTGGTGACTCTCAAAGCATTAGGGGTCCCCCCTGAGTGGGTTAAAATGGGATGGGAGTAAGTCTGTGGGTAATTTTCAGAATGATTCTGGGCTCTGCTTAAATGTCTTTGGTTTTAAAAACGCCTGCCAAGGAAGTCAAATCTGAGCCTACAACGACTGCGAAGCCTTAATGGGAGAGTCAAGAGCAGAGGATCCGCCAGCCCTGTAAGGCACCCTTCATCACCCTTCATGAGCTCTGTGCTTCCGGATCGGCCGGAAGTCAGCAGCCATTTTGAAGAGGATCGTGCACGCTTTTAGGCCAAGCGCTGTCAAATGGCGCTTCCGGGGCATCTCGAGCCGCAAGCACGGCTCTGGGTGCTGCACAAAGCAACCCTGGACAAGGAGTTGGGGTGCATGTATCTATTCTTGGTTAGAATCACTCACATGTAAATCTATACAGCCCACTGGCATAAGCCTCTGGCTTCAGGGAAGGTATCGCGTGGGCCAAGGTAGGGCTGAGGCTGAGCATTGAACTCAGAGGTAAGGAGTTCGATGGTTTTGGCTTTCACTTGTACTGTGATGAACAACAGCGTTTTACAAAAATCAGGTCAGGGAAGAGCCCCCAGGGAGACTCTGAGGCATGATACAGGGCTGAGGAGCAGAAAGATGACTGTCGTTCCTCTCTTCAGGTAGCACTACACTGAGGCTGTGGGGACCCACGTGCTTACCCCAAAAACCACTACAATGATAATTTCTGTAGGACCACAGGTTAACAGCATCTCAAATATGACAAGCTAGTTTACCTATTTTTCAGTGATATGCCAGGATTGGAGAGAAAGTGGAAATAAACATCACTGCATTAGGTTCTTAGAGAGCCTGGTATGACTTTTCATAGCAGAGAAAGATGCCTGTGGCCAACCCCCGGGTATCTGAGGAAAAGGTGATGAGAACAAACACACCCCCACGAGTTGATAATGACCGTTCCTGTGGCTATGGACATGCATGCTATAAGTTCCTACATCTCACTTATGTTCTAAAAACTCTATTACAGGCCTGAGGCTATACCTCAGGAATAGAGTCCTGACCTTGTGTGCATGGTGGCCTGGTTCCATTCCCAGCATATAAAACAAAACAACAAGACCTACCTTGTCACAACAAAAATACAGTCTAAGTTTTATCCAGTGATATGCTTACCATGTGATCATACAAAGCTTCTAATAGGATGGAGTGATTGGAGAATAATTACGGTAGGCACTTGGTGATGGTAGAAATGAATTTTACCTGAGAGATGTGAAAGCAAGTGTAGCCAGCCCACGTGACAGATAGAGAGGTGCCAGTGATCTACTGAAAGAGCGTTACGGTCACGTGTTATCCATGCTACCACATGACCAACAGGCTGGGACTTCCTCTGGCTTGGCCAGACACAGTGTTAGATAAAGAATAAAGAATTAGAGTCAGAGCAACCTAAGCATAATCATTCTTCAATTTTACCCACTCACCCATATTTTAACCTAAGAACACATGGTGAGATCTTTTTCTCCAAGATTCTGACTGGAAAAAGATTGCTTTCCCCTTTCTATTTTTTCTTAGAAAGCACTAGTTTTAATTGTTCTGCAGCTTTCAGGAGCAGTATTGTTCATAAGTTCATGAGACCCCTGTGATAAATGTTGAATGAGGAAGCTCTTAGTAAGTCATAAAGGGCTGCTTTTTGATGACCAACTCAACAGAGCCTAATACAGTATGGAGGCTGAAAGGCGGTTCCAGAATTACTCTCCAAGGGGTAAGGCTCTGCCACCTACCAGCTCTGTGACCTTCAGCAAAGGACCTCTTCATGTCTCCATTCTGGCGTCTGCGAAGTGGGCGTGATAATAAAACTTTTCATGTGCTGTGCTGAAGGCTAAGTTATTGTAAGGTTTAAATGAATGCAATATGTACGATCACCGAAACACGGCACGCAGTAAATACTTGGTAAACACCGTTAGTCCTTCTCAATCCAGAGCCTCAATGGGTGTGTGTATTTCCTTCTCTTTCATCCTTTTCGAGGCTCCACTGGGCTCTAATATTTCACCTGTGAGTTTATTAACAAAGTGATCAGTTCCAAGTCTCACGGCCTTTGTAAATAGCAGAGAAAGGAGCAAATGGAAACAAGTGTTTGTCGAGAAGCCCTTTGTCTCTTCCTCCAAGCCAGTAAGTTCCTGTGCGGAGTCAGACTAATAAAGTTAACTGGGGAAAATGGAGATATTTATATTTACCCAGTGAATTTGAAATGGCATGAGTTATTCAGAATTATTGAACAACTTGTAGCTTTTTCATATAACTGTGCATCTGAAACAGTAGAAAAACTGAAAACATGCAGTAGCTGGACCCTATTCCAGAGAATGCCGGTGACGATCCTGGAGCATCCGCATGTCTTTCAAGTTCTCTTTGATTTAAAGGCACAAAACCAGGTGGGAGCCAGTGAAGGAAACACTCTTCTACCTCATGAGGCTTAGTTTGGCAGACCCAGAGAAAGGATCACCAAAGCAACTGCTTTCATGTTGAAATATGTTCTTCCTGTTAGAAATCATTATAAATTTAATGGCTTTGCATTATCTCTGAAGAGGTATATGTGGAAAAAGGAATTTAGAAGAAATCAATTATGTTTAAATTTACAGAAATCAATTACATAGGTGGCTGTGGAAGTCTAAGTGTCTCAGCTTGGCATGACTCTCCTCATCAACCTGGATTTCTGTGTTAATGGGCACCAGAAGCCAAGAATGCCCCAACATGGCACAGTGCACTCAGTAGATATCAAATGAAGAGGCACAGCAGAACAATTCAGTTTAAGTGGGGCTGGCCACTGAGCTCTGCACTGCAGAAACACTTGCATGTGACGTTCCAGGGTCTCCACATTGCCTGTTCTAGGAGCGCTGTTTGCAGAGCCCACAGTCAAGATTGTCCCTGAGAAAAGGTGATCTGCAGACTCTGTGGGGGCAGAGGACAGGTTCAGGGCCCCAACTGGGGTCAGAGAATCACAGGTGAGCTCACCCCTCTTTCTCTCCTGTGCCTCCAGGGACTTCAGTAGGAAACTCCTGGGTGCAGCAAGCTTTCAGAGTTTTAAATTCATCTAATCATGTACTGCTTAGGCAAGAACAGGAAATCCAGAGACAATTCCTTGGCCCAAGAGGTGAACAAAATAGTTTCATGTCATTAAACTCACCAACCAAGGGACTGCTCATGCCAGAGACTCCTGTGGGAGGCGATACCTCCGTCCAGGGCAGAGGTTGCGGGGTTCTCTCGCGGTTGCAGGCTGCCGGTCTCATTAGGTCCTGTTTGCTGAAGGTTCTTGTTTTCTGTCTCTCTGTTCATTTATTTACGGGACAGTGGACAGGACAAAGCATGTTGTAACTGACCACCAATGGAGCCAGCTCTGTGCATGGATTATGGTTGCCCTGGAAACCAGTTTTGCTGAACTCATCACAGCAAACATAGAATGAACGGCTGGTCAACACTCTAGATAAAACGGGGTTATGCAACTGTTTGCTGAATCCTTGGCAGAGTCCCCCCCCCATATTTCCCAGAATATCCCTATATTCATATGCAACAATTCCAAATGAAGGATTTTTATTTAAACCTCTAACTAGCATTTCCATTGTCCACAGGAAAACTATCTGCTGCTTTTGGAAATATAAATTAAAAGTCTAAAAGGTCTCAATTGGTCAGTGTTTCAGTTTCAGTAACAGCTCAAAAGCATATTTAACAATAAGCTTTCCCTAGACAGGAAACCAGAGAGGCTGCTCAAGTACTCCTAATGATCTACATAAATAATTTCATCCACTCAGATTCAAAATTTGAGTCATTAAATGGTCTTACTTCAGTCTCAGCTAAATAGAGTCTTGAAAATGAATTTTAAAATGCAGAAACAAGCTTTCAAAAAAAATTCAGAGACAGGATGGAGCCTCTCTTTGTGGAAAAAGCAAATTGGCAAAGAGCACGATTTATTTAAGACAAGTACAAAGGGGCAAGACTCTGGGATCTCCTGTTCCCTAAACCATTTAATTCTATGCAAACAATTAAATGGTAACGTGATCCAGGTTCCTAGAGGAGTTTATGTTTACTTCTGTCTCTGACTAGAAGAAAAATCCCACACAGAGCAAGATAGTAACAGTGGTGACGATTTGGACCTGGCGGGTGACAAAGCTTACCCCGTGGTTACCCTCCGCTGCCTTTTCAGAGTCATGAATTTCTCAGATTTTCTGACGCCAGAAGACTTTCATATCTGTTTCTTCTTTCTCCTCCTACTTTGCCTTATTCTTTTTTCTTTCCACCCCAGTAGCATCGGGTCTGGGGTTCCCAATCAAGGAGACGCCAAGAGCTGGTTGTCCTCTCCTTGGATAGCTCATCTCAGATGTACGTGGATGTCTCCCTTCTTTTTTATGTTTGTTCAAAAGAAATTGGCCCAGGCTTCTTTAAATTCAAATTGGACCAGTCTCAATAATGGTTTGTCTTGCTCTTAAAATGCAGCTGTTCGTAAACTGGGTGAGTCAGCTTTCTGTTGCTGTGGCAAAATACCTGTGACCATTGACTTGAAAGAAGGAAAGGGGGGAGAAGTCCATTTTCTGGGCCCCCTTTCTGTCCCTCTCACACAGAAGCTTTCGTTTTCTCAACAAATTCTTCCTGCTCTTAACCTCTGTTGTTCCTAGAATTCACTCCCGGGTTTTAGAGGACACGAACTCAATGCTTTGGGCATCTAGTGGGTTAGGAGTCTCATTACCTCTATCATTTGGCAGTCTTCCACCAACATAACTGGATGCAGCTAAGAGTTTGCTTTTGTTTCATAGATCCCAGATTGTAGCTCATTTAGGTAATCAAAATTTTTATGTCTTTGTCCATTGCTCATAAAAGAAGGAAAGGTTTGTTTTGGCTCATGATTTTCAGTCAGGGTTTTCAGTCCGTGGTTGCTTGGCTACATTGCTTTGGGCCTACAATAGCAACATACATCATGGGGTGAAAGCAGGTGGCAGAAGAGGGTACTCACCTCATGGTGGCCAGCAAGTGAAAGCAAAGCAATGATTCAGATCCAGATCATAACAAAAACCAAGGAAATATGTTCAAGACTTCTTTTACACTTGGATTTAAAAAAATATTTGTTCAGGGCTTAGATAAATTTTTTTTTAATTGAGTGATAAATGTACTGAGGCTGTTAATAACTATATAATTTCAGGATATCTTCCTTTTATTGTGTTGCTTTTGCCTATCTTTGCCCTAAGCATAGGCAGTCCTTTCTGCAGAAAAATACTAAGCATAAAGGGCAAGAGAATATGTATTTTTTTCAGAAGCAAATATTTTAAATAGTACTTTTTATTTTGTGATAATTGTAGACTCAAAGGAAATTGCAAAGAAATATGGAAGTTCTGGTGCCGCTTAATCCAATCTCCCCATCTGGTGTGACTACAGCACAATATCTAAATCAGAAAATTGACATTGGCACAATTCAAAGAGCTTATTTAAACTTCAGGCATCATTCACATATGATGCACTTGCATACATGCACTCATGTATTGTGTATGTGTGTGTCTGTGTGAATGTGTAGCTCTTTGCAATTTTGTCATGTGTGGCTTCATGAAACTACCTTCACAGACAAGATCCATAACTGACATTACCACAAATTCATCTATTTGACCTTTTCATAATCAAATTTACTCCCTTCCTAAAACACTCATCGCCAACAAACACTAATCAGTGGCAAACACTAATTAGTTGTCCATCTCTCTAATTGTATTATTCTACTAATATATCAGTGAGATTATGCAGTATAATCTCATTGATATAATTGGCTTTTTCACTAACATAATTTTCTTAAAATCTATCCAGTGTGTTGCATTTATCAACAGTCTACTCCTTTTTATTGCCGAGTAGTATTCCATGGTATTAAGGTACCAGTTTGATCAGCGATGCAGTCACTGAAGGACATTTAGGTAATTACCAGTGTTGAACTCTTATGAATAATGCTGCTACTAATCTTTGTGTGCAAGTTTCTCCATGGAAATACATTTTATTTCTCTGGATAAATGCCCAAGGGTACAATTGCTGCACTGTGTGGTATGTCCATTTATGGTTAAAAAAATTCTAGAGTGTGCCATTCATGATGCTACCAGCAGTGTATGAGTAATCAGGTTTCTCCACATCCTTGCTAGTGTTTGGTGTTGTAATTATCTTCTATCTCACCATTCAAATAGGTATATAATGATACAGCATTGTGACCCCAGCAAGTGTTTCCCATAGCCCTATGAGCTAATGACATGGAACTCTCTTCCTGAGCCTATTTGCTATCTAGGTATCTCCTGGTGAGAGGTCTGCGCATTACTCCTGTCCATTTCCCAACTGGATATTTTAGGGTGTTGAATGCTGAGAATTGTTTATATAGTTGATATAAACTCTTCATTGAATTGGTGATGTGAAGATATTTTCACCAAGTCTATAACTTATCTTTTCATCTTAACAGGGTCTTCCACAAGGTAAAATTTCAAGATTTTCGATAAGTTCTAATTTATACACTTTATGGCTCGTGCATTTGGTGTCAAGTGTAAGAACCTTGCCTAGTCCTTCTTAAGGTCTAGAGATTTCCCTCCTAAATTAAAGTTTTATATTTTTTTGTTTTACATCCAAGCCCATGATACACTTTGAATACTTAAAATAAGAAATGACTTTTAAGTTTAGGTTCATTTATTTCTCAAAGGATGTCCAATTTTTGATACTGTTTCCAAGGAGAGCTACCTTCCTCCTCTAAGTTACTTTTGCTGCTGGGTGAAAAATTAAGTGGGCCTTTCTGCTTGAGTCTGTGTCTGGGTTCCTACCTTTGTTCCATCAGTTTGCGTGACTGTCCCTCCCAAAGGACCACACCAGCATGACTACTGTAGCTACACAGCAAGCCTTACTGGCAGGAAGAGTGTCTCCTCTGTCTTTAGTCTTTGTTTTCAAACTTGTTACGGCTATTCCAGACCTTCTTAATAAGCTTGTCTATTTGCATAATTTTTCCTGTCACTGTGATAGGAATCACATTAGACCTATAGACCAAGTTAGAAGAGAACTGAGAATTTTACTATATTGAGTCTTCTAATCCATAAAATCATTATGTCTCCCTAAATACTTGGAACTTTTATGATTTCTTAAAATCAACACTGTAATTTTCAAAATGCTCAGCCTTGCTTGACATGGTGGTACACGCCTACAATCCCAGCACTCAAAGAGGCTGAGGCAGGAGTATCGCTGTGAGTTTCAGGCCAGCTTGGGCTACAAAGTAAGTTCAGGGCCAACCTGAACTTCATAGGGAAACCTTGTCCCAAAAAGACAAAAAACAAAAATGAAAACAAAAAACAAAGCCCAGAATATTCAGCTTTTACTTGTTTTGTTAAACTTGTATCTAAGTATTTCATTTTCTTTAGAGCAACTGCAAGAAATAGAATACTTTAAAATCTCATTTTGGACTTACTTTTTATTGGTATCTGCAAATAGAGCTGCTTCTTTGGTGACCCTGCCTCTTTTGACCTTAACAAACTGACTTGTTTTAGAAGTCTTTTTGTAGATCCCTTGAGGGTTTGCCATGTACACAATCATTTCATCCCAAACTAGAAAGTTTCATTCCTTCCACTCCAATTTCTATGCTCTACAATTTCTTCTTGCCTTAGAGCGGTAGCTAGAATTTGCAACACTAGTTTCCAGCGATGGTCACTGTGGTGAATGCTGACATTCTTGTCCCATTCCCGACCTTGGAGAAAAGTACTCAGTCTCTCATCACTAAGCGGGTGTCAGACCTAATAACCGCATGATTTTTGTAGGTGCTCTTAATGAGGATAAGGAAGTTAGTCCCTGTTCCTAGGGTTAAAAAAATCACGCTGAAGTTAAAAAATTCATAACTATCTTTTGAATTTTGTCAAATCTTCTTTCTGAGATCGCGAATACAACATGATTCTTCTTCCTCCTTCCTCCGCTCTTTCGCTCCCTCTTTTCCTGCCTCTTCCTCCTCGGGGGCATCACCAGGCTGGGCTTTTTCTACCTTAGTTTGTTAATATTATGGTTTGCCTTGAAGAATTCTCAAGTGTTCAGTCAGTCTGATATTGTTGAAAGAAAGTCCATGTGTTTATTGTGCTATTCTTTTTCCTTACTTTTCTGGATTTGACTTGCTAACATTTTGTGGAGGATTTTTATATTTAAATTTAGATGAGGTAGTGCTCTGTAGATTTAGGCTCTTGTCCTGTGTTTGTCTGTTTTTGTACCAGGATAATATGCAGCTCATACAATGAAGTGGAAATTGTTCCATCCTTTTCAGTTACCTGGAGGACATTTTATAAAGCTTGTGTGAATTCTTTAATGGTTTGGTGAAAATATCCACCAAAACGACTCTCCAAATGCTTTAAAATTATAAAGTCAATTTATTTTATTATTATATGGCTTCTCAAAATGTCTACTTCACTTGGGCTGAGTTTTGATAGTTCATTGGAAATTCTAGGGGGCAGATTTTATGTCTGGTGACTTCTAGACCAGGTGTCTTGCTAGAATCCAGTGTTATTTTTCTCCTCCTAGAAAGAAGTGTCCTCAGGAGAACTAGATTACAAAAAATTTTAGGGAGACTTTTAGACTCAAAAGTAAGGCAAAAAAAGTTTTTAGGGTTGAATCCCAATGATACATTAATGAGTTCAGTTAGAACAAACAATTCTTCAGTATTTTGTTAAATTTAAGATTTCCCGTAAATGATAATATTTGTTGGCACCTGAATAAGATTTTTGGTCCCAGCTGCTTGCATTATTTGGAGGTTGTAGGATTCTCCGTTTTTTCACACCATGGACTTCTGGTCACACACATTCCAGGGCTATCAGAGACTCCCAGGTGGTCACTTCCTCAACAAACTTATTTACAGCAAAGGTCTACATTTTGGGAATCTCTGGTATATTCCTTTAGGCATGGAATAACAAGTGGGATATGGTTACTAATGTTCTAACACTTCAACATTCTAAATGCATTTAAGGTAGATGTCTTGAAATCAGGCAAATAAAATTGTCTACATATGAATGTGTGTTAATAAGACTCAAATAGTCTAGCCAGAATTCTCCTTTGAGAGCTGAAACTAGTACTGACGAAAACTTCACTTCTGATGCAGACGTGTGATGCTCCACAAACTTCCTCCCTGGGTAGTGGAAGAAAGTTAGAAGCAATAATCCAGTGGAACACAGCAAATAATTAAAAGAGCACTGTCTGATGTGGGAGAGGGAGAGGAGGAGGAAGAACTGATTTTCTGAGCATTATCATTATCACGCGCCAGGTACTTGATTGTTATC
Source organism: Dinomys branickii (assembly GCA_004027595.1). Classification (NCBI taxonomy): domain Eukaryota; kingdom Metazoa; phylum Chordata; class Mammalia; order Rodentia; family Dinomyidae; genus Dinomys; species Dinomys branickii. The sequence continues at coordinate 136,201 of PVLD010001364.1, forward strand.
TCAGCCCTCAACCCTCCTAGCCACTTTCTCATCAGCCCATTCTACAGATAGGAAACAGGAGGTGGGAGAGGCTCAGAGATTTCCTAAAGTCCCTTCACCAATAAATCACAGGTACTGGACCAGGATCCAAGTCTGTGCATCTCTCAGAGGGTGCTTCTTTCCACAACATAAAACTTCTTCCTGAAATTCTTAGGATGAAAGCAGATTGGCTTTGAGAAATCAAGGACATTGCAGCTGTAGGAGAATCCACATGGTGTAAATCCACTGCAGGGTGTCACCTTAACTAAATTCAAATTAATTTGTCTTTTAAAACACAAGAGGACTGGAAAATGCAATCTTCAGTATCACGAGACCACAACATTTCGGACCTGGTTTTGTTGCAAGACTGGGGCTAACATGTCTCTAAATCCCTAAGAGGCACATGAGTAGGTAATTACAACAAATAAAGACTAATGGGTGAACCACACCTGTTTTCTTGATTGGGCTTAAGGAAGGATTCTGGGTTAGGAGATTTAGTCAAACTGCTTGACCTCCCTCAGCCAGTCCAGCCCCAGCAGAAAGCATACCTGCAAAGGTCCATTGTCTGATGGGAAGATCTCTTGACCCCATGTGTGCACAGGGAAAACCCAAGCAGTCACAGATGGATTTCCATCCTGTTTCTGGCACAGTGACTTGGTTGATGACTTGAGACAGGGCCACTCACTTTTCCTGACCCTGGAAAGGCCATAGAACATGTCTAAGAGGAAGGATGTCACAAATAGATTTTTATCTTTGATGTCTCTTCAGGGACCAAAGTGTTTCCCAACTGATGGGATAAAAATCCGTGAAATAGAAAGAGCTTTCTGAACCTCAATTGCTCCCAAAGTAGCTGGAGTCCAGGTGCTAATGGAGTGAAATTTTCCAGGTGGTCAAGTGTTCATGTTTTTGATAATACATTATAACAAAACTTCCAGTGGGAGCACAAAGAACCTATTATTAATTTCTTAAGGCAGGGAAAATTAAAAACCTGTTCAGATACAGTTTTCCTATTATGTGAGGTAATTTGCATCTCCCTGTGGCAAGGACGGTGGTGCGTGCTCACTAATCTGTTTAATCTTCCTCTTCCCGAGGACGCAGCATGACTACATTTCCAGACTCCTCTTCCAGGGATATCAGGACCACATGACTCGTCCTCACCTATGGGGTGTGAGAGTCCTGGGGATCGGAAACCATTCCTAGACCTGGTCTTTAGAAATCTTACAGCTGAATGCACTGTTTCCCTGAGTCAGCAGCCACAGAAGCCACATCTGAGTGCTCCTCATCCGAAGACAGGCAGCCTGGGCCCCTGACTCACCAGTGGAGGAGAGGGAACCTGCAGAGACAACATCCCTGTCGGACTTGAGTGAGACTCAAACCTCGTCTGCACTAAGCCGTTGAGATTTCAGGACTTAGTGATCACTCAGGACGCCCGGAGTACGCTGAATCATTCATTCTCCTGGCCCTGTGTTTTCACACTCCGTTCCTCCCCTTGAGTCACACAGAATCTCCTCTTTCTGTTGGATTTAAATGTCCTCTGTCCAGACATCTGCTGAGCGCTTCACTCTCCTGAATGAGACTGAAGTCCCAAAGATTTTGTCTCTGTGAACAGCCACATGGAGCAGCAGTGACCTGTGCATGTTCTCTTTGTACTGAGATATGTATTCAACCTTGTCTGCTGTGCATACAGGCCAGGGAAGCAGGCTGCTGCTCTCCCAGCCCTCAACTCACGACATTTCCGTGAACCCACACAAGAAAAGCCACAAGTGCTAAGGCAAATTACAAATGTCTGAACAGGATTCCTAAGTTGCTATCTCTGTGTTTGGGCTTGCCCTCTTCTCCAGTCCCCCAAACTCTGCAGACACTGAAGGGTCCTCAGCATTTCCTCATTCGAACTGCCACGCTCCCATCTGGACTTGGTGCTGTGCTGCTGCGTTTCCTCGTCTCTCGCTCTCAGGAGAGAAGCCACCTTCGTACCTGATGTGATGGGATCTCACCACACTGCTGGCCTTGCCCCTTTATTTCCTCTCATTTGGTAGAGGATCGGAAATTTCTTTGGTCTGTTCTTTATCCAATATATGACAATTGTTAGCAAAGAAAAATAACACTGAAAAAAAAAGAAGAAAGCAGTTGGTCTTGCGGTCTTGCTGAACATGGTAATGCATGCTTTTAGTCCTAGCACTCTAGAAGGCTCAGGCAGGAGGATCTCAAGTTGGAGCCCAGCTTGGGCAACTTAGTGACTTAGCAAGATCTTGTCTCAAAAAACAGAAAAAAAGATCTAGGGATTTAGCTCATCGAACTTAACTGGCAGGTCCTGGGTTCAATCCCCAGTAGTACATTACAAAATACTTACTTATATATCCCCCCAAGATCAAAGGATAAGGTAGTAAAATAAATGTGGAAGTTTAGCAGGGCGGCAGAATACAAAATCAACATTAAAAATAAAATGCTTACATTGCTGTACAACACCAGTCACAGATTAAAACTAAAAATGGAGCAGGGAGGTGGATGGAGGAAGGAGGTAGAAGAAAAGAGACAAAGGTCGATGTCATCGTCATAGAAACTCCTGCAAGTGCATGCAGGGAATTATGCACGAGGAGGTTCACTGTTGCATGGATGATGTAAATACAAGATCAGTAATAAAAACGGCCACTAACTGGAAATGGTTGGGGTAAACTAATGCTGTATAAAGGTCTCTGAGATATATTGAAGACTGTACAGCATACATCTAAGAATAAGAAATCATTTGTATAAAACAAAAAAGAAAAGCATAAAGCCTCACTGCATTTCTACAGAGATTTGTGTACTGAGTCTGTACATTGAAACCTAGTCATTAAGGATGGTCTTGGGTGGCGGGCCTTTGGGGAGCGATTCAGTTCTGGGGGCTTCTCCTTTATGAGTGGAGAGACAGCCTTTGTTACAGCCCATTTGCCCCTTCTGCCATGTCTGAGCCCAGCAAGCAGGTGCTGTCTGTAAGGAACAGGCCCTGGTTAGACACCAAATTTGCTTAAACCTTTATCCTGGGCTTCTCAGCCTCCAGAACTATGAGAAAGAACATTCTGTTGGTCATAAAGTGTAGAGTCTAAATTCTTGCTATAGCAGCACAGACAAAGACGGACGTATATGTAAATATGTAACTGCTTAGATAAGGTCAGAAAGGACACTTAGCAAAATGTTTCAGCAGTTCAAGCTGGGGTAGGGTGGGCTGACCACAGAAACTTTGTCTGCTGTAGCCTTTTCTGTGCCTTCATTTAAGAAATACAGACACATCATGAAGCTCTTTGTGGCTGATAAAGAACCTTTACTGTAAGGCTTGATGACTATCAAGTGTAACTCGCTCAAGGTAGACTGATACCTTGGCAGGTCAGTACTCAGTAAGTACCATCTTGCTTTCTGCACATTCACTCAAAACAAACAAGGGATGAAAGAGGCCGTGGTGACAGGACTGTTGTTCTTTTCTTTCACCCTCTCAGGTGTTTGATGCTGCTAGGTCCTAGGAATGACTTTTAGTGCCATGGTACAAACCTTCTTGGTGAATATAATTGAAAATGGCTAGTGGATCAGTTATTAAAAGTAAATTAATAGCATGGCATAGGGAAACATAAAAAAATTACATATATACTTCAAGGCAGTAAATAAAGGCAGACTTTATTTTAAAGTCTATGAATATCTCTTGGTTCACCGAGCTTTTGATGCAGTCCAAAGGCTTTTGCCTCAGTGATGGGCCCCCTACCTGGGGGACTCTCTTTCCTATAAAAACCACCCCTATAAAGCAGCATGTTTATCTCTAGTTTCCTTTAAAACTAAATGGAAGACACCTACCAAACAACCAGGGAGCAGGTTCCTTATAGACGTCACCAATTTTCTGTCCAGTCATTGTCAGTTGATAACTTGATAACAGTATTTATATTTCTTTTCAAACTTTTTTCTTTTTTAAAAAAGAATTTGTTAGTTCATCTTTGCAGTGCATAGTGACCATGTTCTATGCATCTCAGTTCTTCCCACATCCTCTGCCCTCCGTCTCTGGTCCTCTTCCCATTTGCAAAAGATCTGTCTCTCTGCTTCCTGTTCTCATCTTTTATTTTACTTTTCATTCATGCTCTGGGTTCCTCATATAAGGGGAACTGCAATATTTTAGCTTGTGGGTCTGATTTATTTTACTTAACATTTTGCTGTCAAGGGGAATCCATTTTCCTTCAGATGCCTCAAGGGTGTCCTTTAGAGCAGAGCAGGACTCACTCTTGTCTAGCTTTCAAAGCTTTGAACATAGTTTTATAGAAAAAACTGTCGATACTCATTTTCGTTAATTAACTCAAAAGTAATTCACACAATCGTGCTGTTGTGCGCTGTATCTAGACGTCCTCCCAGGGCTCATGCACTTTTACACGGGGCTTTTTTAGAGGTGGCTGAATCCAGAGCGTGTGACTGATTCATGGTTCAAGGCTAGGATTAAGCATGCTGGGATTAAGGGAAGGTGATTTCTAGATCAGTCCACTGGTTAGATTGGCACTGCCATAATTCTCATAGACTGCATACAATATAAGGGACAGAAAGAGGCTGGTCTCCTCTCTCTCCTTTGTTGCTTTTGCTACCTTCTACCACCATCAACTGTTACCTGCCTATCATGTGCCACCTTGTGTGGAGACAGCCAGTTATGAACTGAGACCTCCACAAACTACAAGCTAAAGAACCTTCCCTCCTTTAACCTTGGGTGTTGGGTATTTTGTCCCAGCAACAACAGACAAGTAACTAAGACACTTATAAACACAACTGTTTTCAAAAAGTATTAACTGTAGGTAACCTTCCAACTAGTTACCAGCTGGGAAAAGAAGAAGTTAAGCAGCTGGGAAGCATCTAGTGGCTAAGGCCACCACGCTGGTCACATGGATCCATGGGAAACACCAGGTGTATCTCTGAGTTGGCCCCCCAGGCAGGCTGGGAAAACTACTGTAATGTTCTGTGATGTCACAGCCAGGCCCAGGAAAGCCTAAGGGTTCTGAGACAGCTGCCATAGAACAGTCCTCTAGATGGCCTTGGACAGACCCGGCCCTCTCCCCTTTCTCTCTGGCACTTCTTAGGAATAACTGCAAAGTGCTGGGAGAGCAAGCCCCTGAGATCCAGAGGAGCTGGCTGCAACTTCCTGGGCTGTCTCAGTCCCAGCTGGCAATGATGTCCTGCTTCCGTCCTGAGGTGTGAAACCCAGAGAGGGCTTCCAAGCGCTCCTCAGCTGCCCCAGGGAGTGGTCCTGAGCCTCAGGGGACTGACTAAACAAGAATCTGGATGCCAGTTGTCCCTTGCTACACATCTGTAAGGAATAAATCCCTCCATTTAATAGATGTGTATGTGCACAAGCATGTGCATAGTGAACAGGCTTCACAATGTAGAGGAAAAGAACTTCGGCCTCTCCCTGGGCTCCTAGTCCACCAGCAAGAAAGTCTGTGTAAGAGCCGCAGTCAGGTTCTTCCCTGTGGGAAGAGCGCGGAGCCCAGCTCAGGGTTGAGCGCACATCTGGGCAGGGTGAGGTGGACACGGCTGCAGGACCACCGGGGGGGCCTCGATCCCACCCACGCACACCTGTGCAAGAGCGTCAGTATGGAAAAGCAGGCAGGTAAACCACTTTCACCGTAGTATCTCCAGCCCAGCTAAGTGCAGGTAAGGTAGAAGTGAAAGGACACAATAAACTTTTAGTATCGCATAGTTTTACTATTTATTTGAATAACGTGGGAAACACCTGTGACTGTCCTCCCCAGACTCGAGCCCAGAGAACTCCCTGTGGCTTCCTTGTCCCTGTGGGTGTCTCCCGTCCTGACCCTGTAGGCCTTCCTGGCTAGCGGCAGTCAGCATTCTGGGCTCTATGCTTACCGTTCTCTTACTTTTTCTGGTTTGTTTTAAGCAGATGCAAGCCTATACTTTTATTCAGTCAAAATAAGAAAATAAAATGAAAAATCCTTAATGTTGCGTGCCCTCCTGTGCTTGGTCTGGAAATCACACAAGATGGGGTAGAAGCGTATAAATAATCGCTTCACTCACAACAAAGACTTGGTGCTCACCAGGGAATGAACAAAGGTCAGGTTCTCAGAGAGAAATCAGGAATCAAAAACTTAGCTCCCCTCCAGTCTAAAGAACTGATGATTGTCCTTTCCCACTTTGATTTCTTTTGAATGCTTAGGGTTTTAACCTCCTTGGCAAATTGCACTGTGGAATGGACCAAGAATGTGGCAATGGTTATGCTGGACGATCTGTTTAACTGGAGCCTTAGACACGGGGAAACATTCCTTTTAGGGGACATGGTGTAATCATCACCTGTGTGATGGATAGAGAGACCTCAAAAACATGATTATTTTAGGGAATCCCAGAACGACGAGGAAAGCTGTTTCAACATGACTCTAGCCATATTTCAATAATGTGAGGTTACTTTCTGTGCATTTTTCTTTCTACATCATCCTCGTTTTTCTTACAAGAAAAATGTCCCCTTGGCTTTCATCTGTGCTCCCAGATGCTTATTTTATAGGCTTTCTGAGACCAGGGTTAAGATCTTCATGCTCTTTCCCGTGTCCTGTAAGACAGCCAGTGTTAGTTTGAGTTGGGACTGGGGGAAAAGATGAGGATGATTCCGTGACAGCAGTAAGGTCCCAGAGCCTTCACTTCAGGACCTGGCATTGAAGGGTCAATTTTCCCTGCTCTGTGCAATAGGTCTGCAGGAGTCTGAGTCTATTTGCAGTGTGAAAACTAAGGAAGACTGGCACCTTTCCCACGTCAGAGTCTGGCTGTAGCTGCAACCCAGTGGGCTTCTGAGCTCGGAGAGGTGGTGAAAAGAAGTGCCCGGTGTGGCTGACTCAGGGATGGATGATACATGGAGAAAACTAAGACGAATGCCTCCATAAGGAAGACGTCGGCTTGCCCATTAAGGATGATGAAAACTTAAAGGAATAGCTCATCCAGCCATGACTTACACAATCACTTAGAGTCACTCCTGGTGTTCGTCGAGATTGTTTATAGCCCCCTACACACACACACACATACCAGCAACACCTGCTCGGGTCCATAATAAATGGCATTGTGTGTGGCATTGTATGTGCACAGGACCACCTTGTACAATTGAATCAACTCTGGATTTCCTATGATGCCTTGAGCAATGTAAGTGCCAGGTGAATAGTTCTTATACTACATTGTTTTTGGAAGAGTGAGCAACAAGAGAGAAAAGACTTCTTATTCAGCACAGACACATCTTTTTAAAAGTATTCCTCGATCCAATGTTGATTGAATGTGGGGATGTAGCCCTGGGGGCCAACTGTAATTGGTTGATGTCTGCACCAGACATTTGTGTAGGTGCACAGGGTGAGATAAACATGCCTGTAATCCCAGCACTTTGGGAGGCTGAGGCAGGAAAATGCAAGTTTGAGGTCAGCCTGAGCAGCTTAGCAGCTCAGACAAACTCTGTGTCAAATAGAAAAAGTGAAAAAAAAAGAAAGAAAGTTCTGGAGATGTAGCACAGTATGAAAGCCCTGGGTTCAGTTCCCAGCACTGGCAGGGGAGAGGGAGTGAGAGAGATTGAATGAGCTGTAATCTCAACCCAGAAGGGCAGAATAAGACACCTGCCAAGTGGAGGAGTTCAGGTTGAGGAGCACATACATCAAAAGAAACACAGGCACAGGCTGGGAGCGTTCCTTCCCCCAGCATCCACTGTGCTGGGCGGTGCACTCACAGGTACATTTAAGGTCTCAGCCTTTTTCCGCTCTGACAGCAGGGTGGAAAAGCAAACAGGGAGACCAGTTAAACTCTTATTTCTCCTTAGTTCTGCCTCGTGAGTGAGCCTTCTTGTCATTTTTTCAGGAGACTAAATTTAAGCTTCAAAATAGTTACCCCCAAAAAAATCCCTGTAAAGGTCTGTATTTTTTGCCCTTTTATGTTTTATTGCTGATGGCTTTCACAAGTGAACTTTATGAGACAGGAGATAACCCGTAAGAAAGCCTGGAAATGATGCATGACAGTAGGTAAATAAAAACTCCTCTGCTCAGACATTTTTATTCATCGCCATTAGCAGCATATTTCGCTGCAATGAGTTTAGATAGATCCAAGTCATGACACCGACTTTTTGTGACTTCCCAGTATAATCTACAGGGGACAGTCATGTGACCTTGGCACTAAAATTTTTAAGCTAAGCAGAAAGGAGAACTGAGTCATGGTAGTTGGATGAAGAACAGTTCTAGAAATGCTCTCAAGTTGGGCTGTCCCTGGTCATGCCTCCAGCCAACTGGACCAAATATTCCTGGTGACACCCTGCATCCTGAATTCTTAAAGTTCCAGGTGATTCCAGTGCAATCAAGGTTAAGGAACCTTAGCTTCCTTTAGGCCCAAGTCATTTAAACTAATTCATGCAGATAGGAATCCCTAGGATGTTTTAAAATGAAGATTCTGATGCAGCAGATGGGGCCCCTGAGGTGGGGCCTGCTATCCTGCATTTCTAATGAGCTCCACAGAGATTCTCAGGCTTTTGATCTGGACCACAGGGTGAGTAGCAGGGGTCTGAGCGAAATGCTTCTCCGATGCTAACAGACTTCTGAGTCAGAGTCACTGGTGAGAGAGTGTGAGGGGAGGGTGTGAGCTAAAATGTAGGTTCCTGGGTCGCACCCTGCAGCTATTCCATCAGTCTCTGGGAAGGGATCAGACTCCTCAACTGAGAAGCTTTAACAACAACAGTGCTGGTTTCCAATAACCCCACCCTCCCTCCTACCAGATCTCAGTTGAGGCTTAGGTTTGGGCTGAGGCCCAGGCACTTTTACCTCATTAAGCCGTCCAGGCTGTGCCAGCGTGCAGCCGGAAGTGAGAATCTGGGTGAGGGCACAGTCAGAGGCGAGAACTCTGGCTTAGGGCAATAGTTCCCCGACTTGTCTGAACACTGGAATCACTGAGCAAACTTCAAAACCTCTCGGTGCCTGTGCACTGCCTGCAGAGGCTGGGATTTTTCATGGTCTTGGGTGTGGCTTGGGCTCTGGAATGTTGAAAAGTTTTCCCCATTTACCCCAGTGTGCAGGAAATCTTGGCAAACACAGGGTAAGGTGTCCACAGTTAAACCCTGTGTCCAGGTAATTCTTGCACTTGTTAAGGCCCATGTGCCTCTGCCCTGGAAGGAGAGGCAAAATCCACTCTGCTGTTGGCACCAAGGGACACTGAGCAGCTTCAGAACTAAGACTCTATCATCAAACAGATCGGATTCACCAGAGGCAGGAAACAGGAAAACAAGGCAGAGGAGAAGTAGCACATGGCTTCAGTTCTTCCAAGGGGACTAGCCCTGATCTGCTGTAGAGTGCTGCTGTTGGATGGCGGGGAGTAACAGTATGACCTGTGGTCAGTGTCTCATCTCACTGTGCATTTTCAGTCAGCAGGTTGGAGATAATGGTTTTTAGGGGTTACATGTGCTTGTCTTAGTACAGAGTTCCGTGTTTGTGGGAGCAAAATGTGGCATTGAAAACTGGTACACATCTACAGTTTCTGATTGCCCAGCTAACTTCGTACAGTGCTTCTGCTAAAGTACTCCCTTCTCTGAACCAATTATTTTGGCGGGGGGTAAAAGGTTCCACCTGAGCTGCATCACTGGCCAGTGTCACAAAACCTGGGATTATTCTCTTTGCAGCGGATCTCAGCCAGGTACTCAGAGTCCTTCTCTAGGATTTCTCAGACCACACAGTGATGTGCTCTGGGCACCTTCTATGGCAGCGATGAGGAACGTTGTAGAGGTTGGGTGCCCAAACTGCAACCCCAAAGCCACTTATTCACCAGAAAGTGCTAACACTACAATTAAACCTGCATTTAATGCCACTGCTCGCCTTTGCTCATAGCTGGAGAGGGTTGGGCCAACCACTCAGTGAGAAAGGAGGTGGGGCCACGCCCACTGCAGTCCTCACTCATTCTTACCTTTGATCCTGTGCCCTGGCCTCGTGCAGTCCAATAAGTCACCTTTCTTACTTACAAGGATGCTAGAGTTTTGGTCTTAATATCCGCCAAAGGCCTATGTGTTAAAGGCTTTTTCCCCAGGGTAGCACTACTGGCAGGGGGTAGAACCTCTAAGAGGTGGGGCCTAGTGGGTAGTCTGTAGATCACTGGGGGTGTGCTTTGGAAGGGGCTGGGGGCCCCAGATCCCTTTCTATCCGTCCTTCTGCTCCTGCCAAGAAGCTCTTGCCAGGTTATACTCACTACAGGCACAGAGTGAGGAGACCAAGCAACCTTATACTGGACACTCCCAAACTGTAAGCCAAAATAAACTTTTTCTCCTAAATTTATTATCTCAGGTATTTTGTTATAACAATAGAAGGCTAACACAGAGTGTTTGAATTGTTTCTGTCTCTGTCAGCCAAAGAGCAATGACCAGTCCACTATGCAACCCCTTAGTTTCTTGCTCTACATGTGTGGGAGGAGGCACCAAATCCTCTGGAAGCCTGGGGCATTTCCTCTGAGCCAGGTCATCTCATGAGCCAGGAAAAAAACTGAATGGTTCACAGATGGAATTGGGATAGGCAGCCTGAAGCAGAGGAGACCCCCAAAATGTGAGAGAGGAGGAAAAAACATTGCCTGGCTATAAAATATCCGCTTTTCCTTATGACACCTACCAAAGCCATTGGTTCACATAACTTGGGACTGGAATATTTTTAGCAAATGTTACTTTGCGGTTTGCCACGTGCAGGGTTTTGTTGGTCTTCTAATGTAAGAATTGCCAATACTTATACCATACTTTATAATTTACAGAGTATTTTCTGAGCTGTTATGTCACTCTCCAGATGAAGACATTGCTCCAGAAGACTAAGCTTCCCACAAGACGCCAGCTACAGAGGATCAACACCGAGACCGACGTCCAGGGTTTCCTGAGCCCAGGCCTGTGGTCTTTTCCATGCAGCGCCATGTCTGCCTTCAGGGAGCAGAGGGCGTCCCTAGAAAGGCAGCAGCACGGGAGGCAGTTCTAGGAGAACAGTTCTCTGACTTTGCAATGGAAGCCATAAAAGGGAGGAATTCCTGTCCCTCTTAGTGACAGATACACGTAAACGGGCCAAGAGAGGAATCTCGGAAATGGGCACTTGTCTCAACTCATCGGGTCACCTGAATCACATGAGGTCAACAGGGAGCTTCACGAACACGAAAGACCACAAGTCAAGAAGTCAGGAATCTGGGTCCTTGCTTCTTGTCATTGCTCTTTGCCTATGTAGCCGCAGGCAAGCTTGTTAATCTCCGCGGGCCTCAGTTTCCTCATCTGTAAAATGAAAGGGTTGAAGGGGATGATCTCTGAGGGCGCTTTCAGCCCTATAATTCTATGTTATTTGCAAGGATGCTCTAGCAAATATGCTACGCTGTGGTTTATAGCTCTCTGTAATTATAGGGTTCAGTCAGAGAGAGCAGTAACACTTAAATCAGTTCAATGTCTAATTCTTGTTCAGTCACGTCAGGCCACATTGTTTTTATATGCATTAAATTTAAGGCCCTGACCCTTTTTAGGGAATGAAGGAAGGAAATTTCAGGTAATCTGTTCAGTTGAAAGAAGCTAAAAAGCTACAAATAATAATAATGAATATAAAAGCCAACATGGAGACTTTACAACACAGATGGGGCAAGTGTTTTGTTGTTTGTTTGTTTGAATTATCCTTTGTCAGCTGGGGAAAGTGAGGCACAGACAGCTTTACATGACTCAGCCAGATTCTCTATATCACAGAGCCAAGGCTAAGGCCAGATTTCCTGGCTTGGATGCCAGAGTTCCTTCCAAGAGCCATGAAGAGTGTTTCCTTTAGGGAGTCATATCTCATTACATTCTCTTTAGCAAAATCCTTCTGATGACTAGGAAAAGCAGTTGGCAAGTGTCGCTCTTGTTGACAGGTGTTGGAGAGAGATATATCATAAGGGTAGAAAGGCCACTTTCCAGTATTCATTCCCAATCTTGGAGTATTCAGAGACAGTAGAGATGTGTGTCTTAGGGTCTTCGTCACACAAGCTGAGATAAAAAGAGAACTTGGTTGGATTTAGATAAACCCATCATTATTTCAAATTGCATCTGGCCAAAGAGAAATGGGAATTTTAGGGTGTCGTCATCTGCTCTGTCTTCTTATTGCTAGGCTTGGTTGGAACCCCACCGACTTTCATCTGAGTGCATTTGCAATTTCGCTTCGCATGACTCATCTTCAACTTTATTATCACTTCGTGGTAATAATGCTGGTCGACAACACTTTAAATACTTGGCTTCCTATGATACAAGCCAATTAATTTTTATATTGAATCTTTTAATGCATAGAATTGAGACAAAGACTTTCAAGATCAAACTAAAGAGATAATGGATTGGGGGGGGATAGGAATCAGATCCAGACAATATCAGATAAAGGTAGACGGGACAAAGAGAGGGGGATTAGGATGAAGGCTGTTAAGCATTTGATGGGATATGGATAAGGCTGTGCAGGTATTTCTTTCTATAAGCCTTGAAATGTTGAATCGTCTGGGGCTTTAGAATCCTGGATGCGCTGTATCCTTGCCTCACGAAAGGTTATTTCTCTTGTATTTTTCTAGAAAAAGAATTTAAAATGACACCACTTAGTTCACAGAGCTATTTCTAAAAGGAGTCCATAAAAGACAAAGAGTCTGGATTATAAATCATCCGGGGTAGAAAGTAATCAAAACAGAGAGGCTTAGACTCCAGCCAGAGAGAATGGTCCCATTGCCCAGGGCACTGGCGCAGTCTTGAGGGTGGAGCTGCCCGGCTGAGAGCCCCTGCAGCGTGGAGGGGGAAGTGGCAAGGTAGAGGCAGGCAGGGGTAATTACTCAGAGAAGGCACAAAGGCGCTCTGCTAACCTCAGAGGTTTCCAAAAAAGGAAGATGAGAAGGCAGGCTCTGCTCCGGTCACCCGAACTCTGAATTAGAAGAGATTTGTAGTCTAAGACATGGTGTTGGTGGCCTGGACTCTTTCAAGACAGTGCCGTGGCAGAAACAGCCTGGCTTCCCAGCTGCAGCCAGACTCATCTGGCCTTGCAGCAGCCTGCCCTCCCCCTAAACCTTTGAACCTGCCCTTGAACTTCCCCAGATCCTCAGTGACTCTGTGTGCCACAGTTTCATGAGGAGGTTTGATTTTTAACTCCCTCTGTTGTTCCCATTTCCTAGTAGAAGACACTCATCAGCCACTTTTATGGACACAAAAGACAACAAAAATACCTAAGCGTGTTTGTACACCGATTGTTGGAGATGGAGATACAAGTTTCCTATTCTGCTGGGCTAGGTGGCTCAGGCCTGTAATTCCAGCACTCTAGATTACAAATTTGAGCTCAGTTTGGGCAATTTAGCAATTTAGTGAGACCCTGACTCAAAAAATAAATAAAGGGCTGGCAATGTAGGTCTTTGTGAAGAAGGACCTTGGTTCAATTCTAGTACTGTAAAAAACAAAACAAAACAAAACAAAATACAAGTGTGGGTTGGAGAGGGTGAAAATACAGGAGAAGGATCAAAGATATAGCTCAGTCAAAGGCTTGGGTCTTAATCCCGCTACACTGGGGGAGTGGGGAGTGAAAGGCTGTGTAGTGCATCCTGTCTGGTGACATCCTCAGAGCCCCTTAATGCAGCCTGGAGGAGAACCTTACCCACCTGGGGTAAGAAGGACTCTGGTGCTGAAAGCTGCTACAATGGTCTTCTCAATCAGTCCCAACAAGGACATGCTGTTAGGTGACATTGTCCCAACTCACCTACCACAGTTGCTTGGATTTTGAATTCTCTCACAGGTCCATGTAATAAAGGCATGTTTCCCAGCCTATGGCATTCTGGGAAGATGGTGGGAGGCGAAGCCCAGTAGAATGGTAGGAGGCCATTGGATCGTGCCCTTAGGACCTAGTTACTTCCTACCTCCCACACTGCTTTCTCTCCACCCTCTTGCTATTTCCCTGTTGCCATGAAAGAAGCAGTTTCCTTTCCACAGGCTCTTGCCACGATCAGCTGCTCACCACAGGCCCAAAGTGATGAAGACAACTAACCATGGACTGGTACCTCTGACATCAGAAGCATAAACATAACTACAAAACATTTCTTCTGTAAGTTGATTGTCTTAGGTACTTTGTCAGAGTCATAGAAAACTAATACAGAACTCCTCCTATAGCCCCCAACCTCACACCCTGTAGCATTTCATTCCGCCTTTCCCCCAGTGGGCTTTGATGGCTGTATTTTATTCTGTCCTTGCCTATCTATCTGACCTTACCCATAGGTCCAACTGGCCAGAACCCTGACTTCCTTGGAGCGTCTATCTCCCTTCCTTACCCTGAGACAATAAGTGTGCCCTGCCTGCCTTGGGCCACAGGGTCTTGACCCTGTGTTCCTCCTCCTGGGAAGCCCCAGCAGCCCACCCTGTACCCAGGGCTGATACAGACTGTGTAGCAAGAGGTTTCTCCAGTGCAGAAGATGTTTAATTTGTGGGCTAGAGCAGTCCTTTTCAGAAAAAAAAAAAAAGTGAGCCACAAGAGCCTTTCTTCTATTGCAATCTAACGTAGAGCTCTTAATTTGTGAACTAGAAGGTGCTGGTCGGCTGTAGTGAAAAACGATGTCCTGGAATCTCTGCTTATCCTCTTGCTCCCTGTCCCAGGAAGCTGCTCTCTGCGACTCCTGTGGCTCTGAGCAGGTTGACCTCTGACTCGATGACACTCAGCCCTTCACCGTGTCACGCACTGTCCCCACCCAGGCTGTTCTCACCTGTGGGTGGCTGCGAGCCCTGTCCTGGTGAGTGCTCAGCTGTCATCCTGGATGTTAGCTTCAGCTCCACTTGCACACTTCCAGCCCCCGCCCCCCCGGAACCTGCCCCACGGAGACGCACATGCTCCTCAGAGTCTGCAGGGTTTCATCGAATTTTCCTCCTTGTCACGCCCATTCCTTTATTTACCTCTTGTTTATTACTTCCCAAACAGACTAATGGGATTGCAGGAAGATTGGAATTGTCCCAGCCCACTTCCCTCCACACAGTTTCCCACTAAGTAACCAACCGCTCATTCCTATGAGTATACCTCTAAGATGGCTCTGACCTAGAAACTCTTCTACCTCCTAACAGTCAACTCAGCTAAGGATCATGGGGTCAGTGTCCTAATCTGGCACGTCCTCTGAGCTGCTCCTAACTGAGCAATAAAGATCCACCACTGAAAAAAAAAAAAAAAAGATCCACCACTGGAAAATGAGTGAGCTATTTGTTGGGCTTCTTTTGGCCACTAACTCCGATCCTACCATCTTCCAACAGCATGAAGCTCACTTGAGGATGCTTCTCCTGCCCACTGACAAGTTCAGCCTGGGGACTGATTTTCCTTTCCTGTTTTCCCTTCTGTTAGGGTTGCGTTTTGCTTTTGCATGGGTGGAGTGGAGTCCCTGTGTGCCATGAAGCCCACAGGTGGCCCTGGACAATCTTACTGTGATTCTCATCACAGTCTAGGATGCCTCCACCAAAAAAGAAAACTAAACACAGAAGTGACTGTTCTGTCTCTTGCTGGGAGACACCTTGTTATGGTAGAAAAATCATTTTCTCTCCTGTGGTTTCTTAAGGGTTCTCTAATTGGGTAGCCCCCTGCCAACCCCTTGTCCTGGTACAGTCTGTACTGATATGTTTGTTCCACTAGGTGAACACTGAAGCCAGACACCAGTGATTCAAACCAACCAAGAGCAGAAGATAATGGGGCTCTTAGAAATTGCTGGTGTTTAAAAGGCAATGACCCTTCAAGTCCATGGCCTTCCTTTCCTTGAGGATGCTTTCTCAGCAGCATGTAGCAGATGGGAGCCGTGTCACAGCCCTGTCCCTGCTCTGGATGTGAGTAGAATTGGCCTGCTTCACTGTGAGTTGGTTTAGAATCATTCATGTTCTATGAATTCCTGGAAAACAGCTCAAAATTAGCACTAAAGTTTTAATTTTTTGTTTTGAGAAGAATATAAAAAGGAGAAAACATGAAGGATAATATAATGAAAGCCTAGATTTTCACCATCTGGAAATGTTAACTTCTGTCATGTTTGCATGTAACATTTTCAAAGGCAATAAAAGCGTTAGAGATAAAACTAAAATCATCTTTAGCCTTCAGCCCTAGGTCTGTATCCATTTCCTGTCCCTCCCCGTATTACAGACAGCTAAGTTAGGGTAAACTATTACAGACACGTAGGGGAGCACCGGGGCAACTCTCCTGAAGGAGGAGCAGTTGTCTCCCTTTCGGCTGAGCCTGGCCCTGTTTCCATGTACTGATGTGCACAGAGCTGGCTGTGACCTTTCCTTGTCCCTTCAGCTGGCTTTAAGCAAGGCATACTGGTCCAGCCGAGGTGCTGATGGTAGTCTTTCAAGAAGGCAGGTGTGTTTCCCTGGACGCCCTGTTGTTCCCTTGTGTGAACTGGGACAAGATGGGGTGGAGAGCAGTGCTCCATGCTGTCAGCTAGGATCGAGCCTTGAGGTAAAGGCTATGACATCCCAGGACATAAAAGATCCCAGGGCATCAGAGCTGAGGCACAACCTAAAACATTAGATATTACTCACTTGTGTCATGCAGATTACCCTTTCTGCAGATCCTTCTGTTTGCATATTGCAGAGGTAATTTCAGGCCTCCTATCTTGCCCAGCTCATGGCACTCACCTACTTCCCATGGTTCTCACAGTCACTCATCCTCAAGCCACTCCCTTCTTCATGAATTAATAAAACTCAGGTTCGGCCTGTGTTGCGCTCTTTGTTTCAGTTAGCCATTGTCTTAGCTGGACTTAGGACCCCCTGGGCTCCCCACAACTACAAATACGCCTCAGTGTCTTTATTCTCACCGTGGATTGCACTGGAGGTGGTAGATAAAATTAACTCACTAGAATTCCAATAACTTTCCATGGGATACAAATATAATTTCCTGAGCCACAACAAGGCCTGGGAAGGGTTCTCTATATAGGCAGTCGGACAGGGCGAGGCCCTGGAGGGAGTCAGCACAGAGGAGGAGAACAGTTCACATCTGTGGCTAGAGGTGCAGCTGTTGGAGGCCAGGCCTCAATATAAGGATGGAATGACCAGGCAGGCCTGTAGGCCTCCCCAGGGAATAAGATAAACGGTACCACGTGGCCCAATGAAGACTAGATAGACATGAGTCACCATGTGGATGACCAAGACCTCCTGATCCACCCTTTCTTTTTTTTTTTTTTTTTTTTGGCGGTACTGGGGATCGAACTCAGGACCCTGTGCTTGCTAGGCAGGCGATTATTCCACTGAGCTATATCCCCAGCCCTGATCCACCCTTTCTTGAAATGGTCTTTGCTCTTCCCATGCACACTTCCTACATGACCTGCTTCCCCATTGGGTCATTATTACTGCAGTGGTTTACTTGTAATTCTATTGGTTAATCATAGTTTTGACCAGCATTGCACCCACCTTGTGATTTTGCTCTATAAAACTTTCTTTGAGAAGTAGGCTCACTGGCAATCCACTTTTGTGTCCCCTGTTGGCCTTTAGAAGCTATCCCCCTCAATAAATTTTTCCTACTCTTAACCTCCATTGTTCTTTGGAATTCATTCTTCAATTGTAGAATACACGAAGTGGGAATATCTGTCATCTAGCACCTTGAGAGTTACATTTTACTCCCCAGTATCTGGAATCATTTTCATCAGAAGGGAAGGCCATCCAGGCAGCCTGTCTATTTCTTCTTTGGGTAAGAAATTTATTCATCTTATTTAGAGTCTTTCAGTGATAGTAAAGTTGGGGTGAACATATTTTCTTTCAAAGTTTTTAATTTATTGTGATCTATATCTCCTCAGCAAGGCAATATAATTAGCACACTATGCTGCCTTTAAACATTCGCATCTCAGCACCATCTTCACACCTACGTCTTAGTTCAGGCTTAACTGCATCATGCCAACCTCTTCTCTTCATCCCTTTCTCCTTTTTCTCTTTTCATTTTTGTCTTTCACTTCCATTTTCTGTTACTTCTCTGGCATTTACTAACTGAAATATTTAGTTAGTCTCTCGGTGTGGTTTTGATATTTCTTTTCTCTCCATTGCTTCTCAAAACATGTTCATTTGTTACTTACCTTTGTGTGGAGGTGTAGTCTCTCGTGGTTCCTGCAAGTGTTTGAGAAAGTGTGTTTTCCATCTCCCCATGTTCCTGAAGATGTTTCCCTTCCTTCTTCTCCTCCTCTTCCTCCTCTTCTCTCCCGCTTCTTCCTTCTCTTCTTCCTCACCTCCTTTTCTTCCTCTTCCCCTTCCGCTCCCTCCCCCTCTTCCTCTTCCTCCTCCTTCTCCTTCTTCTATTTTTTGGTCGTGGCATTGGAGATTTAACCCAGAGCCTTTACACTGAGCTACAGCTCAGCCCTTTTATTAGTTTTTATTTTGAGACAAGGTCTCCCTGAGTCACTGAGCTGTCTAGGTGGCCCTGGTTTGTGGTCCTCCTACCTCAGCCCGCCAGAGTTCTGGGATTACAGGTGTGCACCACCATACCTGGCTCTGCCGTTGCCCTTAAAAGGTAGTCTGGACATAGGAAGTTTATAGTTAAACTGTTCATGTCATAATTGTTTCTTTTGTGAGTTGTCTAAGTTTTTTCTCTGATGGGTATTAGTGTTTTCTTTTTGTCCTCAAGTTCTCCAATTTAAAAATGATATATAAAGATATTTTAAATTTATTAACCCTGACTTGGTATTTTTATTCTGATTTCTATCTTTCTTTTCTGCTATCATTTTCTCCAGTCTTTTATTTAGTTTGTATTTTCTCTTTATTTTTTCTATTTCTGTTCCCCCCATTGGAAATCATCTAACCAAATTCACAATGTTCTCTATATGTTTTAAGTGATTTTTAAAATAACTTCTATGTTTTCACTTATCTGCTAGGTTATAAGGCATTTTCTCTGTTCTAAGTTTAGTGCACTGATTTTTGCATTAGCTGTGTCTGGTTCATGAGCAAATGCATCTGCTCTCACTACGTAGCAGCAGTGATTAGTTCCTGCTTTTATCGCTCTTGAGCACAACTACTTTTTTTCTTCTTTGGGATAATTTAATAATTTTCTAAGATGTGTATATATTTAGTATAGAAAGCTATACATTAGAAGAGAAGGGCTTATTGTGTGCTCAACCATACTTTTGATTATTTTTTAGTTTATAGTGAGTTTTATCCTCTCCTGAGTTATTGTATCTAGTATTATTGCAATGATCCTGTTTTCCAAGCTAAATACCAAATGTTATGGTCTGACCAAAGGACAGTTTGTAAGTTGTCGATTTATTTAAATAAAAAGTCTTACAGAAGTATACAAACAAATCACATTTAACAATTTGTTGAACAATAATAAAATTATATGTACTAAAATAATCCCAACAAAATCCAGAATGGAAAAGTCACTAGAAATAGAGTAAACATTCGTGAATCTATTTTTATGACTCAATCACCAACTAAGCCTGGAAGATTCCATCTCTCTTCCTAAGTCTTCAGATGGAGGAAATAAGATGAAATGATTATGCATGAAGTGGGCATAGATTGTATGGTTACTTAAAAAAAATCTCAAAAGTAAATAGTTTCATTGTGATTTGGTCTTTTCAGGTTAAAACAGAATCTAGCAAAATATTCCAGTTATTTGAAATTCCTCTTCACACTGATAGCGGTCATAGGGAAGGGCTGTGCTTGTGTATTTGAGGGCTGAGCCCAGCTGTAGACATGCAAGCCCATACTGATTATGAATGTCACATTCTTTTAGTTGAATAAAGTTGCAAAACATTTCTTCATCATTATCTCAAAATTGTTTTTACGCTGTTGCCCAGCTAGAAGTCAGCAACTTAAATAGTTAACTAAAGGGAAAGGGAATCTTTCATGGTATGTGGAGAAAAGGACAGTATTTTCTTTGTTATTTTCAATACTCATGTTTGAACAGTTTGGATTGTGAAGTATGGAATTATATCATGCTTAGGAGTAAATATCATATAGAAGTCTTCCTGTACAGAAAGCCTTTCTGTACCTCATAAAAATTCACACTTGTAATCCCATGTAAAAGTTACTGGAATTCCAGTAAGTTAATTCCAGTCTACCTCTCCAAGGCAGCAACGGTGAGAATAAAGACACTGAGGCATACCTGTAACTGTGGGGACCCAAGGGGTCCCAAGTCCAGCTAGAAGAACGGATAACCAGAACAAAGGCCTGGACTCAGGGCGGAATCCAGCTTTTATTAATTCATGAAGATGAGCATGGCTCAGGGATGAGCGACTGCGAGAATGTCGGGAAGTATGTGAGTGCTGTGAGCTGGGCTAGGCAGGAGGCCTGAAATCCCCTCTGCAGTATGCAGAGAGAAGGATCTGCAGGAGGAGTAATCTGCATGACACAGACTGGGGCAGTGTCCAGTGCTTTGGGACTGGTGCTTTGGCTTTGATGTGTCATCCATGCCCTGAGAAGGCACAGGCTCTCTTCTTGAGGCTCACTCTCAGCAGACAGCATGGCTTCATTTGGCCTAATTCGCACAGGTTACCTGGGAGCTGTAGGAGGGGCATTTGTGTTGCTTAAAGCCAGTTGCAGGGATAAGGAAATGGCCTAGCCAGCTCTGAGCACATCAACACAGGGACGCAGGGCCAGCTTTAGCCAGAATGGAGACAACTGCTTTTCTTTCAAGGAGGGTCATCCAGGTGGGTCTCCACACTCCTGGTTATTAATTAATGTGCTAACGACGCCTGCATGTTTTTTGCTGGAGCGTGTAGTTTAAAGTAGCTGTTCTAGAGAGAAAATGTGGAGAAAAACCCAACCTTGGCCAGATACTCTTCACAGACCTAACAGTGCTTACCACAGAGTGAAGGATTTGTCTTCATCTTTGCTTTTGGAGACCTAGTGAAATTAGTAATTTGTGGCTTATGTCTGTGGTCCTGGAACAAATCACAATAAGATCTATGTGCTCCTTTTTAAAAGTCAAATTGTAGAAATTTCACGCAAGCAAGCAAAACAGTTCA
Source organism: Dinomys branickii (assembly GCA_004027595.1). Taxonomy (NCBI): domain Eukaryota; kingdom Metazoa; phylum Chordata; class Mammalia; order Rodentia; family Dinomyidae; genus Dinomys; species Dinomys branickii. Next base: position 157,123 of record PVLD010001364.1, read on the forward strand.
TACAATATGTCCAGTGCTTCTGGGAGAATAAACCCCTTCAAAATTAAAGTTATTTATGGTTTGTCATCATCACAAGTGAGGTGCCTGTGCATTAAGCCAGCATCAAATGATGAATTGAAGTTGTAAGTGGTCTCCACTAACAACCATGTGGGTCTCCAGAGAAGTCAGTGGGGGCTCATAGCCTCTCCCATTCTCAAGCCCCCACCAGTAATTCCCTATGTGCAGATAAAACTCTTCTAGATGTCTCCTCACAGAGGTTGTGCTTGCTTAGAGCAGGAGAGGTAGGCGTTTGCTTGGAGAGTTGAAAAAGAAGAAATCCCTGAAGCAGAAGAATCAGAATCAGATCAATGTGGATAATGCAAACTGTATTTACTGCATTTCATGGTGGAGAATAACTAGGCAATAAATGATTGTAAAGGCATTAAAATTAGACCTGGACGGGGGGAAGAGTCTGTTGCATCAGTGATTGCTTAAAGTGTTAGTCACCTGGGGCTCTCCAGGACTTAGCAGGTTTTGAGGCGTGCTCAGCTTCCCACTTTTATTTGTGACCTCGTTAGATCTGAGTTTGCACCCTGACAACAATGCTGTTGCTTTCTCCTTTCCAGACCGTTGTCAGGAATATGTAGGATAAACATCCGGAAATATGCCATTTCTTACGACAGTTTGCTGGGGGTTTTCAAATTTTGTTTTCAGTTCAATTGTATGTAAAAGTTAGTAAAATGAAAGCAAGGTAAACATTTACGAATTTCAAGAGACAAAGTGTCTTAAGATACGAACAGCAACACTTTTTTGAGATTGTATAGATTTTTCTGTGCATAATTATATACCCGGGCAAATATTTCTGGCCGTGGGAACAAGAGGTTTCAATTCTTTTGCACTCATTTAAGAAAGCTGAAGTATCCAGGCTGTGAGGAGGTACCAGGAGTCAGACAAGGAGCTACAGATTGAAAACAGATGTCAAACACTGTACTGCAGAGGGGATAGGAGAACAGCTCCTGTGCAGAAGATAACAACAGTGCTCTCGGCAGCCTCTGAAAGCAGATTAAATGTCAGTTTGTTCATGTGAAAAGTAGGCACACAGAAAACTGAAACATAGGAGGCACTAGTTATAAAGGAAAATAGGAATTATTGCGTGTGGCCTTAACATCAGTGGCACATTGTAGGCTCCTGACCTGAGTACTGTGTACTTTTAATCTAGATGTGGAGACCCCCATCTTAGAGCTTTGAACCTCTTTGATGGCTACCTTAGTGTTTCCAGACACCTCAGGCTGTCACAAGCTGATGGCTTCGGGCTGCCTGTCCATGGTGCAGCTGAAAGCTGGAGCAGCGCAACCGCTCTGCCTTTGTTGACCTGTTGCCAAGGCAGCCCGAGGGAACAAGTGCTTAAACACAGTGGCCTTGCAGCTTCGCTTCATCACTTCGCCTCCATTCCTTTGTGTCCCTACAACACGCTATCTTCCTTTATTAAATATGCGGCGACAAGTCTCCCAAAAGCCGCAGTCCACCTGTCCGCCTTTAGTAGTGGCGGGTGATAGAAGCAGAGAGACAAGATACGCGTGCCTGCCCACCTTCGCGGGGGTCTGAAAGCGCTCCCAGTCTTACGTGTCATTTGAAAATGTGTCCTTGGGGAATAAGTGCAAACAGTTAGAGAATCAGTGGCATTAACTGCCCTCTGAGCGCTTATTTTACAACACTTACGAGTTTTTGTCTCATTAAGAACCTGGCACAGCATCTGTGTCAGGGGTCTCAAGGTTCAGAGAGGGCTCATACGTTCTTTTTCAATGTTCAGCTCATTTGTTTAAATGTTTCTTCAACAACCTAAGAGTGGCCGGGTGTGGTGGTGCAGGCCTGTAATCCCAGAACTGGGGAAGTTTATGCAGGAGGACTGTTGCAAGTTCGAGACTAGTCTGGGCTATAATGTGAACTCAAGACCAGCCTGAACTGCATAGCAAGACCCTGTCTCAAAAAAACAAAACAACAACAACAAGACAACCTAAGAGTGATTGTCAAGTCACCTCTGTTGGGGGACCGGGGTAAAATCTTTGTTGTAATGGTGTAAAAATCTCTGGATTATAATCACTGTAGCGAGTCGCACAGGCCTGCTGCATTCTCAGCAATTTAACTTTGTTTCTCATCTCCTTCTCCTGCATTTGCCTGTAGCAACCAGCCAACTGCAAGGACAGAGAAACCTGGCAGGAAAATGTGGGGTTGCTCTCAGACAGCAGCCAAGCCAGAAGGGGGAGGCGGACGGGCAGCAATTCTACTGTGCCCAAGGCCTGGGCACTATGGAAAGGAAACCTAAAGTCTTGCCATTTCTTTTGGAAAGCTGAAAACTGGGTCTTAATGGTGGCTCATGGCTGACTGCAGTCTGGGAAGGAACTCTCTTGCCCCCAAGTGCCTGGGGGACATGGTCCTGGTTCCCCTGGCCTGAGCATGTGGTGTCCCCATGGCCACTTTGGAATCCCGAACCGCCTGTGTTAGCTTCCTGCGGCTGCACCAACCAGATACTACAGGTAGCTTAAGACAATACAAGGTGATTTTCTCATAGACATTGAACATATATTCTCTTGCCAGAAGTGCAAGATCAGTTTCCGGTCTCTGAAGTTGAAGTGCTGGCCAGGCTTAGTCCCCTCTAGGGAGTCCAGGGAACCATCTCTACCTGGTCATTTCCAGTCCTCTTGGCTTGTGGCCGCTGTGTCCCTTCAGCCGCTGTCCACATGGTCACATTGCCTTGGCCTTTTCTCTCTGAGACCTCCTCCTTATGATACTTGTGACCACATCTAAGTCCCTCCCACATAACCCACGACAATCTCCATTTTACGGTCCTAGCTTCATCCCCCCGGGCTTCTTGGGGAGTCATGATCAGCTCCCACAATACTCACTGCTTCTTTGGTAGATTTCAGGGAAGACGTTTTCATTACCTCTCTCAAGAGCAGTTAACCCCCGCCCCCCCCAATCGAAGGGTGAGCGTGACTCAGTTGTAGTGGTCAGGTGGGACTGAGGGTATGTGCGGTGTGTCCTACATGTCTGAGACAAAGTCTGCTGATTGTACTTAGAGTCCCCACTGCTCTCCCGCTGCGGAGCAGTACTCTGGGCATTTGGAAGGATTAGGGTTAGGGAGTCTTTGCTTTTGTCTAGAACTTGATCTGTCTGCGGTGCTAACCCAATGCTTGAGGAAAAATACGCAGCCCAGCATGAGGAAGGCAGGGCAGAGATGAAAGAGAAGCAGGAAGTGTACATGGTAGCAGCACAGTTTGGCATTGTAGCTGGGCTCAGGCAGAGGGGCATCTTGTAGGAAATACCCATGACCGTCCTATGACTCAGAAATCCTCCCAACCACCGCTGGTTTGGGGGATCCTTCCTGTGTTCTTCAGTATTTACCTCTGCTTTTCTGTCATAGGCTTTCTGACAATGTTCTAAAGTAGTCTTTTTACTTAGATCATCTCTCTAACTAGGCCAAGAACAAAGGTCTGTCTACTTGGAGATTTGCCCATCTCTGCCACAGTGCCTGGCATACAGTAGAAGCTCAATAAATAAGTGCACTGTATTGGGTTGAAAGGAGAGGACAGAAAGGGAAACTGTAGGCAGAGGGTTGGCCACACGAATGGTCGGGGCAGAACCACTTTGCTGCAGGTGGTGGCATTAGAGCGGGAGAGTGGGGCAGCGTGACAGCCTTGGCTCACGGGATGGCGCGGTGCGCTGGAATGAGGAGCAGTGCAGAGGAATGAGGAAACAGGGCTCCGTCCACACCGCGGCTGGCACTGTGCCTGTGGCTGCTGTGGCAGGTGTGAAGGAGGCTGCCCAGAAGAGGGACCGCAAGCACAGCGGGGCCTGGCAGTGCAGGCCCAGGTTCCCCATGTGATCTCCCGCCATGGCTTAGACCCTCCAGGTCGTGAGTTCTCACCCGGAAAATGAAGATCCGCCACACTCAAGAGCTCTGACTGTCACTAAGTCGAGCAAGCTGCGTGGAGAGCACTGCTTGGTGCTGGGACCAGGGTCCTGCTGTGATTACTGCAACTATACCCAGTCCCCAGCTCCCTCCTGTTGCTTTGGAGCGATTTTTTGACTTTACAAGAGGGCCAAAGCCTTATGAAATTGGCAGAAACAGTATTTCAGATTTTGAGTTTGGATCTTTCCTTGGACAAGTGAGATGTAGCACAATTTTCTCTCCAGATGCGGCACGGCACGTAGTGAGCTGCGCGACCATGAGGGGACAGTGACGTTGACCGTCTGTGGCATGCTGTGCTCTGACCTGCGAAGTCTGGGGTGAGGTTAGGCCATAGTCAGTGCATTTCCAGTGCATTCTCCCCCTCCCCTTCCTCCCTCCCTCCTTCCTGCCTTCCCCCCTCCCTTCCTTCCTCTGTCCATCCTTCCCTTGTTGTACTGCAGATTGAACCCAGGGCCTCCACACTGAGCTATACCCCCAGGCCTTTCTAGTCTTTATTTTGAAACAGGGACTTACTAAGTTGCCCAAGCTGGGCTGGAACTTGTTATCCTCTTGCCTCAGCCCCCCAGAGTACCCCATCCCCCGTCAGTTCATGATGTCTTATAACTTGTAACTGTTACAGATGGAGGAGAACCTGCACACACTGTATAAGTCAGGCTCCTGGCTTGAAGGCATCGTGACCAGCTGTGTGGTGGGCTACGCCTTGGTCAGTAGCGCTGGCTGGGTCCTGTCTGACCCAGCTTGTGTGACTCTGTTAGTTCCCAGAGCAACTCGGAAGGAAACAGGGAATTCTGGAGGTCAAGGCCCATGTCTGTCTCTCAGGCCTTCTGTGCAAGCATGACCTTCACGGGCACTCAAGGCCTGGGTTCTGCCCCTGGCCCCTGTCTGCCTCTGGCTTGCAAAGCTTTTGTCATGTAGCCCGGAAAATAGAAGTAAAGCTGCCCTTGGAACCCAGAAGTGCCCTTGCTCTGCTGGAAAATGGGGTCAGCTGACGCATGCTCTGGAGCAGATGTGACTGTAGGACAGCCTATGTCTCTCAACTCATCTCTCAGAGAGTGGAGACCAGGGTTAAGAACCAACAGGACTTTTTCGGTGTTGATTGGCACCAGCTGTGAAGAACACAGAAGTCCCTCTGCAGGGCTCTCACATGCTGAAGGAAAGCGATGCTGGCTGCATCAAGACCCTTGTGGGGCAGGTTTCCTCCTCACCCGGAGGGTTCAAGGTCAGAAGGAGTGAAGCATTTCACATTACTCCGAGGACTGGGCAAAACCCATTTACCAGTTGAAATATATTTCTAATAGACAGGGGCCTCACCAGAGTCCTAATTAAAAATCGATGTGATATATAATTAAATTCTAGCGATCACATATGCACCAGTCTGTCTCTTTAGCTTTTAGCCAAAGGCAGAAGAGGAATGCTGCTATTGATCAGGGCAGGAGCCTGCGTGGCTGTCGATAGGAGACGTCTCCTCTGAGGGCCACACAGCTGCTCGAAGCCTGTAGTGTCCAGAGCCCAAGGACACTGCCCTGCCCCAGTCCAGTCTTCACCGTCCCCGTCTCCAAGAGCGAGAGGACCCCAGTCAATGTCTTCTGCCTTCGAGCTGTCACTGTAATGTCTCTTTCCCCACTAGACCTCCAGTAAGTCCCCTCTGAATCTTTCCAATGAGCTCTGCTAAGCCCGAGGGACTCGAGGTGGCCCTTAGAGCACGTGCGGGCCCTGGGCTCCCAGGGTCCACCCCAGCCCTGTTAGATGGATAACTAGCAGGAGAACGAGAAGAAGATAAATCTCCATTCTGGCTCAGAGGACACCCCCTCCAGCTTCCAGCCTCCCTCCTTTCCCCGCTTCCTCTTCCTCCTCCTCTCTGTCTTTCTTCCTCTTTCCTTTTCCTCTTCCTTCTCTCCTTCCTCCATCACCTTTTCTCTCCCTCTCCCTCTCCTCATCTCTGCCTCTGTCTCCCCTCTCCACTCTGTGTATTACATGCAAAAATGAAATAGGTATACTGTTTTACATAAAGAGGGTAATAGCTTTAGAAAACCGGGTTAATGGAAAACAAAAATTATGTCCTAACCTTTACTATATAGAGGAGAAGATGAAGTGCCTTCAGCCTCAGAGCTCTCCCATTGCAGGAGAGCTGGGACCCAGCTCTGGGAGAGAGGTCATGGCGCAGATGGAGGAAAGGTTCTGCTTGCTCCACATGCAGGCTCTGTGGGGGCCACTGGAGCAGGCGCAGAGTAAGACACACACAACCCCGTGATAAAAACCTCTGATTTCTCTACGCGTGTCTGAAATCTGACCCCTTTGGATTGCCTCCCAACTAACAGCTTGGTCTAAGTACCAGTCCCCTGGATTTTTGCAACTGCCTCGCTAGTGTGCCAGAGCTGGCTTGTGAAATCACAGGAGTGAACATTTCCAGGAATTTTCCAAGTCACTAGTTAAGCACAGCTATTATTAAAAATTAAAATAAATAAATATATCACTCAATTACATTAGAGAGCAGGAGAGCAAGCATGTAGAAGCCACCATGTCCTCTTTTCACTCCACATTACTAATGTCTGTGCTCCCAGGGTTACTGACATTTGCCATTGGTGTGCGGGGGAAATATCACAGGGTGGAGCTGAGCGCCTCTTCCTACTCTGCTTGTTGTCTTATTGGCAGCTGCAGTCAGCTATGACCATGGAAACTGGGAAGAATGAAAGTCAGCCAGGGCCAACACTTTACAAACATCTACTGTGGATGCTGCACTAGGAAAGAACAAAAGTTCCCATCTTTAAAGCAAAAACTACCTGATCGGTCCTGAAGCAACCCCACGGCTCTAACATGTGCCTTCTCTGACCTGGGTAAGGTGAATACTGCTGTGCTTTTGGTCTGGGGTGCCCTCCAAAGGCTTAGTCCCTGGCTTGACACTACTGGGACACAGTGGAAGCCATAGAGGTGACTCAGAGTCGGAAGTCTTCTAGAGATTTAGGATATGGTCTCGAAGAGCATAAAAGAACATTCCTTCTCCCTCTTTTGCTTGGCAGGAACCATAAGATGAGTGGCTTGTTCCAGCAGTTGCTCCCCACCACAGTTGACTGCCTTGCCATAGGTTCAAAACCCCTGAGTCCACCCAGCCATAGACTAAACCTCCAAAACTATGAGCCAAAATAAAGCTATCCTTTTCTAAAATAGATTATCTCAGACATTTTGTTATAGTAATGGAAAGCCGGCTGACACAAATCGTATGCTGAGAACCCCAACTAAAGTCTTATCTCCATAATGATACTTCCCTTCTGTTTTAGTTGCCTGCTTTCCAACTTTTCTAATGTTTTTCTTTCCATAGCCTGGTACACAGGTTTAACGCCCTGCTATAAATATAGGGTGCAGTCAGGGCATGGGGTGCTGAGTAAGAACATACGTAATTCAGGACTAGGGACCTGGTCCAGGAGAAAATAATGTTACCAAGATCAGTGAAAAGAGCACTAACCAACACGAGTATGATGCTCCTGATCATCACCCAGTGGAACTGACATTTCTACTTTGTCATCTGTCCCACTTGTTCCCACAGCAATCTGTGAGGTCAGCAATAGTCTCCGCTTCACAGATGAGGACATTAAATGTTTCAGGGTAACACAGCCCACAGGAGGTAAAACTGACACTTAAACCTGTGCTCCTTCTGTGAGGGGCCACTTCAGCTGACTTCACAGGAGGACACTGAGACTTCCATGATGGGTTGAACAGTGGGAACTATGCATGTTTTTGGACAATTCTCAGGTGGTTCTCATGCAGGCTCTGGAGTTGGACATTTCTTGTTTTCCAGATAGAGATGAAAACAGCAATAATGACTTTTCTAGAGCCACAGTACCCCTGCAAGTCTTCCCATGTTTCAGACCTTTGGAACCAGCTGTTCTGTGGGGCGGGCATGTTGGAGATTATTTGTCTTGGCCCCTCAGGGAATCATGGCCTTCCTGCTGTGGATAACCATGGCAAAAGACGCACATTTTCATCCCTCGCATTGCTTGAACAGGGCCCCCCCGGGGACCCCAGAAGGGTACACTCACTAAAGCACGGGCGTAGGAAGCCTTTCCTGGGCCTGCCTTTGAGTTACGCTGAGATGTAAGTAACACAGGTCAACCTGCAACCATCATAGGCTCTTTTGAGCTTACATTTTGCACAGCTTCCGATGCATGTGTATCAGATATTAGGGTAGCAATGAGAAACAGGCTGTTGAGAAATATGGACTGAGTTTTAACCCTGGCTTGGCTCTTACTAGCTATTACTGCAATGGCCCTTATTTGCCTTGCAGCCTCAGTTTCTATGGGCAGCATTCATCCAGTCTAGACTTTCTTCCAGAAACACAGGTCAGGGACCCTTAGCAGGGACTTGCCTGGCCCCACCTGGTGTCATTCTTCCCACCAGTTTCAAACTGGGCTGCTCGCCTGTGGCCAGGGAGTGCTCCACAGCGTTCCTGTCTGCCAGCTCAGGCCGTGGGCTGCTGTGCAGCTAGCTGCTTTCACAGAGCCTGTGTGTGTGATAGGGTGTGCCCAGCATTGAAAGTGCTTTGATGTAAATGCCTTTGTGCTAAAAGCTCTATAAATATAAGGAGCAGACCTGGGCGGGGTGTTTCCAGAAGACTCCCAACGTGAGCCGTCCTCAGAGGCTCAGTCATGGAAACGCTGGAAACAGGGGTGGCTTGCCAATCCAGCGATTCTCCGAAGCTCTTTCTCAGTTTTCGTTTCTTGACTCCCTTTGCTGGGCTGAACAAGGCACATCTTGCCTTTCTTGTGTCTAGAGCTACAAAAACTTGATTTCAAGTATCCCTTAAAAGAACAACTTGGTTGAAAGCTCTTTCTGCTCCGACCCACCCCAGCTACCCAACATCCCGCACCACCCAACCGCTCCCTCTGGTGGCCAGTGTGGGAAGAGAGTCTCCAACTCCACACCAAAGCCGTCTCCTTTCTTCCTCAGTAGGAATGCATTTCAGTCATTCCTTCATGCATTTATTCATTCATTCATTTGACCTTTTATTGGTTTGCTATTATGCACAAGGCATTGTGACAAATTCTGGAGATACCAATAACATATCTGGTTCCAGCCTTCACAGCCTCACAGCTTCATGGGGAAACAAACAAACAAATGCTAATGATTATACAATGATTGGGCCATAAAAGAAGTCTATGTAGGGATCTAAGAAGGCGGCAGGGGTGCTTGGAAGCACTTTTGTTTGTTTGTTTGTTTGGTACTGGAAATTGAACTCAGGACTTGATGCTTGCCAAGCAGGCTCTGTGCCGGGGAGCTACATTCCTGGCTGGAAGAATGTTTATCTTGAAGTCAGTAAAGCTAAGGCTTCAGGACCTGCTCATTTGCCTGGGTGCCTTTGGAGACTCTGACCATGTGCTCTTACTGTCATAGATACTACAAAATCTAAAAGGTCCTGACTGCTGTGCATAGCTCTCTAAAATACTCTCTATTTTTAGTTGCGTACCATTTGGTTACTTTTGATAGGGTAATTTTTTCTCTTTTATTTTTCTACTTAGAGAAGAGAACAAAGCACCTCTTTCCTCTAGCACAATTTATGGTAATTTGCCTTAGGTTATGGGTGACTGAAAGCATTTCTTTCAATCCTGGTAATCTCATATAAAATTTTAAGACTGATGTCAAATCTGGAGAAGGCTTTTTCTAGCTGTTCCATAAGCAAATCCTCTGCTTACAAAATGACGTGTCTAATCATTTGAAGAACATTCTGCAGACCAGCTCCTGGCTCCATGCATGTAAATCACGTCTGTCCACCATTACTCACATGGTTCTGGTGCCAGGAACTGAGAGATATGTCTAAATTGTCCTTTAACCCTGATTGTGATGTTTTAGGTCGTAGCCAGTGCTGTGGAGTTAGAGCAGTGTGTGATAAGAGCATTTCCAGAAGCCATTCCTACACTAACCTTACTGTGAAGCACACAGAAACAACTCACTAACTCCAAACAAAATCTAACTTGACCCCCTCTTAGCCAGGGCTCAGGACATATTTATGTACTTCCATACCACCTACACAGGGAAAAGTACAACAGGAAATTTGCAAGAAGAAAAGAGTAATGTTAAATGATTCCTTTTAAATGGCTTTTTCTGTGTTTAAAAAAAAAAGGATGCTGGGAACTGAGAAGTCTTCACAAGGGCAGATGTAGTGAATCTCATCACAGTGCTGCTGCTGGCATTTCTTCTTGGTCTTTATCATATTTATGGACTTGCAGAGACATAGCTCATATAATTGAGGCCAACTTCTGTGCCTTTCCACTCCCTTCCCCGGCCATACATTAATTTATTTCTCAATTTAGTGTGCTTGCAAGTGTAGATAGTTGTTTTTATGTTCTGCTTCATGAGCTGGGGAAATCTGGAGCTAGGGTGAATGGAGAGGAGGTGATAAAAATCGTCTTAGCTGGACAATCACAATCAGTATTCCGACACAGACCGCAAAGACGTTCCCTACTCAGCAGGACTCAAAAATACCTTTTAACAATGTCCAATTGACCTTTGAAAATTTCCCTCGGCTGAAGAAGCCCAAGATGCTAAGTATGTTGCTGGCTCTGTCATGTGACCAGAAGCCAAAGGGGCATGATTCCTGCTGCCATTTCTTGCTTTGAGTCTAAGGACAGGAGATTGGTTGAAGTGTAAATTGGCCAATGATCATATTTCTGTTTCTTCACTTTTCTTTGCACTTGTAAGTTGCCCATGTTACATGTGGAGTGTTTGGTAAGGGAGGTCTCAGGAGTGGCTCCAGAACTTGAGGGACTTCTTCAGATCAAAGCCCATGTAGTTCTTACCAGATACTTTTTCAAGCTCCAAAACAGAAAGAGTAAAATATTTCAAATTTCTCAGAAAACTGTTAAAAGACATTATTCGATCTGTTTGGGAACATTGTACCAAACTACATTCTCTTCTCTTAATCTCACACATTTGCTTTGCTGTAAATGACTTTCACATTGAAAAAAATGCTGTCACTGCCGATGTTTATTTGGATGGAGGGTCCTCTTCCATGATGTTCTTAGGAAGCATGCTTGAGGCCGGTTGCTTATTTTGGTCAAGTAAGAGGGGTCTACTTATCCCCGTAGGATGGATATTCCCATGTGCTGTCTCTTGCTCAGCTAGACCTGTGCTCAAGTGTCTGCCTGTGTGCACTCGCCCTCCTGCCGCGGGACGTTTGTGCTCTAATGTGAACCTATCTGTGCCCTCTGATTGAAGCGGTTTTCTTCAGAGACTTGTCTTCTGTCTGTATCTGCTTTGCTTGGAGACCCTGTCTTCCACTGGCTGCCTCTTGCAATGTGTCAGCTATGTCTTTGCGTTCCACTCCAGAAAGGACTTTCTCTGATAATGTCCAAGGATGAATGGCACGAAAGCCTCAGTCATGTCCACATTTCCCACCTCTGTGTACTTCTGGAGACTGACAGTGACTATCTGATGAGTACACTGTTCTCATGGAGCTTCAAGGAATCGTTTGGTCCACCCACTGAACCTCAGAGTTTTATTTTTAACACACATATACTTGCTTTGGTACAATGGTACCTCGGTTCACGGACCTAATTCTTTCCTCACTGTTGGTCACAAACTGTAGTGGATAAAAACCAAAACAAATTCAATGTTTGGGTTCAGTGGCAACCTTATGGGGACAACTGATTCAGTTTTGGAATCCAGTGGGGTACCCATTGGCACTGCACCCCTGATTAGGTCGTGCAACTTAAGAAGAATTTGCAAGCACATATTTCACTGGGAAGGCTTTGTGCCCCTTTCCTCCGCATCGGTTGTGCAAATGCTCCCGCCCTCGTGAATCTATTCATCTATTCATTTAGCGGCCTTGCACTCCTTGGGGCACCCTGCGCACACGCTGGCCACACAGGCGCCTGCAGTCAGATCCCATGGCCCTACAGAGATCTCAAAATTGCCAAAGGATAGAAGGGAAAGAAAACTATCAAGGGACTATTTACATACAAATGCTAAGCTCCAATGTTTGCAAATTTAATAATGATGCCCCCATGTTGAGAGTAAACAATTTTCCAGCCCCGAAGCCTTTGTGCCCCTGCTAAGCCTGGATAGATGACTTTCCCACAAAATATTGGATTAAGAGAAATCCACTTATGGCTCAGGGGTTAGAGAAAATAAGTGGTGGGAGAATGTCTTCTACTAGGCTCCACTCAGGAAGACCTCTGAGCCCTTTTCTTTTAGCAAAAGAGTGACTTTTTGGAATTAATTAATTAATTAATCTCTAGACCTTAAAAATGCAAACTGAGAGAAGCCAGATCCAGCCCCATCTACTGCCTCCTTTTTGTCCTAAACGTTTCTTTGTCCTTGCTGCACAGGGGCTGGATCTTAGGGCCTCGCAAGAGCTTTTCCAAGGAGATGCAGCCAGCGCCCTTCAATCTTTCATGGAAACCCTAGAAACAAAGAGGTGCAGTTGGTGGGCTAGGTTTACTTGTCCTTTATGTAGTTTCTCTGGGAAGACTAGTCCAACAGAGGAAGGGTCACCCTGTGTATGAGGCCCTGAGTTTCATCCGCATCACTGCAAAAAATAAGTAAATACATAAATAAATCACCTTGACCTTTAGATCAAACATCAAGAGAAAGCTCACAAAGCAAGAAGGCAAACGCTTCAGCTCTGAGCACTTGTGTGTGTGTTTCCTGGGCTGAAATGCACCTTCTTAGCGCATTTGAATTTTCCCTATTGTTTCTCTTCTGTGTCTACAAAGGGTGTTAAGCGCTGTAACATGGCTAAGTAACCTAGATGTCCACATTTATTTTTAGAAATAACTGTGAGGCAGTAAATGTGAAGCAGTGACATATATACCCCCCTTAATAGCTCATTAATCATGCTAACATTTATGAGTCGCAGTGTCTCTTCTGTTTGAGAGGAAAAATCTGAGAGCAGTATTTACACAATTATTTTTATGGCCTTCCCATCCCGAGGAATGGCTGCAGAGGGGCCGGTGCAGTGTCCTCAGAGTGCCTAGTCTCTGTCCTCACGGCCTCTTCCCACTGTGCTTTCCAGTGCTACCATTCGTTCCCAGGCAGAGGGAGCCTGGAGAAGGTGTTCAGCAAGCCAACCTACAATCGCCCAGTCCCTTCTGCAATTCTTTGGTGCTTTTCCTTCTGCTAAAGCCACACCAACATTATTATTAATGGCAAAAATAAATACGAGACTTTCTACTGTTTGGTCTTCCAGAGAGAGAGAAGAAGCAAAGGGGGATACTTAGAGAGGTAGATTTGAACTCCACAGAGACACACCCTTTCTGACCCTCAGGGCTACCCTGTGGACTAGGTTACTGGGAAAGGTGACAGACAGGGCCAGGGAGGCTGGGCAGAAGACGCCAGCACTGGTGAGGGAGTGGTAAGAATCCATGCTGTCACTCACCTCAGCAGTACTCAGGAGAGTGGTTTCACCGCCAAGTTCTGGCCACTTGCACCAGCAGGGAAGCACAAACACAGCGGAGGGAGTGGGGTGGTTTTCTATGTCAGGCATTTCTTCCTGGCGACTTTTTCCCCAGGCCTTGGGCTGTGGGCACATAACCATCTCCCTGGGTGCATTAGTCAGGGCTCTGTTACCGTACCAAATGCCAGTAACAACATATAAAGATTTCGTGTTGTCTCATGGCGTTGTACTACGGGTTGGTGGTGTCTTGCTTGCCCTGGGCCTTGGCAGCACATCACTTACCTCCAAGCCAGGACGCCAAGGAAAAGGGACAGGAAGAGCCTGGGGCCTCTTAGTCCCCTTGAGGGGTGCACCTCTGCTAATGGAACTCACCTGCGGGTCCCCACCTTTGAAAGGTTCTGACACCTGCCGGAGCACTGAGCTGGGCCTTCATCACCTGCCCTGGGGATGTGCAGGTCTAAACCACAGTACGGGGCATGCTCTGGGCTGGTGGCCCCACTCCAGTGCTGGTTGTCTGCCCCCCCTCCCCCGGGCCATCGGTGCAGCCGGTAGGGCGTGACCCGGTAAAGTGGCCTAGCTGGCCTTTATGCAGGACCAGCAGCTCTGGGGAGCTGTGTCCTTAGTGCTAGTGTCTGAGGACAAAATGGAAGCACAGCACACCCTTGCAGGAGGGCTGGGAAATGTCAGTGCTTCCGAAATGCAGCTCCGCTCACACTTCAGGCTGTGCGTATGAAATCTAAGTAACCCAGAGACTCTCTGCGCTTCTAGCACCCCAGGCTACGTGAACAGCCATTCTTGATGACAGCCATTCTGATTGGAATCCCAGTGTGGCTTTGATTTGCATTTCTGTGGTTGCTAAGGGTGGTGAACAGTTTTCATATACTTACTGGCCATTTTTTTGATAAATGTTTATTCAGTTCAATTGCCCATTTATTAATTGGGTTATTTTTAATGCACAGTTTTTATTAGTGCCATGTAGCTGTAGCTGAGAACTCGCTTTCCTGGCCAGAGGCATATTTTCATCTGCCGGGTGATACATTTTCTCTCCTGAAGAATAGCCTCAAGAAATTTTTGCTCATTCCATGAAGAATTGTTTCTAAGGGAAATGAGGGCACTGGAAGAGGGGAATCTACTATTTTGTCTTTTTTAAAAAGGGCTTCACTACTTTCTACGGTCTTCATTTTAATAGTAACATATTAAACACTTGCCACTTGTAACAAAAGCGATATATGTGTATGATGTGCCTATATTTTTCTACAATGACACATCTTATGCATTTCCACATCATTAAATATCTTTCTGTAAGATATTTTAAACAGTTTTGTTATATCTTGTTCTCATCATGTGCCCACATCCAGTGAATTAATTTCTTATTATTACACACTCATGCTCTTTCCAACACCACACTAATGTGCACCTCTTTTTAGCAATATTATAAGGATCTACACTTCTCCCAGAAACATAGGCTAGCGCCCATGTACCCCAAAAGTCATTTACAATGAGTATCATGGTTTTTAAAATGTTAAAGTCAATTTAGCAGATGAAGAAAACATATTACTATGGTTTAAAACTGAACATTTTTGATACTTGTAAGTATCTGTTGGCTATTTGTATATTTTTGTAAATTTTACCTTATTCTTTCCTATTTGAAGGAGGGAAGTGGATTTTCCCTTATCACTTAGAAGAGATTTAAATCTCCCTGATGGATGTGATCTGTTGTATAGAAGTCTAGCATTTTGTCATTTGTCCTTGAATATATATATATATACACACTGCTCAAGCCTCTGCCTATAAGGGATACACAGCTCAGTGGTAGGAGTAAGCAGTGTATATGCACATGTAGAAATAAACAACATAACATTTAAAACTGCAACAGACAATTGGAGCTGGATTTTCCCCTTTAATCAGGCACAAGCCTGTAATCCCAGCACTCTGGGAGACTGAGGTAGGAAGATAGAAAGTTTCAACTTAACCTGGGCAATTTAGCGACTTACCTTGTCCCAGAATTTGAAAAGGTGGTGGTGCGGCCTGGGATGTAGCTCAGTGTCCAGCCCCTGGGTTGGACCTCAGGTACCACAACATGCATGAATATTAAATAACAAAAGGATCCTTCAATGCTGCTGACTTCACTGTTCTCCCACTGCCCTGACTGATGGCCAGGGATCTAAACATCGGGCAGGGCAGGGGCAGCAGCACCTGACTCACCACACATGAACGTGGCAGTGCGGCGGGGGCCTCACCTGTCACCCTGGAGTGATTTTCTCTCTTCTGGCCAACTGTATACTGACGCCTGCAGTTCTGATTGGTACCAGTGATACACACTGTGTTCCCCTCTGCTCTGTGAAAACCGAGAAAAGTGTCTGGAGAGGGCCGTGGGAGGAGAGGGCGTGGCCGGTCCCTACTGCTGCAGCTCTGGGAGCTGCGTGGTAGGAGGTTGACACCCTGCAGGCTGTGTCCCTCCACACAGTCAGGGCACCCAGTGAGCTGGTCAGAAATTGCGACATTTGAAGAAACTCAAGCCCAGGAGACCGCACTGTGTGGTGGGGGAGTTGCTGTAGTTTAAGGGTTTGTGTCCATCCAAGGCCCAGCACCGGAGGACTAGGGAGTGTGGCTTTTTGGAGGGGACAGAGTCAGGAAGGCTCTGCTCTCGTGATGGGGTCAGTGGCCTTATAAAAGGGCTGGAGGGAGGCTCCCGGCCCTTCTCTCTCCAGGCCTTGTGCGGACACAACACGAAGAAACCCCTTGAGTCATACTTCGAGAAGCACCATGTTAGGCAATGTATTTGGGTGACCAGTTTTGAGCAAAAACTGAAATATAGAGTAGTATATACTTAATCTTTTCAAAGAAAATTCGAAAGTTCTAAAAACGTTTCTTATTTAGAGACTATCTTGGCAGCCCCTTTGGAATTGTGCATCACACTGTTGCTAATCTTCACAACTTTCAGTGTTCGAAGAACTGCATTAGCTGCAGCAGCCAGAAGGAAACTACTTGTGTGTGTTTGTGTGATACATGCAGGTTTATCACACATGCATTAATACACACATATATATCACACTGTATGTAATACACTATACTTACCTCTATATCTCACATTATAAATATATGTGTAATTTATTTTAGCAGAGTTGTTATTCTAGCTACATGGAGCTTCCCTGTCTCTTTCCTTTGGTAACCCAAAGGTGCTTTATAATCATTCTTTCTAACCTTCATGTCTACTCCAGAGAGGACAGTAAATAAAAACTAACTATGGAGACTAGCAAATATGAGATACAGGTTCATAAGCATCTTGCACAGATCCTTGGCACAGCAGACAGCGGGAGGAGGGCTTGTCAACTGGACATTGCCTAGGAGAGGGGTGGTGGGGACTGAGCAATGTTTTGCGAGCTTTGGAGTGGAGCGTGAGAACTTGCACATTCATTAATGCGTCGAGTTTCCTTTTTAACAGGCTACAAAAATCAACATTTGGGCCAAGTTTTCTGTAACTCTGATAATGAAACAAAATAAAGTTGCTTAGAGGTGAGCAGAGGTTCCTCCCGGAAATTTGCAGCAGCTAGCAGTAAACTTTTTCAAACACCAAAAGTTGTGAAATTTAGCAACAATACAATAATGAGTTACAAAAGCTGTATTGTTTCCAGTATTCCACCATTTTACCTAATTATTTCTGGTATAAACCCCAGTGGAAACCATGCATATTTTGTGAGGAAACTCTAGCCACAAACTTTGGACCTCAGACAAGAGGGAAACATTGGCAAAGACTGTAGCATAAAGCTGTGGTATGTAAATTCCCATGGACGTGAAATGAAGAATTAATAAAAAATGTCATGCCAATGGCACACTCCTCAATACTTGTGCATTTTCTGTTAGAGCTAAACTTGCTCAGAGGATAATTGATATTTCCACTTACAATTAGAAAATGTGATTTCAGTAATTGTCAGATAAAACTCATTTCAAGGTGCGTCATTTCAAAATTCACCTAAGGAAATGTATAGGAGCAAGGGTGATATATAAACCACTCCTTTAAAGAAATACAAACATGAAGATGCCATGAACAAATGCACCTGGATGAACATCGTCTTCCAGAATGTGGCTGCTAGTTTTTGTTTGTCTTTTTGAGACAGGGTCTCACCGTGCAGTTCAGGCCGGCCTTGAGCTCACTTTGTAGCCCAGGCTGGCCTCTAACTTCCAACAATCCTCCTGCTTCAGCCTCTGGAGTGCTGGGGTTACTGGCGTGCACCACTAAGCCCGGCATAGCTGCTAGTTTTGAAAGTGATTAGAAAGAGAGATGGTGCCCTTATGTACACAGATTTTGCTTAGTATTTTTAAAGATAATTTCATTTTTATTTTAAGGTAATTGTATATTCACATTCAGCATCAGCTATAATAGATTCTGTGTGCACCAGTTTTCCTCAGTGCTAATACCTTCCAAAGCTTATAGTATCATTGGGATATGGATGTTACTAAGACACAGACTTTTCCATCTTTACAAGGGTCTCTTACGATCCCTTTGATAACCACACCAACTCCCTACCTGCCCTTACTTTTATCTGAACTTCCAGTTCATGTAAACAATGATTCTTTCCCTTTATTTCAGTCTTTTTGATTTCTTCCATCAGTATTATATAGTTTTTAGCATACAAAGTGCTATTCAAGTTTTGTTTTATTAATACACTTGGCATTTTATTTTTTGAGCAGTTGTAAATGGTATTCTGTTTTTTATTTCCCTGCCTATGTATCCATTGTTAGCATGCAGGAAGCTAACTTTACTTATTTGTATCGCATAATCTTGCTGATCTCATTTATTAGTTCTAGGAGTTTCTTGGAGACTCTCTGGGGTTTTCTATGCAGACGATCATGACTTCCATTGCTAGGGCAGTTCTATGTTTCCCGGTCTAATCTGCAGGCTCTGCGTGTCCTCCTCTTGGCTTGTTGCATGGGTAGAGCTTTCAGCACTACGTGGAGCAAAGGTGGTGAGCAGACGTCCTGCTCTTGCTCCTGATCTTAGGAAGAATCCAGATTTTCACAGTAAGGTGACATTAATTGTAAGTTTTAAACAAATGAATTTTATTAAGTTGAGGAAATTTCCTTCTAAGATAATTATTTTTATAAAGAAATGTAGTGACTCAGATTTTATGAACATCACAGGAGTTTTTCTTTTTCACTTTTTCTTTTTAATACGCAGCAATAAAAATGACATTTTCATCTCATTTACAACTTTAAAGAATGAGTTTTGTCATCCATTGCTGCTGAAAGGACGCCGTATTGTCTCACCATTGTTGGGTTTGCCAAGACTTGCACTGCTTCTGTAGAGGAAAGGGTTGCCATGAGTATTAAGCCGACTCACCAAGAATGAAAATAAAATAAATCTCAGGTCATATTCGACTAGTAAAGGACCAACCATGGGTGAAACACAGGCCAACTGCTGGGAAAGGACAAAGAGGGGATGGGGCTTGATGGCCACAAGACAGCCTCAAGTCTCGGATCAGCCCGGGCCTCCCACGCTACAGGGTGGTGAGGTCTCAAAGGTAAACCAGCCCATCAGGGATAGATTGCTTTTTTCCTAACTTTAATTCCTCTGTGGTCATGTGACACTGCAGAGTTTAGATGAAGCCCAATCCATCTGTGACTTCTGCCCAAACATACTGAATCCTTTTCTCCTTCTGGATCAAAGCTTTTCACCCCACCTGGGGGGTGGGAGCTGCAGGGCGTGAAGGCCAGCAGAGTTATCTTCCTCTGCTCTGTCCTAGAGTTCCAGCCTGTAGATACTGGATACATCTCCGCTGCCTGGCCACTGAGCCTTGTTCACTGCAGGGCTCTCTGGAGTATTAGATTTTTCCTTAAGTACATGAGTCTCAGGGCCAGAGCCTATGTCCAATCACAAAATTATACGAAAATCTGACAGGGTCTACACTTCCACCTTAGGGGTGTGAAATGGAGATTTGTTTATTTATGAAGGTGGAATTTCTAGCTCTGTCAGAGTACCTTGATAACTTGCAGACCTTTCTCTTGTTCTGGTCTATATTAACATAACTTATGCCTGATCTGGGAACCTTATCTTGCTCTCCTTTCCTGTTATCTTCTCTGAGAGGTGAAAGTCCTAAGGTTCCTGACATTTAGGATCACAGTATGGAGAACTAACTCATAGCTGCCCAGCATTTACAGAACACAAAGCTCCTTAGCAGCATAATGCCCATGATTTACTTCTAGTTTTCTGAGCAGCTCAAAGTACTTCATAGTCTTTATTCTGCCACTTTCAGACTTCATCAAATGCAATGTAAAGCACGCTTGCGAGTCCCTCCCAAGTACAGTTCTGCACTTTATCCATAGGTGTCTTGCGTAATGAAGACAGCCTAGGGCACCTTAATCCAAATACCCTTAGAATAGTCTTGGGTCTGAGAGGAGAACTTATATTTTGGTCATTAATATTTGGTCATTAATATTAATAATATTAATAACCATTTGGTTATTTTGGTCATTAATATTTCCCCAATTGTCCAAAGTGACATTGTCTTCTAAAAATAGTAAAGAAGACCCTGAGTCTGTGGAGCTGGGCAGAAATGTGAGGGGGGGGCACCACTCTTCCTCAGCTAGCGAAGCTGAGAAAGATAGCTGGGCACAAGTCACCATAGCAGAGCCTTAGGACAGTGGCGACATAGTACCAGCCAAGTGCTGTATCTACTCGGATGAGTAACTCCAGATACAATTTGGCAGGCTCCAAATCCTACAGCAAGCTTCTGAACTCCAAGTTTGAACTGGAAAGGACTAGAGAGGAAATACTTTGGAATCATCTCCAGTTATGTATTACTGCTTTGGAGGAGCCTGAAGGCTGAAAATAGTGCTAACTTTGAAAGTAGTGTTAGTAGCTTGAGATGACGGAATCATGGCACAGCATGGTGGCTGTGGCTAAGCTGAGTGTAGACAGTGACACTGACCCACCTACTTCGAGGTGCCAGTAAGTGCTTTTGATGGATCATGGTTGAAAGAAAAAAGGATGTGGGCAAAGCTGAGCATTTAAAGAAAAAAAGAAGGTACTCCACTCCATCCTTTCTACATCCAGTGTTAAAGAAACATACGCTGGAGTTTTTATGTCGCCTCAGGCGGACTGCTCTGGAGTGTACCCACGATGCACCAGGCTTTTTCATTGCTGTAGGCATTGTCTTCTGGCAAACTGGCATGTGTGTCAGGGTATAGGGCTGAGCCAAATGCAGTGATCGTATCCGAGGTAGTCAAAGAGTAGGTGGCGGGGCAAGATGGTTTACAGGAAATCTTACCTGGATCTTTTCAGGTTATCCTTTTACTGTGTTTCATTAGCTGAATGTTATTGAGACAATCAAGGAATCAGTTCCAAAACAGTCTATTTAGTCCAACTTGGGTAATAAAAACATTCTATGAATTGAAATATAACTTACTTTGAAAGGAAACCATGTCTCCCCAGGGACTGTTAAATGGTTTGGGGAAAATGGTTCTACTCTTTGCCTCTCTGCTGCAACATTATATGTTGGAAAAACATGCGTAAGTGTATTGAGTTCCTTCTAAAGGCTTTGCTGGTGTAAAATGCTAGTATGTTAACCAGCAGCCCCAACATTTTGGCACCAGGGGCCGGTTTTGTGGAAGGTATTTTTTCCATGGAGAAGGAGGGAGGAGGGGAGTGAGTGGGGACCCTACATGTCTCACATGGGATGTTCATCATAGAACAGCTGCTTTTCTGAGAATCTACCCTCACAGCTTGTTTGACAGGAAGCAGAGTTCAGGGGGTAAAGGGAGCAGCCACAAACACCGATGAAGCTCCACTGGTCAGCCCATCACTCACCCCCACCTTGCACCCAGCCCCTCACGGATGGAGGACTGCTACAAGTCCCAAGGGGTTGAGTGCCCCTGAAACCAATGAAGGAAGTTTACATGAGGAGTTGTGTAGAGGAGGAGCCCACTTGTCAGGGAGGAAGAAGGGTGCCTTCAAAGTGTAGCAGAACAGATAGCCTTGGCTTTTGACGTTTAATCCAGTTGTCATTCCATGACTTCATGCAGCAAAACTACACATGGTCAGTGCCTTGGAAGGGTCCCCATATAGTTTACATAATGTTTATTAGACTACAAAAATGCTGAGGAATGTGGAACTCTCCACACTGTAAACTGCTGCGTTTTATTTTTTGTAATAAAAGTGCATATTCTACTCATTACTAGGTGAGCATAGCACTGCACCACTTGAAAAGGCTTCTTGATTGTTTCTAGGAGGTCTGGACATGAATCACGGTTATCTTTATTATTTTTCTCTTGTTGCTCAGACAAAATACCCAATGCCCAAAATGAAGGAAGGAAAGATTTATTTAGTTTACAGTTTGTGGAGAGTTCAGTCCATACTTGGTTGGCTCAGAGGCAGAGTGGCACATGGCAGAGGGCAAATGTTCATGGCGGCAGAGCACAGCAAAAACCACAAGAGCAAAAGGGAGGAGTGGCGGCAAGCAGCCTCTTTCCCTCCCTTACATTGTAGACAGGCTACCCCCACCCGGGGGGCATGTAGCACTCCCATAATCTCCATGCCCTCCTCTTCCACAGGCTCAGGATGCATACAAAGTAAGCACCCTGGATTCCTGCTGAGTCGCTCAGCCAAACCTCTACACTCCCCAAGTTGACACAATGTATTAACCATGACAATGGTCATAAAGCAATGTATTTAGGAGGGTCAATGTTCTAGGGAGAGGTCAGATGTCACTATTGTCTTTTTTGCCATGCATTTAAAAAATCCTCTTTTGTAATGCCATCCTCACTAATCAAGCAGCTGAGGAGGACTTTCTTGGGACATAAACAGTGAACATGGCAGCTCGGTCCTTTTTGCTTTTTAAAACAGTTTAAATATTTTTTGTAATTAAAATTTCCTTTGTAGTGCTGGGGGTTGAACCAGGGCTTTGTGTGTGCTAAGCAAGTAATCTAGCACTGAGCTGTCGATCACTATCTGTCAGTCCTCTATCCACTATTTTTTTTGTTTCCTCTAACACGACTGAAAAGGCACACGTGTGAGCATGCACACACACACGCGCGCACACACACACACACACACATGCACACACATACAGGTCTGAGCCCATTTTAGCACTAGCCCTAATCCTTAGTTTAATTTTTAAGAGCTGGCTTATTGCATAATGTGGAGCTGGGGTTAATAGCGTCTTTTATCTATGTGCTCCATCTGAAGCTTACAGGACAGTTGTGTTAGCTTTCTGTAAACTGTAACAACATACCTGAGGTAATAAACTTGTGAAGACAGCAGGTCCGTTTTGGCTCACAGATTTTGCTTTCTTTTCTCTTTCTTTTTTTCTTTCTGACCCTGGGATTGAACCTGCACAAGTACACTGCTGCTGAGCGCCAACCTCAGCCAGTGGCTCACAGTCTGGAAAGGTACAGTCCATGGTCGGTGGCCCTGTTGCTTTGGCGTGGGTGAATGCTGAGCTGCATCATGGCAGCAGTGTGTGGTGGAGCGAAACTGCTCACCTTGGCCCAGGCAGCAAAGAGAAGGAGGGAGGGCCCAGGTCCTGCAGTCCCCTTGGCAGCACATCCACTACCACCTTAGTACCTTCCACTAGACCACCTCGCAGTAGTGCTGTCTTGGGCCTTGGTAGGACAGTCAAGACCTAAACTGCATGATACTACTTGCTCATGTGGAGCTGTGTGTGCAGGTGACCCATTCACCAAGGAATTAGAAGTGCTTATTGAAGTCCGAGGACAATAAGTAGGGCTCTGCTCTCTGTCACTTGGATGAGTCCTCAGCAGTGCTCATTGCAGGGTGTACATTGGGTCAGTGGCATTCTCTTGAGACCCATAGTTTCATTGCAATAATAAATACCAGCTGCCACACCTGCTTTTGAGAAATGTCTTAACTGCTACTGGTTTGGAGTCTGCCCCTAGACTAGGACAGCTTCAAGTAAACTATGCTCTTGCTAACTTGATGAGACTGACTGTGCTGCAGCGTTCAGAGTTTACAGTACTCCTTGCATCACACCTTTTCAAGATTGCCAGTAGCCCCTTTCATCTGACTGAACACATAGGAGATACTAAATTTAATGTTGGTGGACCTGAATTATTTCAGAATAGAAATGTCATATTCTATATACAGAAATGTTGTATACTATATTCAGAAAATGTGGCCTACCGCTCTTTTAAATTGTATAATGTGCTGTTGTAAGTTGCAGAATACTTTATTTGTGGTAGGTGGATTGAATGAATGGCCTCAATTCATCTGGGGCCTATGCCCTTTGCAGTGTGCTTTGTAGTCCTTCCCAGTAAGAGGAGGAATCTATTGCTCTAGCGCTGGGTTCTGAGCTCAGACATATAATTACTTCAGCTTGGTCGTCTCCTAACTTCCGGTGCAGACTCTTCGGCTTCTGCCTGGGACTCTTCAGCATTCTGGTGTTGGCTCTCCGGCCTTCATCATAGATTCATCAGCATTTGGTCGCAGATTCAACAGCCCTTGATATGGACTTGTATGGACACTGCGGTGAGCCCCAGGCCCCAGGCCTGGGCTCTTCAATCTCCATTGTGCAGACACCCTCTGCACACTTCCTCATCTAACCCTGTAGCTGACCATTGTAAGCCAAATAGGTAATTTGTTGTACATTTGTATATCTTGTGTTAAATCTGTTTCTCTAGTAAACCCTGACTGATACACAAGGTTCTTGTGGTTTTGTGTCCTTTGTCTTTTTTCACATAAAAAAGATATGAGACTTGGATTATTTGTGTGCTTAATTCTGAATAAGTATAAATTAATGAACTATATTAAATATTTGATATATAGAGTATCACGGTTTTGTATCTGCAAACAACAGAAACTGACTTGGGACTAATTAATCAGAAAAGGCATTCTTTAGAATCATGCTGGAGAGTTAACAGACTCTAAGAGAGGACCAGAAGACTGGCTGGAAATGTACAGAGACAAGAGCAGCTCTTTGAAAAAAGGAAAAGCAAACCAAAAAGAAACAAATTAAGGAAGATTAAAATGGTGGAGTAGAGACTTATAGTAAAGTACAGCCTCTTTGGGACCTGAAATTGAGACACCTTGAAAACAACAGCTTGATGAAGAGGAAAAAAAAAAAAAGTAGATTTCTGAGAATTAGGAAGGAGCCAACAGGAAACTTGGAAACTACGAGAAGCTGGACAAGCACAGCACATTTCAGGAAAGAGAACAAAGGCGGGTGGAAGGCTCACCCAGTTCTGGGGAGGGACACCTGTCTCCACTGACTCAGGGAAGTCTGGAGAGGGTCAGTAGTTCCTAGAGAAAGAACAGAAGGGGCAGGGCAGGGGGCGCAACATGAGCTCCAAGGAAAGCCCAGGGCCATTGTAAACTGCAAAAACAGCAGGAGGTTCTACTCCTTCCACAAGGATAGAGTTGGGGAAGAAATCCAGGGCAGCACCCACCAGATCTGGGAGGGTTTAATCAGGAGCCATTTTGGGGAGGGGTAAATTGTTTAAAACCAAGTCAAAGAACAACTACAGAACAACTTCTCTTTAGAATTTCCAGTTGCACCTTATCATAGTGATTGGGGAAGAGACATCCACAAAAGAAAGACTTACACCCCAGAAAATGTTTACATTCTGGCCAGGAAGCTCCACTGTCCACGGTAAGAAGCCAGGCCAGTAGTACACGGCTTTCAGAGTGGGCTATGTCTAAAAATGCTGGCATTAAATATCTACCTGAACTGCTCCCTGCTGTCTACATCCAACACAGAGCTCAGTAGACTTTTTGCTTTCCTCATCTACCAGTGAGCAGGGCTATGGCTTGGCTTGGATGATTGCCGTAGCTTGGGGTGTATGGGCAGAGAGCCCTCTGGAACAGAAGGGCGTCTCACAAACCCAAAGGCTGTTAAAGCTAGGCAGAGAGAGCTGTGACTTGGTGCACACAGAGAAACACAGAAGCTGGATCTGCTGGAGAGACTAAAGCCCCAGGGAAGAAATCATTGACCAGCCACACTCAGCTGGAAAGGCAAGACATTCGTGCACAAAAAACATGAGAGTGGAAATAAAATGGCCTTAGCAGTGACATAGTATCCCTTTCCAAATCTGGTGGGTTCCAGTACTGCAGAGCTGGGAAAGAAACCATTCATTCAAACACACAGGGGAAATGTTTGGTACTCATTACTTTCTTTCTTCTTCATTTTTTTTGTTTTGTTTCATTTTGTTTTGTTTTGGGGAAGGTGGTTGGTTTTTTTCTTTGTGCTCTTTCTTTTTCTTTGTTTGCTCTCTGCTTTTTAAATCTTTTTCTCATCTGTTCTTTTCTGTTTTATCTAATTCTATTAATTTTCTTTTACTCTTTGATAGGATTCTTTATCTCACTTTTCTGTCCTCCTCTTTTCTGTAGCTTTCAGATTTTACTCTTATCATTCTTCCATTCCCTAACCACTCCATCTTTACTAGTATTACTATGAAGCTGTATTAACCTTTAGATATTTAGTTAATTCTATGTTATTATTATGGAATTCTTTTCTATTGTTAATGACAGTATATTAATAAATATTTACACTGTGTCAACATTTGGTTTGTCCTTGCTCTCTAAATTATAATTATGGATCTCTTTTTGTGGTTAAAGGTGGCACAGTTATATCTTTTATTGGTTCTTATGGTCAATATCTAGTCTTTCTCTGACTATATTGTTGTTGCTAATTTTGTTGCTAGGGTGGCATAGTTGTTATATCAATTAGCTTTCACTATGTATCAGTATTTAGCTTGTCTTGTCATCAAAAATACTGTGGTTCATTTTTCAGAGAACTGGGTTCTGGGCCAATAATACTGTACACCCTTCCCAGGATGTGAGGGTGATCTGGCTGTGAGATCTGTCACCCTATTGATCTCCAGAGTTGATTCAGCTGATCTGGTTGGCTAAGCAGGCACTCCCTTTCTCTCCTGTGTTCCTCCTGCAGCCATGCACTTGGTGGAGGAGGATGATCACCCATTATAGGAGGACCATTTCCTTGGTTAAGGGTATATGAGTAGCTGCACTCCCTGCTAGAACCTCCAAACAAGCTCTCACATTAACTGAGGTGGGTGGATCTTGGAACAGAGGCAAAGGCCTAGAGTTAGTCACACCCAGAGTACACGTGGAAAAGCAAACACTAACTACAGAGATCTCCACAGTAGCAACAAAGTATTTCCACTAATCAACCTGCAAACTTCAGTACAAGAAGAAAATAAAACCAATAGAAACTTGCATGGCTGTGCAGAGCTCAGGACTCACACAAATTCTTCCCTCTCACAATGGTCTCTGTGGAAGAGTCTTAGTAACTATTTCAAAAACCTCTATGCCAATAAATTAGATAATCCAGAATAAAATGGATAGATACCTAAGAATGACCAAAATTGAACCAAGATTTTAAAATGCTAAATAATCTGATAATAGATAAGAAAATCGAAGCAGTGATAATAATAATAATAATAATAAATAATGAAAAATAAAAACTACCAACTAAGAAAAGCTCAGGGCCCAATGGATTCACTGCTAAATTCTACAAGAACTTCAGGTAAGATCTAATGCCAATACTCTTCAACTCTTTAAAGAAAATGAAATGGAAGGAGTACGCCAAAATCATTCCTGCAGGCTAATATTATCATAATTCCAAAAACAGATAAAGACAACTCAAAAAGAAAACTAGGAGCCAATCTCTTTAACAAACATAGGAACAAAAAATACTGGCAACAGAATTCAACAAATCATCAAAAATAACATACATCGTGACCAAGTAGGCTTCACCAAGGATGCGAGAATGGTTCAACATACACACATCAGTAAATGTAATATACCACTTAACAGAGCAAGGACAAAAGTCACATAATGATCTCAGTACAGGCAGAAAACACCTGTGATGAAATCCAATATACATGTAGGGTAAAAACCAAGAAGAAAAGAGGTATAGAGGGACCTTATCTCAATCTGATGAAAACCATTTATGACAAATCTATTGCTAACATTGTATTCAGTGGGGGAAAACCTGAAAACTTTCCTTTAAAATCAGGAACAAGATAAGAATGTACATTATTACCTCTCCTGTTCAATGCAGTACTCTAAGTACTAGCCAGAATAATCAGGCAAGAGAAAGAAATAAAAGATATGTATAGGAAAGAAAGAAGCCAAATTGTCATTATTTGAAGATAACATGATCTTTTACATAGAAGATCCCAAAAATTCTACCAAAAGACTTAATAACCAAATTCAGCAATATATCAGTATATAAAGTGGACACACAAATGAATTGCACTCGGGTATTCCAATAATGAACTGATAAAGAAAAAAATTAGGAAAAAAACACCATTCTCAATAGCATCAAGAAAAATTAAATACTTAACTCAACCAAGGAAGTGAAAAGCCTCTATAGTGAAAGCCGTGGTACTCTGGAGAAGAGGAATCAAGAGGACAGCAGAATACGGGAAGATATTCCGTTTCCGGAGAGGCAGAACCAGTGTAGTCAAAATGGCAATAACTTGAACAACTGATATACAGATTCAATGCAGTGTCAGTCAGAAAGCCAACAGCTCTCCTCACAGAATGGGAGAAAGCAATCCCAAAATTCACATGGAATGAAGACCCAGGACAGCAAAAGCAATTCTGGGCAACAAAGGCAGAGCAGGAGGACTCAAATTCCAGATTTCACGTTACATGACAAGCTACAGTGCTTAAGATTGGATGTGTGGATCAGTGGAACAGGATAGAGGATTCAGGAACAGCTCCAGGCACATTAGCCACCTGATCTTTACGAAGGAGCTGAAAACATATGCGGGAAGAAAAGTGGCTCTTGAACAACTCTTCCTGGGAGAATCAGCTATCCACATGCACAACGTTTAATCTAGAGGAATATATTTTACCATGTACTGTTAAAATCAAAATAAACCAAAGATTTAAATGTCAAAACAGAAACACTTAATCTGCTAGAAGATAAAATAGTTAAAACTCTTAAAGACATATGTGTAGACAGACTTTTGGTATAGAACCTCAGTTGCACAAAAACAACATCAAGAATCAACACATGGGATTATGTCAAGATAAGAAAACTTTCTGAACAGCGAAGGAAACAACCAAGAGTGAAGAGACAACCTATAGAATGAAGGAAGAACTTTCCAGCTGTTCCTTAGACAAAGGACTGATATCTAGAACATATAAAGAACTCAAAAAATTTACAGCCCCTCTAATAAAAGACACAGTGAAAAAAATGGGGCACTGAAATGAACAGACACTTGTCAGAAGAAGCACAAAGGGCCAATAAATGCATAAAAATTCTCAGCATCTGCCACTAGAGAAATGCAAACTAAAATGAGTTTCCATCTTACTCCGGAAGAGTGGCCATCATCAAGAAATCAAACAGTAACAAATGCTGTCGAGGCTGCAGCGGGGAAAAGGGCCCCTTCTGCACTGTCGGTGGGAGCACAGACCAGTACAAACACTGTGGCAGTCACTATGGAAATATCTCAAAAAACTAAAACTAGAAATTCCCTTTGAATTCATTCCCTTTTGAGATATCTTCACCAAAGTGTTAAAGGCATCATATTACAGTGGTACATACATTCCTATGTTGAAAGCAGCACAATACATAACAGCTAAACAAGTCTTGGAAATGGCCTATTTGTTTATCAGCAGATCAATGGATAAAGAAAACATGGCATTTATACACAATAAAGCATTACTGTGCCATAAAGCAGGATAGATTTGAGTTATTCGTAGAGAAATAGATGCACCTAGACCACAATGTTAAGCAAAATAAATCACACACACAAGCTTAAATAGCTAATGGTTTCTTTTATGTAAGAAACCCAAAGTATAAATAGATTAAAGAGTAAAATAAAAGACATAATGAGAAAGAGGGAGAGAGAGCCTTTGCAAGATGGAAGGAGACCAAGAGATGGGGGAAGGGTGGGAGGTGAGGAGAAGGGGCTAGAGAAAGAATTAGCGATGACTGTAATCATGTACTGCAAAAATGCACGAAGAAAAATTATGTTAAAATAAAAAACTGAAAAACCAGTTCAAAATAAGAGCATGCCAACATATTGTACTTCTTTACAATTTCATAAGAAATGATAGCAAGCAGGATTAAACCCAGCAAAACTAAAATCAATGATCTAAAGCCATTAATAAAGGACAAAAATTAAAACAAATTACAAAGAAATTTAGAGTCCACTGTGTATGGCTTTTGGTGTAATATGCCACTGACAAGGACTTCCACAGATACTTTAATCTGGGGAGGAAATGGGTCCTGAGGGCTTGTTGCCAGAAGAAGCCCTGTTTGGGCGACTGTCTGCAGACAGGTTCATGAGGGAGCAGATCCCACGGGCCCTGTGATCAGAGCTCCTGGGAAAGACTCTCAGGCCTGTGTTCCTGATGCTCAGGGCTGGTGGAGCCTGAGCTGCCACTCACTGTGAGGCCCGGCAGCACTCAGGTGGCTGTTAAGGAGAAGAGGGGGATCCAGCCTTGTGAGCTGTGGGATTCAGCAAATGTCTCAGGCCCTCTGCCCGGGTTTCCTTCTCTGTGAAATGACCACAATGGCCCACATTAGTGCCACCTAGGGTTGTTGCAGAAAGCCCACAATTGCACTGACCTTGGCACTCTTCCAGGGCAGGGCGATCGTTCTTTCCTTCTAGACTGAGGCAGGTGACTTTAGGACCCACGAGCTAGGCTTCTGCTCCTGACTGTACATCAGCGAAATGTGTAGCTTGAGCAACACACTCACCTGTCTGAGCCTGGTTTCCTCATCTGTATGCTGAAGACACAGTCCTGGAGATGGCAGAGTGCTCGGTCCCCTCTGGAATTTTCCATGAGTGATAGCTGAGACCCCACCTTGAGGCTCAGGTTGGCTGCTGTGTTCTACTGTAGGCCTGTAGGGAGCTGTGGAGTGGGAGAAGGGCTCAAGGTATTGCAGTCTCCTCTTCTGCAGCAGGAAGGAGCACCACGGGCAAGGAGAACATACCACGGTGTCTGACAGAGGTCCTTATGCCCTGTGCAGGTCCCCGCCTAGCACTGATGTCCTCCACTCGGGGTCACTCAGATGCTTGACCGTGAAGAAAGCCGAGAGAGCTGCTCACCACCCAGGCCCACTCCCGTCACTGACAGGGCAAGGTGCTTCTCGTCCTCCTCCATCTCACGCAAATACTGTCATTAAATGAACCGAAGGTGCCAAGAGGAGAAATGTAAGCTTACGGCTATGCGCTGTGCTTTCACTGCTGTTTCAGACGCCTTTCCAGGACCCGCAGGTGCTGTAGTTCCTGCACAGACAGGGACAGATCTGTGTGGGTCCAAGCTTGGCACAGACGCACAAAGTCTTTTGCAGTAAGGTTCTTGGCTACATCTTTTCAACTTCTGGCTACATTCCGTCTTTAGAACCCTAAACATATGGGGGATGAGGTAAAAAGGGCTGATTGCTTTTCAGGGAGGAAGGAAAGAAGGAAGAAGGGGGAGAAAGGGGAAGCAGAGGAAGGAAGCTGGAAAGGGAGGGAAAAGAATCAAGAAAAGAGAAAGGAGAGGAGGGGAGAGAAGCAGGAAGAGAGAAGGAAAGAATCAAAGAAGGAGACAAGGAAGAGGGGGGAAGCAGAAAGGAAGGGAGGAAGAGGAAAAGGAAGGAGAAAGAAAGAGGAGGGAAGAAAAAGAAGGAAATAAAGAACTTCAAGGGCCACCAGGGTCCAAGCATCTCATAAAGACTCACATTTAGAAGAGCCGCATGAGCTGAGCTGCATTCTCTTCGAACACAGTGGTGACTGCACATCTGCACACGTGCCACCTTTGTAGGACCCTCCCTCACCACGCGCGCCCTCTCCTGCTTCCTCAGTCTTGCAGGTGCCAGGGTGTTCTCTTTGGGACTGGAATGGAGAGGCTATACCTTCAGGAGTGACATGTCTTAGAGAGGAGAATTTAAAAGCTCAGCAGACATTCATGTAAGAACAAAGAGGTCTGTTTGGGGCAAAGCTAATGAGTGAAAAGAAAGTGGACCGTGGGAAATCTGGTGTCTCTTGGTATCTATGTATCTTAGTATTTGCAGCTGGCATACGGGTTTGTTCCTTCAAAACAGAACAGTGTTTGCTGTTCTTGTTCTGGCGCTGTCAGGTGGGAAGCTGTCCCACAGCGCTCTCTTGGGTTGGGTCTCTCGTGATGTTTTTGTTGCTAATTTTCCTCTGAGCAGCTCACTGCCAAGGCTTCTTGTCCTCAGCTTTGTCAGGGCTCGGAGAAATCTCTGGGCACGAGATCTGGCTTAATTGGTTCCCTCTCCTAAGTGTCTCAGGTGACAGATAATTAATTCATGGAGAGAATGTGTTATTACTGACCAGGCCCATCCCTGCTGAATCCTACCAAGACACAAGATTAATTAAACGTACTGAGAGGTAATTTGGTTCCAGGCTGTCCTCCAAGTGCTGCTGCAGTACATGCAATTGTGTTAACCCTGTGAGAGCCACGAGAATATGGGCCTGATATTCCTTGCAGGTGCAGCCCAAGGGCCCAGACCAGCACCAGGTCATGTTGGTACTCAATAGCTCTTTGTGAGTGAGTCAAATTCCTCATAACAGCCCTCAGAGAAGGGGGGTTTGTGGGTGCAGAAACCAGGAGTCCAGGAAGCAGAATGACTGAGGTCACGTGGGCAGGAGGTGGAGAAGCAGGCGCAGAGCAGACCCTGGGCACTGGCCATGAAGCTTGGCCCCGGCCACTCTCTATGAGGTTGGCCTGCTGAGGGAAGCCAGGGCTTCAGGCGGACTGGTCTCTGCGTAAGTGCCAGCACATTCCTGCTCTGAGCTTCACTTCCATCCCCCTGGACACTGACACTACCCACTCAGCCATTGCTGTCACTGCCCTCTGTCCTACCAGCACCCACTGGTCCCATCCGTTTTCCAATGCCACTGTCCCTGCTGTCAAGGACTTTCCTCTCCTATTCTACCCTGTTACCTCCTACCACCTGCACTCTTCCTTCTGTAGATGGAGGTGCTGCCTCTACCGCAAACCACAAGCCTCCAGTCTGTGATGGCCTCAGAGGCCTCACCCCAGGCCTTGAGAAAGCCTCACTGACTAGCAAGGCAAGGGGGGACTGGCCAGCTGTCATTCTTCCCCGGGACCCCTCACACATACCATGCCCCGTTTTCTTTCCAGTGGGAATGATAGATCATATCTAGAGGGGCTGTGGGGCTGGGAGAAAAGGTTAAAAAATCCAGTGAGGAGGTTTGGTTCATGGTAGTTTAGCACAGCAATTGAGAGGGTGGGTGCTGGCCTCAGTTCACTTGGAATCCCAGAGGTACCACGCGGATGCTCTTTTGCTGTGTAACAAATAGCCCCAGAATCTGCCACTGCACAGTAGCAATAATTATTATCAGTGCTCTCTCCAAGTGTCTCTTGGGGCTGCAGCTGTCCAAAGTTCTCACCAGGGCTAGGGGCTCAGCTTCCACAAGGCGGCTCGTTCACACAGAGGGCAGGAGAGCGGGCTGTTGGCAAGACACTTCCATGCCTGTCCTTGTGGAAGTCTCTGCATCTCTTCTGCCGTATTCTATTTTGTCACATGAAACAAACCCAACACACTGTAGGGTGGGACACACAAGGACAGGGACAGCAGGAAGTGAAGGCTGCTAGGGACCATCGTGGGAGCTGGTCACCCCATGTACCATTTGTAGTTGTGTCAGTTTGGTCAAATGAGTCAATGATCTGAGGTCCAATCCATAACACGGGGCTGCAAGAATTCAGTAAGTCGATACAAATAAGGTGTTTTGATCACTCTTCAAATACTCTTAGTACTAGAGAATGCAAACCGTGACAGAGTAGCAGAGGGTGGAGTGGGGGATGGGATGAGCAGACATCTCACCGCCACAGTCAGGGAGCTGTGAGGTCCCCTCTCCAGTGTGAGGCTGTCTACACGCTGGCGCGAGGTATGCGTGACTGCAGCACAATTTCCACACTAACTGCACAGCCTGATCACAGTGCAATGCCTGTGGCACATAGACACACAGCCACAGTTCAGTGGTCAGTGTAGAACTCGGGTCTGTGGGAGAACTGCACAGCCTACAGATTGCTCCTTGTTCACCCCGAAAACTAGTGATTCACTTCATCTGAACTAACGGCTCCTTTGCAAATACCTGGATGGGAAAGAACAGAGACAAATGCACACATTCACAACAAGCAGGTGCCTGCTTTTCAGTATAGCTATTCCCGAAACATTGCATGTACCTCAAACTTTGGTAAACCTAGAAACAAATTTTACCTTGACATGACGTGTTCCTGTCAGAGCCGATCTGTCCTGATCACACCTTTCTGATGACAATGGCCCCACTGGCTTCATCTAAAACTTACTCATTTTGTTCCTCCGTTCTCCTCTATTTCTACCTTTTGTTTGTTTGTTTGTTTGGTCATGAATTTAATGACCTAAAAACACTTAGAGCCAGGGCTGGTGGCACATGTCTACAATCTCAGTGCTGAGGCAGGAGAATCATTGTGAATTCAAGACCAGCCTGGGCTACATCGGGAGATCCTGTCCCAAAAAACAGAAAACAAACAAAAGAACCACTTAAAGCCATTGGGAAGTTACCATAAGGAGAAGAATCCTTTCTCAGTATGATTAATTCATGGATCTGCTGGCACCCTGAGGTGCAGCGTGTGCTGGAGAAGGACATGTGAAGCTGAGACTGATTGTAAGTCCAGTGGCATTTATGATGTAGAATAGAAACGGGGCTTTTCTTTTTTTATTCTTAAAAGTATAAAGAAAAAAATGAAAAACATTAACAAAAAGACACAAAGTAGCACAAGAGCAGTACAATCAAAATTGAATTATAGAAAAAGTTATGGAATTAACAATAGTTGCTGTATTACATATTGATAACTTCAAAGCGTATGCTCAGGAAAACACATACAGATATGCAATCTTGATCAAACAATCAATCATTAACTGTTCCTTCCCATAAAGCGACATAAGTCAATAGTGGACCATGTTAGCCATCCTGCATATACATACATAGATACATATTTGTCCCTTTCTTCCTTTTTTCCTTACCCCCATCCCATTTGCTCTTTACTTTTGAGCTGATTCCCTCCATACCTCCTAATTTATATTCCAACTTTCAAGTTCTTACACTAGTGATACAATACGTTGCTTGCATATGTACCTCTGATTTATTTCACTTATGAGTATGGTGTCTAATTGTGACCATCTGCCTATAAAAGCCTAAAATTTGTCTTTCTTTATAGTTGAGTAATATTCCATTATATAAAAATGCCACAGTTTTTTTTATCCAGTCCTCTGTGGACGGACATTTGGGTTGCTTCCACAATTTAGCTATTACAAATTGTGCTATGAACATGGGTGCACATATATTGCAGTGATGTGATGTTTTCAGATCTTCTGGGAAAATACCCAGAAGGGGAATAGCTGGGTTGAATGGTACCTCTAGACCTAGTTTGCTGAGAAATCTCCATACCGATCTCCACAGTGGATTCACCAGGCTGCATTCCCACCAACAGTGCAGAAGAGTTCCTATTTCTCCACAGCCTCACCAGCATTTGTTATTGGATGATTTCTTGCTGCTGGCCATTCTTACTGGGGTGAGGTGAAATCTCAATGTTGCTTTTATTTGCATTTCTTGAATGACTAAAGATGTAGAACATTTTCTCATGTATTTATTTGCCATTTGTATTTCTTTTTCTGAGAAGTGTGTATTCATCTCAGATGCCCATTTGTGGATTGGGTCTTTGAATTTGGACAGGTTCATGTTTTTTAATTCTTTGTATGTTCTAGATAGAAGACCTTTTTCCGAGGGATAGCCAGCTAGGATTTTTTTCCCAATTTGTGGGTTTTCTTTTTACTTTGCTGGTGATTTCTTTAGATGTGCAGAAACTTTTCAGTAAGATGAGATCCCAGTTATTGATTCTTTGAAGTGTTTCCCTTGCAGTTTGATTTTTGTTCATAAATCTCTGCCTACTCCTATGTCTTCAGGATTTTTACCTACTTTCTCTTCCAATAGGTCTAGTGTTTCTGTTTTAATATTGAGATCTGTGATCCATTTTGACTTGAGTTTGGTGCATGGTGGTATACCTGGGTCTATTTTCAGTCTTCAGCAAGAGGCAAGCCAATTTTTCCAGCACCATTTATTAAAGAGGCTATCTTTCTTCCAGTGAGTTTGTTTGGCCCCTTTGTCAAATATTAGGTGGTTGAGTGTGTTTGTGGTTTTGGCTGCATCTTCCAGTCTGTTCCATTGATCCTCAGGTCTGTTTTTGAGCCAGTACCAGGTTGATTTTATTACAGTAGTTTTGTAGTATAATTTCAGGTCAGGAATTGAGATTCTACCTGACTTGTCCTTGTTGCCCAGGATTGCTTTTGCTATTCTGGGTCTCTTCTGGTTCCAGATGAATTTAAGGCATGTTTTCTCTAGATCTGTGATGTATGCTAATGGTATTTTAATGGGAATTGCATTGAATCCATATAACAATTTTGGTAGTATGGCCATTTTCACAATGTTGGTTCTTCCAAACCATGAGCAGGGAGTGAAACGGGACTTTTCACCTGCTTTAATTACTTTGTCTGAAACGTCACTCGACAGGTCCAAAGTTACACTGAAATTGAAACAAGGAAATTCTCACAGTCATACACTGTGTATATCATAGTCACAGACATCGGATGAACATCAAAAGAGAGAAGAAAGAGAGAAAGTGGCAGAGTTAGATTGAAACTGAGTCCTAATTCTCCACACCACACCTTGGCCATGTTAGCGACCCAACAGCGGCCTATCAGGGGGCTCTCCCAGCTCTGGGGGAGAGCTATGAATTGTGGTTTCATTCCTTTTCCTCTGTACCCAGAAAGGGAAGTTGGCCTCAGCTTACAGCAATGGGCACAGCAGGGGAGCAGAGGGCAGCTTGAGGCTGTGCCCCTCCTGCCCACACAGAGCCACGGGACTTTCCTTCTCAGTACATCTTAGGAGCATGCTCAAGAGAGCAATAATCAAAGACAAGAGAAAGTCTGTCAGTTCTTTGACACAAAAGAAAAAGAACATGAAAGGGCTGGGGGTGTAGCTCAGTGGTAGGGCGCTTGCCTACCACGTACGAGGCTCTAAGTTCAATCCCCAGTACCACCATCAAAAAAAAAAAAAAAAAAGAGAGAGTATGAGGCAATCAGACGTGTGGTTCCTTTCAATAAATTGCATTTTGCAGTTCAGTCTCTAACTTCTGCCGAATGAAAGAGCGCAGTGCTTTGTGTAATCATGTTGCAAGCAGACGTACAATAAGAATGAATGTACATGGTGACTTGACTATGATAAGGGCCTCTGGATTCTGTTTATGGGCTGCCTGAAGACACCCCCAAATTCTAATTCTAGCCACCTTCTCCTCACGCCATCCCACCCCACCCCCTCACAGGTGAAGTTTGGCTGAAAATTTCTTGCCCCTTGGAGTGAGAGGCGAAGCTATGTTTCCTCCCCTTGCGTCTGAGCAGGCTCTGTGACTTCTCTGAGCCACAGAATAAAACTGCCCACACAGAGCGAAGGGAGGCCGTGCCAGTGTTGAGACCCAGATTTTAAAAGCTTGGCAGCTTACACTTTGTTTCTCCCAGCCTGGAGCTGCCAGATCGGAAGTCCAAATATTGATACAGAGGCTGTGTAGAGAAGCCAGGGCAACAAACAGTGGAGGAGAAGGGTCCAGCTGAGCCTGGCTTTGCTGAGCCCTTTGCCAACCCACCAGATCTGTGCCACTTTGGACCCTGCAGACCAGACCAGATGCCAGCCGATGACTACCTAATGTCCTTGGTCAGTGCCATGCACAACAGAAAGTTGCTTAGGTCTTCTCTGCTGAATTTCTGATGCACAGATTATAAGAACAAGTATCATTATTTTTATTTAGAAGCAGGTCCCTGACAAGAACCTTTGACCCTTCAAAGAAAAACAAAAGCTTTACCCATTTAGGAACTGCTTTCCAAGACGCATGACTCATGTATACACCACCTGCAGATTACGATCTGCAGCACAAATTCCAGGCAGTGTTGGGCCATCTAAATTTGATTAGGTGAACAAAAATTTCCTATATTAAATTCTTATCTGGTTTTGAAAACTCTCTCATGGCTGCCTTGGGCATAGATGCCATTCATTCTTATTGACCTTTGTCCGACTGATCATAATCACGCTCCCTGCCAGAAAGCGCAGTAGATTAGAACAAGTTATCATTTTCAATAGGCTATTTCAGGAGCCATATATTAGATTTGTAGAAACCTCATTCCAGAACATCAAGGGCAATTTTATTGAGGAAATGTAAGAACGAAGCTTTTCTACCTCTGTAAGAACGGAAAGGTATTAGGTGGCTAGAGTTACAAATTGATTTGATATACTTCATACTTGGAGATGTAACTCTTCTGTCTCACATAAATCAGTAATTTCACCCCATCTTTGCTCTGTGTATAGTGTGGGTTCTCTGCACATGAGCTGAGCGCCGCTCTTCTCTGGCGTCCCAGCAGTGGAGTGTTGTTGTTATTCTGGATTTTTCTTTGATTGAAAGCTCCTATCCATACCATACAGCACTGAATGATGAATGTCAGAGAACTGTACCTGTGCCTTATAATTTCTACCCAAATCTACTGTCTTCACACTTCAGGAGTTCCTTTAATTTCCAAGTGCATGGGTAGCAATGGCACACCAAGCTTGCAGAACTGGCACATTCTCAGTGTTTACCTTGACTGCAGAACTCGGTAGCATTCACCCCTTGTGGCATGATGCTCATTAATCTTTAATTAATTAATATGTATTTCATAAAAGTAGAGCCTGGAAAAAAGTGCACCTGTCTGCCCACTGGAATTTTCTTGGTGTTCAAATGTGGTGGGAATGGAACATTTCCTATGCATAAGTAGGGCTCATTCTCTGACAATAGTGATTTTGGCCGAGCTCCTGGGAGCAGTGGGTGCATTCTCATGTGAGCCTGTCATGGACAGGAGCATGTATGCCCCCAAGAGCTGTGAGCCAGAAGTCCCGCAGGGTGGCAGATAAAGAGAAAGCCAGAGTGGGCACAGAGCAGGAGACACTGACCTGCCCCCTCCACTGGGGGCTTGCCTCACCATTAGGCACAGCAGGGTCACAGCACCTTGCTGTTTCAGCTGACTTCAGTGACCAGGTCTCAGATCAGACAGGAGACTAGGAGAGCAGAGGTAGCGACTAGGAGGAAGGGGAGGAGAAAAGGGAAGTGGAGAGAAGAAAGGGAAGTAGGATGGTGGGAGACAAAAGTAATCCATGTTCCATGCGAGAGGAAATGTGCTGAAATGAAACCCATTACTCTGTATAACTACTATGCACTACTTTAAAAATGAAAAATGACACTGGGAGAAAAACCCATCTGTGCCCTCTGTGCATCTGTGCACCAGACTGAGGAGTCAGTGCTGTGCCCTCTCCACTACCATGCCTTCATCCTCCCATACAGAAAGGGAAGCAGAGGCAGAGAAGGCAGGCGAGCCCCCATGCCACAGACTTTCCCAGGACATAAGCTCCTTCTGCAGCGCACAGCCACCTGGGCCAAGGGAAGCCACGGGAACAGAGCCCAGAAGCGAACTTTGATTTGGTTGTGTGCTCCTGTCCATCCAGATTAAAAACCCACAAGACAGGCCGCAGGGGGAGTGGCTGGGCTGGGCAGGAAGGATGTGAATCCACTTTCCACCAGTTCAGCAGAGACCTAGGCCCAGGTGCTGATAGAATCGCAGCTGCCTGGCCTGTGGGGCAGCCCTGTGTAGCCCGTCTCACCAAATGTGTTCCTGCACTCATACAAGCAAGCACTTCACGGCCAGAATGACCAGCCTTTGGGCTTCTTTCCTGGATGTATAGAGACTCAAGAGTCCCTGGTTGGCCTAATCCCAAATTTTTAGCCAATCTCAATCTTCCCTTGGCAGCATCCTGAATTTTGACACCAGTTCCTCTTCATGGTGATGTATTTTGTATAGAAACATAATTATAATTATCAAGCCATCATCTCCTTGTTCTTCCAGGCACCTGCTGATGCAAAGCACAGTGAATGCAGGGAGCAGATGCTTAGCTGGCTGAGTCATCAATGCCAGCTCCCTCATAGGAAAAGCCAGGCCTAGGACTCAGTGAACAGGGAAATGTCATATTATTTATACCCAGTGATGACTGAATTCATTAGTTAATTGAGTGAATCGAATCTAAAGACATTGGATCTTTCCCACCTCTACTCACTGAATGTTGAGAAAGTTTTTGAGTTGCTGGGCACACAGTTTTATTTAACAGCTCAACACACATTCAGCAGCTATTTGCTGGACATGTACTCTCTGCCTGCCTCTGCCCAAAGATCCATGCCAGGAAGGGACACAGCGCTGGATAAGTTACTGTGGATGCTGCTAATGACCATGGGCGGTGGAGATGTGCTGGGTCCCATGACAGGTCAGTGAGGGCTGGAAAGTTTTCCCATCAAGGAGATAGTTAAGCTGATAGGCGGTATCTAGGGTGGAGGGAGGGGAAGGGGTTCGGGGCAGAAGGAAGAGCAGCAGATGCCCTGAGGTCAGGCAGGGGAAAGGAGATGAAGCTTATTAACCAGTGAATCTGGCATCCAGATCACCAAGGATTTACAGAGTAATTTAAAGATGAAGATTTGTGACGATGGCACTGAGATCCCCTTAAGTGCTGTCAGCAGTGATGTGATCAGAGTTGGGTTTGCAGTGGATCCCCTGGCCTGCCCTGTAGAAGACACACTGCAGAGAACACGACTGGCAGCAGAGAGATGGCCAGGGGCTGCTGCAGAGCCCAGGAGGCCAGCCTGGTGCAGGCTGGGACACAGGACCCTGGGTGTCTCACACTTCCCCTCAGCATGCTCACCGTATAACAGGCGCCTCGTTTTGGAAGTGGGACCCACTCCAAAGAGCACAGGGCCAGGAGAAGGAGACTGGCAGAAGCCCAGCCGTCCCACCAGTTTTCTGTGCACCCCGTGGGCTCAGGATGTGCACTTGGGCCGCAGGGGTGAATAGAGAAGGGAGAGGGAGGACCAGCTTTCCGCCTGCTGATCTGAAGGCAAAAGACCTCTAGCTGCACATCCTCCTGGTGCTTCTCACCTCCAGCACAGCTCTGTCCCTGTTATGTGCCCAAAGGCAGCTCTGAGGCAGCCCTACAACTTACCCTGCATTTCCTTACTCAACGTCTTCCTCTTTCTATGGCATAGTCTGTGATACTTTCGAGGACTTGGCACCAATGTGAATCTATTTTTGAAAAAAGAGGAGTTGAGATGCGACATGTTGAAAATGCATACTCTTAGTTCCTCCAAGCTACCCTTTGTTTTGTGGTCTGAGTAAATGTTCAGCATTTACCCTGTCCTATATTAACTCTCTAAGTGCTGATCTTTGCAGCTTTCATAAGTACCATAATTATCCCCATTTTAGAGAAAGGAATCTGAGGCATGCAGCAGTCAAGCCAATTGCAGATGCCTACCCAGATAGCGAGGGCAGAGGACCTGCTGAAGAGCCCTGGGGACTCTAGTCTTTCATCTCAGTCCCCACAGGCCTACTGCTCTTACATCTAACCTTTAAACAGACCCTGCCCCAAACTCAGCTCCCTCAGACTGACACCCTCAGGGCAGTCTGCAACCCCTCCTGTCACTTCGTACTGGTCGCGGTCGCGGCCCACGGCTGCTTTCTTCCTGCAAACGGGCCTGGTTTCCTTTGCAAAGTGGGGGTCACACGGACACAGAGCGCGAGTGAGGTACTCTAGAGGTGCCCTGGCTGGGAAGAAGGGGCGCCTGTGGAGAAGGACTCTGGGTTCCCTGGCCCCTTGGCCATCCTCTGTGGATGAAGTTTATAAGCCATGAGCAAACCTGAGGCTCTAGCCAACAAGACTTTCAGAAATGTCCCATCTGTTTTCTGTTTAAAATGGGCTTTTCATTTGTGGAGAAGTTTCAGATCAAGGATTATGTTAATGCCAGAGATGGAAACAACGCCAGAGGTAAGCTCACTCAGATGGGATTCCTTGGAAGATCTCTTGACGTTTGATGCCTAACTCATAATCCTTTTCCCTGTGATGGGTGTGGTCCTGCCTAGTCGCCCTCAGGGACCCCGGGTTTCTTGACAGCTATCTAAGGAGAATCTGATTACAGGAAGCTGGAAGGAAGAGAGACCAGAATTCAAGACAAAGAAGGTAGGAGATAGTGGCTAGGCAGGAGCATGCCCCGCAAGGTACTGCCCCCTCCTGACTCATCTTTGTTGGCACCACCACTGCATCATGAAGGGCTCTGCCCTGCAACAGGTCTGCCTGGCCACTTCTGAAGCAGAGGGAGGCCTACCTTTTTAAGATGCGCATTTCCCCTGCCATGCCTTTGGTCTCCACCCAAGGGAAGGATTTGAAAAATGGAAATGTTCATGTCCAAAGTCAGAAAAACAAAACATAGTTAAAATGATGTGGGGAAGCTACGTTTATCACTGTCGCTAGGCAGTGTTTGTGGGCTGGAAAGCTTGAAAACAAGGCCTGTGGCCTGGTTCGTGAGTGCTCAGAGATCTCTGCAGAACACAGTCCCAGCTGGACTCTGTCTCTACCACAGAGGACATGATACAAGGAAGTGGGCTCACGTGGCAATATGAAGGATTTGCGTTAAGCAGAATGTAAACAGACAGTAAAAAGAAAGCCTGTGTATGAGGAAAGAATCTGACAGTTTACCCAGACCTCAGGGCTTGGAGCCCAGGAATGTTTTTTAAAGTTTACCCTGAAAATATCTCTACCATTCTGGAAATGACAATAATGTAGTCTGGGGGCACCTCCAATGATCGTTCTGTATGTCTGACAATTCCACACAGTCCTAAAACTCAGGTCTCTCCGTCCGCCTTTCGAGGTGGGTACGGGCAGGGTGGAGGTGGTGGTGGTCCTGGTGTTTGGTGGGTGTAGGGAAGGACCGGGACAGTGACGGCACTGGTGAGGGAGGTGGTGACAGTGACGGGGCTGCTCGAGATAGGTGAGGTACAGACGAAGCTGGTAGCGGTCCTGGTGGAGGCAGGGGTGGTACTGAGGAGCGGGTGGTTGTATCAGGGGAAGTGGTTGAAGCATGATGGTGATGTGGGAAGCTTCTGCCTTGTGGCGCGAGTTAGAAACCTGGAAACTTCTAAGACTTGAATGATTTTTTCTTCCCTGGTGTAACTCCAGAGGGCTGTAGAGTCGAGTATAAGAATGCTTTAGTCAAAATAGTTTTAGAAGCCCTCTCATGCATCAGATACCGAGTCCGCCCATTCAGGAGAGGAGCCTTGCTTTGACAAAAGATATGGGGGTGGGGGCTCAGGTTGGCTTTGGGCTGTTAACAATTCCTCTCACCTATTTCTCAAGGCACACGCATCGAGGGTCCGTGTGCTTGTGAGAAGGAAAGGCACCTTCCAAGCCGACTGTCCATTTCACAGAGCCATCTTGGTTTTGTGGCAAGAGTGAGGGAGTGCACAATGCACCCTGGCCCTTTGATCTCCCCTTGTGCCACATGCTGCTGGAAGGCTGTGGGCCACTGGCTGTGGGTTGCGCCTGAGAAGACGTGTGAGGAAGGACGGAGTCTCCCCAGGGTAACCTAGTTCCTGCTCTCAGAATTCCCACAGAGGTTTTCCCTCTAGCAAACGAGCTCTTCTCAGGGGTCAGAACACCCAAGATTTTACTTTTAGTTTCTTAGCTGACAGGGAGTGTGAGACGCCCCCAGTACAATGGAGAAACTGACAGAAGAGGCTTGAGTGCTCAGAGCAGAGGCATCCATGCTGACCGGAGTCACACGTGTAACACTAGGAAGGTCTGGTTTTGATTCCTGACATCTTTCTGGGATGGTGGGTGGTGGGTTAATAAAGCTGATCTCTCACTTCTGGAATTGGATTGTGTTCCCGAGCAGAAATGTGCCTGCATTTCATTTGGATCTGCCTGCGAACTCCGCTCTGTGCTGGCCGGTGAGAAATGGGGCTGAACGTACACACTGCAGCCTTGGCAGATCAGCACGATAACTTGTTACAGGTCTCCTAGGACTTGGAGATCTTAAACCATTGCTCTTCAAACGCTGAGTCCGACTGTGGGTGTGCCAAAGAGAGAGTGGAGGCAGCCGTGAGGTTTCACCAAGAGTCATAAAAGTAGAGTTGCATTTAGCCAGACAATTCTCTTTTGCTTACATATCTAGGAAATAAGCCAGAAACTTAGCAAAGAATCAGAGTGATTACTGATACAGAGCAGCTAAAAAATGTCTCCTCCCTCTTAGTTTCTTTCTTTGCCAGATGAAGATAAGAGGATTTGTATTTAGAAGTGTTTTATTTTTTTTCCAAGAGACTCCAAAATCTTAGTGTGAATTAATATGATTCATCCCATGGACAGAGTTAAGGGAAAAAGCCATATGATTACTTCTAATAATGTTAAAAAACGCATTTGACAAAATTTCTCACCCATTCATGTTAAACTGCAGGAATTCAGAAAACTTTCTTAGCATGACAGTACAGACAATACCTTAGCCCAAGGTCTGCATTTTATTTAGTAAGGAAATAATGGGACATTTCCTTTAAACCAGGAACAAGACAAGAAGAGTCGCTCTCTCCGCTGCTATTTAGCTATGCAGTGGAGGTGCTAGTTAACACAATTGGGTAAGAGAAAACAATTCTAAGGATTAAAAATTAGAAAGGCGGGAGGCTGAGGCAGGAGGATCACAAGTTTGACTCTCACCCAGAT
Organism: Dinomys branickii; assembly: GCA_004027595.1. Lineage (NCBI taxonomy): Eukaryota > Metazoa > Chordata > Mammalia > Rodentia > Dinomyidae > Dinomys > Dinomys branickii. Next base: position 201,066 of record PVLD010001364.1, read on the forward strand.
AACTCAGTGAGACCCTGTCTCCAAAAAAAAATTAAAAATGAGAGAGTGGCTAAGTAGGTAGCTCAGTGGTACAGTGAGCCTGGGTCCAAGGCCCAGCACAGGGAAGAAAGAAAGAGAGAGAGGGGGAGGGAGGGAGGGAGGGAGGGAGAGAGAGAGAGAGAGAGAGAGAGAGAGAGAGAGAGAGAGAGAGAGAGAGAGAGAGAGAAGAAAGAAAGAAAGAAAGAAAGAAAGAAAGAAAGAAAGAAAGAAAGAAAGAAAGAAACTATGGCAGAAACTATAGCAGAAGAGGGAAAAATTACCCTTACTACATATGACATTACACATCTGCAGAGCCCAAACAAAATCAGTGACAAATCTCCTTTAAAGTTTTTAATACAGAAGCAAGATACAAAATTCTATAGAAATCAAAATCACACAGATACACAGAAACACGAGCGTGCACACATACAAAGTAATGACAAGATAATCTTTAAAAACCTCACATTTAAGCTGGCAGAGGCATCAAACACCTAGGCTTAGACTGATGATAAATGTGCAAGCTCCACGCGGAGAACAGAGACACTCTCGGGAGCCGCAGAGTAAATGTGAACAAAGCGAGGCGCACTGTGCTCACGCGGCGAGACGCAGGTGGCGTCAGCCGGCCCGGTGCCAATTCTTATAATCGATGCAGCCCAAACAAAGCTACCTCAGGGCTTTCTTTTTCTGGACCTAGGCAAGTTGATTTTAAAACCCATTTACAAGGATAAACAAATAAGAAAACATACAGGGAGAAAGGAACTAGCCCTACAAGATGTTAAAAATACTTTCAGTTGGTGTAATGTGTGAGCTGACAAACAGTGGGAGCAGATGGAGAAGACAGGAGAAGACAGGAGTAGACACGAAGCTTTGGTGCACAGTAAGGGCAGAGTCCGCAATGAGTGGAAGGAGACAGGCATTTTAGTATGTGTGTAACTGGATATCCACTAAGAAAAGGAGAAATTTAGACATTTTCTGCATACCATATAGTAGGTAGATTCTATAGGGATCATAGACCTAGATGGAAAAAGTAAGCTCACTTGACTATTTGAAAAACATGTGAGTGAATTTCTTTATAATCCCTGCATGAGTAAAATGTCCTTAGCTGTGCTCAAAGATCCAGCAACGGTGAGGAAGAAGAGGACACACTTGGCCATATGAAACGTAAAGCAAAAGTTTGTGAAACAAGAAAACACAACAAATATCCAAAACCAAAATAGCAGCAAAAGCATCTATATTACAAGGCAGGAACAGAAAAGGACTTGCCAGGAGAAATACTTGCACTTTACTTTGCAGAAGTGGACTAATATCACTCATATATAAAAGTTTCTCAAAACCAGTGAGGAGACCAACAACGCAGTAGAAAATGAACACAAGATATAAATAGACAGTTCACTTAAAAATAAGCAAGAATTTCTTTTAAAAATATAAAAGGTGTTCAGGTTTGCTTGTAACAGACATACGAGTTAAAATTACACATAGATAACACTTTTCAACTATCAGGTTGACAGAACTCCATAATTATGGAAACATATTCTTTTGGCAATACTGGAGAAATAGTCAGTCACATCATAACTGTGTGGGGAAACAAACAATACAGCCTTAGAGGTGTGAATTGGCAATATCTACAAATATTATGCATTTACTCTGTGATATGATAACCTATTTCTAGAAATCTAAAAGATGCACTAGAACAATATGAAATTGTACTCATTTATTGTCACACAATTTGTAATATATAATGACTGAAAAATACCCAAGTCCATCAAAGTAGAGAAATTTAATAAACCAAAACACAACCTTAAAAGGAGGACTGTGGAATTATTAGTAGGAACAGGATATTCTTCGTATATTGTCATAAAGTGATCTCCAGGATATATGGCTAAGTAAAGAAAAATAAGGTACATAAGAATGTGTCAGATGATGGGCATGATGGAACGTACTTAAAACAAGAAGACAGACAGACAAATGTATAGTGTGTTGTTTTTGTGTACAAGAAATGAATAAACACAAATTTTCAAAAGTAAAAGGATAAAACAGAATATTTTAAATTGTTTTCTGTGGAAGAAAGGTAAACAGAGCTAAGAGAAAAAGGCAACACCTAGAAACAAATGGTTGGACTCTGGAGCCATGTTAAACATTTGCTTCATTAAAAAAAAAATTAAACAATCTCAGAAGCTGAACTAAAATAACTCCCAGTACCCTAGTGGCATAATCATGTTTCAAGAGATTTTCAAACAGTATTTGATCATATATTGTTAGTTGGACGCATGTGGGGTATGAAAGCAACCATAAAGAAATCTTAAAGTGCATTTAGTAATATTATTAGCACTGTTGTTGGTATTAGTGTTTTGAAACGATTGTATATAAGTTGTAGAATAAAGCAGATGTGTTGTTTTGTGAGCAGTCTTAGAAACCATGATTTTCAACTTAAGCAAAAGAAGAAAAGAAAAGAAGAAAAAAAAATCCCACACACGAAAGAACATCCCAGGAACAATAAGCACCTGTCAAATTCAGATTGAAAATTCTAATCACTATTTATTCTTACAAGAAAAAAAGCTATGTATCAGGTGTAGAGCAGGACTGTGTCCCTTGAGCCTGTGCACTTCTGTAATGACTTGAAGCCCACCGGAATCATGCCAGAGGACATACAGGGAAGGGTGCAGGAGGATACAGGGGCCAACTTGAAGGGGTTCTCATTGGCTAAAGACTGTATAATTTAAGCAGCAAGAAGAATAATAACTGTGAAGCTTTGAAACACATCAAATATGTGAAAATCCATGTGTCACAATGATCTACCATGCAGAAAATCCAGTGATCACTTTTGGAGGCTTCTTGGATAACCAGTATTCCTAAAATCAATATCAAAAATTAAGTATTATGTAGTTCAGTCTTCATGTGACATGCCTGCAAGATGTATATTATACAGTAACCAAACAGTTGATGGAAGAAATTCCTTCTTTAGAGAATTATCATGAATGAACACAGAGAAACTCACAGAATTAGAAAAACCTCGGTTTCACAACTGTAATGAAATAATGGTTCTAACCAGCAGTCAGCAGTGACAGCTAACCCATGAGATGCAATTCTCGAGGACAAATTTTATCATAACGTAACAATTGTAATTTATAACAGTCAGATTACATGACAACTTCTGGTGTATTTTAACACCACTAAGATTGGAAAATGCACTGCGTGTGTCTGGAGGTCACGTGGAAAGCAGCGATAAGCACACAGGCACGTATAATGTTTCCCCAATTTCTCTTTCTCCTTTATTGTGTTTGGTTATTTACATATAGAATGTTTTTTAAAAATCTTACTGTTAGACAATATGAAAAATCCACATAACATTTTCAGTGAAAATGGCAAAGTGAAAATAAAAAAATTATGTCTTCCAAACTGGAGAAAGGAAGACTGATTGTTCTTTTGTACTAGCCCCAAACTATGAGTAAATAGCCCCTAGAGTTGGTTTTGAATTCTTCCACATCATCAGTAACAACTCCTCCTCAAAACTCATACCTCCAAAGGTCAGCTAACTGGAATAGCTTCAGTCTACCAACACAGCTTTCTGGGGTAAAGATCAGCCAACTCCCCTTGCTTCCCGCCCCCGCCCGACACACACTTCAATTTCTGAATGTCCCCAGTGACCAAACTCCTTACTCTACAAAGCCTAGATTAGAATGAACAAAAGTGACCTCAGTTCAATGGGATCATAATTGTGTAACTTGCAGCAAGGAAAATATACATCTGCATTTCAGATAATAAATGGCTTTGTCCTATAAAAAAATAAATTCATCTAAAATAGTTTTTTAAATTCTCCTGAAATCAGCAAGAGCAAATTTTCAGACCTTGAACCTGCATTTGTGGTCAGCTCAGGTCATGATAACATCTGGCAAGAAAAACTCTAGATGGGACCCAATCACTGACTGTGAACAGTGTCTCTTCATCACACACAAGAGAGATCAACCCTGAGTACTCTTGGGTGCCATGAGGGGAAGACTCGGTAAAAGAGGATTAGAGAAAGGCAATGTTTTGCAAGATACTTCATAAGTACCATGTATGGACTTCACCATCGCTTTCCATCCTGAAACAAATGGTAATAAATACATGTTTTCAAAGAAGCATTTCATTTATGTAGCTTTAGATGTCCTAAAAGAAAAGTCAAGAAGGCGACTCAGGCCACTCTCATAAATGTGCATTCTACTGGGTATAATTAGTTACACTAAGCGACTAAGAAAGGCATGGACAATGAACGTTGCATGGTTAGTTTACAAAAGTGCATGTGTAAGTATTGAAAATCCAAAGGAATCATCCTCTGGTCTACTATCCGAGTCATACTTTCCATATGAGACCTCACAAGGAAAAGAGATTATATGAAAAATGTGATGCAGATGATGTTTACATTAACTTAAAATATAAACGATAAAAGTGGTCTCTTAAGAACTTCTTTTTACAAAGTTATCATTTATATGTTTGTTCAGGAGTCCAGCTAACATAAAAAATTTACCACCTTGAAATGACTAAATATTAAATACCTAGTAGATATAATCTGAGTACACGGTTAAAAACATCAAACCTTGTGAATGAAGAGTTGAAAAGAAATAATACTGGGAAGTTACCTGAAAATATTTTTGAAAATTGAGGCATACTTGTGGATAGACTACTTAACACTTTCTTCTGGGTCTAATTTTTGGAAGTTTCCATACAATTAAAATTTCAAATACTTTTCTTGTTTTATCAATGTAGCTCAATATTATTCCTCTTTATTTGTAAGTTGTGACATTCACATAATTTACTGGGTGATGGGTGGAGAAGTACAATATCAAAACAAGTAATGAGTAATTAGCAGAGTTACTGGGACAACTAAACCAAACAAAAATATGTTCTCAAAGACAATTTCAAGAGTGTCATGGTGATAAGAAAACTGCATTCTTGTTTTGGCTTTAGAGACGAGGAATCTCCAAAATATGTGTAATTTTGGAAAGACAGTCTTTAACCCATTATTTCTTCAGAGTGACCCTTGATACTGAAATCAGATGAAGGCCAAGTATGTTCTGTCGATCTTTTGGATGGGATCCAAACATTTTAGCCAGTGACCTGGATATTTCATCTGCATAAACCAAACCAACCACCTCTTGATAAATGAGTAAGTGTTTACATCTACCTGGATGTGCCTCACACTTTTATGGCTACCCTCACTTTCCAGATAAGAGAACTAAGACACAGAGTGGTTTACTTCTTCCAAAAGGCCACATGACGAAGGAAAGGAGAAAAGAAAAAGACAAAAATGTATGTATGTATGTATAGAGGAATATATATGAATATACATATGTGCAGGAGGGCTAACATGGTTCTACTATTGTATTATATCACTTAATGCTAAGCAATAATCGATGACAGGATATTAGATTAATAGTGTATATCTGTATGTGTTAGCCTGAACACACACTTCGA
>PVLD010001365.1:0-206186 GCA_004027595.1 Dinomys branickii
CTGCAAAGGCTGCTCCAATGATTCCTTCTCTTTGGGAGAATGTCCCTTAAGCTTTCTGCTGAGATTTGTTCTTCTGTCTTCCCTTTTTTGGGTATCAGATTCAAAATATTGAGCAGTAGATTCCCCAGGCAGTTCAGCAGGCAAAGGTCTGCTGCAGAGGCTGCTCCAATGACTTTTCTTTGGGGGAATGTCCCTTAAGGTTTCTCCTGAGAGTTCTGCTTAAAAGGCTGTACAGATGTTGGTTAGCTACTCCCTAGCTAGAGACCTGGGTGAGGTGTGTAAGACCGCTCCCCTGCCCTCCCAGGGTTCCCTGCAGGTATAGGGATGGATCTCCTCCCCCACTGGGTGATCTGGTCGCGAGCGCAGATAGCTCACCAGTTTTCGGAGTCCCTGCAGGCAGGAAGGTTCCAAGGTGCCAGTTTTTTGTCCTATGCTCGCGATCCGCCGGTCGCAGCCACTTGTTTCCTTGCGCTCTCCGGGTCTGGGGGAGGGAGCGGGATGCTCCGCTCCTATGCTGCTCGCGCTGCCCAGGCCGAGGGTCTAGGCTGCGCAGCCTGCCCGATGCACGCGAAATGTGAGACTGCCGGGCGTTGCCGCTGCTAAAAAGCCCATCTCTGTCGGGAGTCGCTGGAAAGCTGCGCCGGCTCGGGAGGCGGGAGGGACCGAGCTAGCTGTGGCCCCCAGGGCGCTCGGACCCAGCCAAGCCCCCTACCCGCGCGGAGCGTCTCCGGCTTCCAGCGTTTGGGGCTTTCCCGCATCTCGCCACGGCAGTTTGGGCCGCCCTACCGCATCTCCCCCAGCAGCTCAGAGAAACACGTTCAGTTTGATCTTCCCAGCCGAGGTCCCGGCATTCACGCTGGCCAAGTCTGTCCCGAGCTGGTGGTGTTTATCGAGGAGGATCACTCCTTTGCTGCTCACCTGGTCACCATCTTCCCAGAAGCCCCTCTTTTCCACAGGTGTATTTTAATATGGAATCTAGGAATTTCAAAATTATGACCAAACTTTAAATGAGATTTTACTAGTTTTAGTTATCAACTTTATTTCTCAGAAATGGACCTAGACTTGAGGCTACTAGACAGAATGCTATGGAGTAGGTAAATAACTGCACTTAATTTAGCGTATTTCCTTGTAGGATGTCGTTACTAGCTTGGTTTTCCATCCTTGCAAGGCTTTGTCCTGTATCTAATCATATTCATGTTCTCCTCAGCTTCACTTTGGAAAATTTCATAAATACTACCCTAGACTCTGTATTGCTGCATTTTTTCCTCCTGAAGCTTTATCTCATCCTTTTTCTCGGGTTTAGACTTGAATATCTTCAGCATTTTTCGGTGGTTGGGCTGGATCTATATGCCCCTTTTGGAGGGTCTCTCCTTGGGTTAATATGTGTGCATTTTGTATTTGTGTGGTTCTTACTTTAAGTTTCTCCTGTCCACTGGCTCTGCCATATCTCATTCCCATGGAAATGTGTTAGGGAGCCAAACAAGACCAGAAAATAGAACATTATGATGTTTCAGAAATGGCAAGAAGTACTTGTCAACGTGAGTGATCCCCAGTTCCTGTTCTTGTTGTAGAGGAAGTGACTGACAGTGGAGTTCTTCTGGGACAGGAGAGCAGAAAACCTGTCTACCTAAAGCATTGAAGGAGAACAGAAAGCTGCAAAACAAAACATAGGATTATTGGTCTTTAGGACCAAGAGCCCGTGCTGAGTAGTTCTGTCTCTTCTGACCGACCCGCCATGCTGTACCAGGTCACAGTGTTAAATGTCACCTCTGTTTGGAACACAGATGATAATGGTCCGATTCTTAGGCATGAATACTAAGGTAAATGGTAAGCCTGTGAATGTCAATAAAGGAAATGAACAATTCTTTCTGTCTTTTTCTGGCGGACACCACACTTCTTCTTTTTACTTGTAGGAACAAGACGTAGTACCTGAAAATTTTCCAGCACCAACTGGCAAATATCAGCTACAATGTGAACAAGATGAAACTGAAATGAAAGAGGGATATAAACAGTATAGTCAGAGAAATGCAGGACAGGCAAAATCAAATATCACACCTCAGCAATCTCCAGGAAGCAAGATAGACGAACAGGTAATATAGGAAGGTTTGTAAAACTTTAATGAAATTTATAGCAAACAGTTTATGTTATTGTTATAGACCAGGGGCTGTTTAAAGTATTTTACGTATATGAACTAGTTGACTGTTCACACCAAACCTAAAGGATTATTGTCACCATTTTCAGATGTGAAACTCCAGTCATAGGAACTAGTCTTCTGTTAGCAGCTTTTCACTTGCCTGGAGAGTAGAAATAAGGCAGCATCATACACGTTTCTGACATAGTTGTCATGAACTCTGTTGGATGACAATCTCGTTGTAAAGTTGAGAAGGTGGTATCAGACTTTATAGTGACCTGCTTTATTCTTTTTTTTTTTTTTTGCCCTTTTGAGACAGGGTCTCGCTATATAGTTCAAGCTGGCCTTGAGTTCACTTCGTAGGCCAGGCTGGTCTTGAACTCGCAACAATCCTCTTGCCTCAGCCTCCTGAGTGCTGGGATTATAGGCGTGCTCCACCATGCCTGCCCTTGACCTGCTTTATTCTAAAACTGTCATCACTTCCTGTTTTTCTTTTGCCTTGCTTTTAGAAAAAATTTCAACTTTACAAATTGCTGAAATTGTTAATCTTATATTTAATATTGATTAGATGAAATGTTAATGATGGGTATAAGAGCAAATTAAACATAAGTTTAGTGGCATTTCATAAACACACAGGACAAGCTAATCTTAATTTTTGGAAAAACTGTTTGGAAATAGTTCATGAAGTCAGATTCTGGCTGAACTCTGGAGGTAGAGATGAAAAGATTTGATAATAGACTATAGCTCTGAGAGGCAGAGAAGGTCAAGAGGGATCCTACAGAAATGAATCTGAAGAAATTATACTAATTGAAATCAGCCAGGCACAGAAAGACACACACACACTCTCTCTCATATATATGTAGCAACTTAGTAGTATGTGTTTCTGGGAAACTAATGTAAACATCATGCCTATAGTTACTAGTACTGTATTTATTACTTGAAATTTGATAAGAGATAAAATTTTAAGTAACTTTGTGCCCTCCATGCATGGTTACTGTGTGTACCAATGGATGAGCTATTTGGTAATTATTACACAATATATGTGTTTAGCAAATCATCACTGTATACACCTTGAATATATACAATTTATCAATTAAATATTTTAAAATAAAAAATAATTATTTTAAGCCTTTTGACTGGAACAGTTTCCATTGACTAGTTAGAGTTAGGGAAAGAATATATGGAAGTTTGCTACAAAGAGGCTAAATTTGATACCCAGTGGAAAGCTACTGCTTTTCATTTATAAAATGTTAAAAACAAGGTGAAATAAAAATCCTTTTGAAAGGTTTTTCAGCCTTAACATAATGCTTTTACTAAAACATATCTGTTACATGAATTTGCTTAATTTGTGTAGTGCTAAGCATTAGTCTTGTGCTTGCTTAAATCAGTTCTTAGGAAAACTAAGTGCATTAGTGGATTGTGGTATTTAGATTTCTCATTGCTGATACACAACACACAATAGCCACGAGGTGAAGAAGGAAAGATTTACTTTGTTCCTGGTTTCAGTGCGTTATCCTCTGGCTTGAAGGCAGAAACATCACGGTAGAAGACTGTGGCACAACAAAGCTGTTTAGTTCATGGTGGGCCCGGAAGCATGGCAGGATTAGAGTGCTGGCCTGCAAGGGGCCGGGAAGACCCAAGGCCGTGCCTCCATGACAGCCAGACACACCTAGACATGGTTCTACCTGTCTGGATGGCAGGGTGGGTTTCAAAGCCAGCCTGTTTGAAACCTTGCACTAAGTGCCACATGGGTGAATAGATGAAATTATATTCTTATGGATTGGTTTCCAAATTGAAAATACTTACTGATATTCTCATTTCATCTGTACATGAACGGTGGCACTGAGAGGTCATCTAGCTAGGAAGGGGAAAGCTGGATTCAAAGATAGGCAATCCGACTGTCAGAGTGTGTTCTGTTTAACTCCTACAAACAACCACAGAGATTCAGTGGTCATGTGTTCTCTTCTTTTATGAAAAACAAGTACTGTAACTATGTGTGTGATGGCTATTTACTGTTTTTATGTGCAGTGTGGTACACAAAGTGCAGAAGCCGGCGAGGGTGACCTTACAACTCTGGATAGGAAGGCCCTCTTACAGCACGGCTATGTGGGCAGCCCTTACCTGGCCCAGCTCAGTGCACAGAAGTCAGAGGTGGTAAGTCATGAGCTTACCTAGTTCATAAGTCATTAAAACAATTTGCCTTTTAATTGTATAAATAATTGCCACAACTCAATTTGGACTGAGGTGAATAATTATTAATGGGCAAATTGAGAATATTTAAAAATTGTTCACTAGGGTTTGGTGTATTTTCTGTGGAAAAATGGTCTGGAATCTTTGAGCATTTGTAAAAATTGAGCATATAATATTCAAGATGTTAATTAGCTGCTATTAGTGACTTTATTTGGCATCACCTCTTTCCCTCAAAAATAAGTCTAGTCAGATTTTTTTTTTTTTAATAAGTTACTAGTGCTGCAGAAATTCTGGCCAGTTAAGAAGGAAGTCACCAATAAAGTAAGTTTTCTTTTGGACTAATGAAGCAAAGTTTTAGGCTTTCAATATTAGCTTTAAATTATATATTTTTCAAAATGAATTATGTTGATAAGAATTGCTTACACCTTTCTGAAATACACAGATAATCATAAAATTTCGCTAATAAACTTTCCCCTGCACTAAGGAGCCCAAGCTGCTTGAAGGTGGAGTCCACTGGCTCCTAGGAACCTGAGTGACATATTTTAAACATGTTACAAAGTGGGTAAGTGCTATAGGGGTGGCTCACAAGCTGCGAAAACTCAAAGATAGCGTAAGTAATAGTAAGGCATTATGGAGTTACCTAGTTACATTATCATCAGCACTGAAGAGAAAATCAGCTTACGTTGTACTTGATTGTAATCATGTGGCGTCACTATATCCTGAATTGACAGCAGTGTGCAATTAACCTCCAGGCCAGGCTGACCTTCCCTGTGGCTATCCCAGTTTGCAAATCTGTTAGAGTTCTTCCATCAAAGAACATAGTATAATTTTCTATGCTTGTCATTTTATGCCTCATACAATAAGGAGTCTTCCCAGGGTTTAGAAAAATAGCAAAGCTACTTCACGAGGCAAAATAGTATTCCAAATGAGGTTATTTCGTTATTCCATGAATTTTTATTTTAAATGAATGCCACCATACTGAGGTCCATTGGGCATTGTTCTTAGTATAACCCAAAGCTTTCTGGGTATTAATGGATTTCTTTTCCTTACAATTATGTTTAGAGACAATGTATGTAAATTTATCATAGGTTGTTGCAGCAGCAGTGCATTTATCTGTTTTATATCCCTCTGGAAATGTTTATATGAGTGAGCTTTTAAAGCAACAGAAATTAGTACTGATATACTCTTGAAATCTAGGTAGAAACATCTTTACTTTTTAACTACTTAGCTAAACACTGGAAGCCGTGAGCCTGTGGTTTTCATGTCCCTGTCTAGCTCTTTTGCCATTTCTCAGTGTTGCCAAGTGCTTTGCATCAATGTGACTTCTGCTTAGAACCTGCTTTGTGCTTAGGCAGTGCTGCATCATGGTGCCCGAGGAGGTCCAGCTTTCCTTACAGAGTATTAACACCATGAGCTTCAGTGAAGCCAGTGATTGAGAAAAACTGATCGGTATTATTAACAAATCCCGTAAATGAGTTTATCACTCTTTTCATGGTTGGAGTTTTGTCTCATATTTTATAGAAGGTGAAATGATTCCAATTCAATTTCAGCCTCTTCTAGTGTGAATAGTTTTATTGTTGGTTTTTGTTTTGTGATTTTTGAGTCAGGGTCTCACATGCAGTTCAGACTGGTCTTGAACTCGCTTTGTAGCCCAGGCTGGCCTTGAACTCCCAGTGATCCTCCTGCCTCAGCCTCCCGAGTGCTGAGATTACAGGCGTGCGCCACCACGCCCGGCTTTGTGAATGGTTTTAGACTAAACTCTCTCTGTGTCGGTGCTGGTGTTCCCCTTGCAGCAGGTGAAGATGTATTTTGCATGGCGTGTCTTGAGGAGGGAGAAATAGAGGGGAAGCAAGTGTCGTGTGCTTTTATTTTATTCTGATTCCACACAGTGTAGGGCACCTTGCTGGAAAAATCTGGTGATTTCTACTGAAATTTAAGCCCATGAAGACATAGTAATTTTAGATTAAATTAGAATTTAAATTTATTACTGGTGGACAGCACTCTATATTTAGGAAATTAGGAATGTTGAACTCATGTTTTAGGAATTCAGTACAAACCGTACTGGTCTGGACAATCAAGTTGTGTTATTTATTTTCTCAGGAAATTGTGGCTGCGGAGAAGAAGAAACAGACTGTGGCAGAGCAAATGATGGTAGATTACTTATCCAGGTCAGAGTTGGTATCTGGTAGCAGTAACACGTTCTAAAAGTTTTCACTGTGTTTCTTTTTCATGTGTGACATTTACATACCTGGTTAACTAGTGCATGGCTAAGTCAGAGCTGAGCTTTCTCTGCTCACTGCAGCCTCAAGTTTTGGTAGTTAGTACTTTCACAGCACTCTTAGACCAATAGAAACACCTAATGATTCTATTCATTATCTTTATTATTAATGTTACTATTAATGTCTAAGCAACTTAATGAGCATTTATTTCACAGTAGCTTAATGACTGCTTCAAAATGTTGCACATCACTTGAAATATTTTTATTTCCTTCTAAATTGCTATAATTACTTACTAATGGTATGCATGCATTTTTTGAGTACTGTGGAATATCTGATAGAATCATTTAGGCTCAATTTCTAGTCTACATTGATTTCCATGTAATATTTGCTCTTTATTACAGCAACTGCAGAAAACTCAGCTTTGCAGAGTTATTACTTCCCTGAAAGGGAATAGTGTGGTATCTGGGGGAAACTGTGAACTATGTTGAATGGGTAGTTTATGTGGTGTCCCAAGAATGATGGGTATTTCTGTGTTTTCTTTAGAAAATAATATTCCACGGTGCTCCTGTGTGTTCACTTGGGGTGACTTGAACACCATCTGAGAACCGAGGTTAATTATCAAAAATGTTAAAACCTCTTAGAAAATTGTTTAAAAGTTTATCGTTGATGATAGTAAATATAACATGTAAAAGTAAGAGTTCACAAAAAGCTGGCATAATCTAGGAAATCTTGAAGGAAAAAAGTAAGACTTAAGCTTAGCTTGGAAAAATTGTTTAGTCAGTAGCAAAGAGAAAGATTGATTGACCCTCTGCACGTGCATATTTTTTCAGCCAATTCTTTGAAATAGTTATTTTAATAGTTTTCCAAGTTCCTCCCTCTATTACCTCATGCACCTTACTTGTTTTCTCTGTCCCACAACTCCTTTCCGTGTGCTAAGCAGTGGCGTCTGTTACTAGACAGATGGTAACATCTCACTGCTCCTTTGCCAGACTCATTAGTAACTTCTGTCTTAGTTGAAAACTCTCTCGTTTGAAACTTTTTTCTTTTTTCTGCTGGCTTTCTGTTGTACACACGTGACTATTTTCTTCCGCTCTTCTGCTCATTTTCAGAGTCTTTTGGGTCTGCACCTTCCCAGTCTTTAAACGTGGAAGTGCTCAGGGACTCAATTCTTGGATCTCTTCTATATTTGATTCCTAAGTAACATCATCCAATATGGCACCTTTAAAAACTCACTACGTTCTGATGCTTCTCCGATCTAAGATTTCATTTGTACATTTTCCAATCTGATCACATGACCAACCCTTTAACTTACCTCCATGGCAACTGTATACTTGAAATTATTTAGGCCTAAAATGGTGATGCTTTTGATTCCTCTCTTTCTTTCAAAGCCTTTACCTGGTTTGTCAGCAGACATTCTAAATTCTGTCATCACAATGAATTTATTCCTTCCCCTGCCACCATTCCTGTTTTACCCATCACTTTCTGTGTCCTGGATTACCTCATCTATTTCCTAACTTGTCTCATTGTGTCTACATTTGCCTCTTACATGCTGATTCTCAACTCAACAGCTGGAATCAATCTATTAAAAGATAAGCCAAGTCAAGCTATCCAGTAGTACATCATAGTTTTTGTAAAATATGTAATACTTACATGATGGTTACATGTCACAACAAAACTTAATAGCTAAAAATATAATAATTCATGTTGAATGTCTCTAATCTTTAGATGAGCTGTCCAGGGCAGACTTGGTTTGGTGGATCTTACTTGTTCCTTGCATAAGCCAATTATGTATGAGAAAAACAGTGATCTCAGCTCTGCGTTTAGGTCCTGCGTTTCCATTTACTCTTTTATGCTTCTGCTGTTTCTGAGAGAAGAACACTGCTTGTATGGCCAACTAGACAAAAAAAACCCTCATGCATCTGTAAATGCAGCTGGACTGCTTGGTTGGTATCATCCTAAATCAGCAAATTCCAAGCAAACCACAGTTGCATAGGTTAGTTTCAGTAAGATCAGTAATATGGTCTAGCCATATATAACTGACCAAAGAAAATCAAATGGCCAAACTCCTAAGAGGTGTGTTAGTTTGGGGGATATTTTGCAAGGGGAACAATGTAATACAAGACACATATTTTATAATATTATTTATAATAGTCACCCAAAGAATGGTATACAAGAGAGTGCAGGAAATTTGTGCACGCACTAAGACCAAGGAATCCAGCTGAGGGTCTGGATCCCAGAGAAATGTCCTGCATGAGTCCACTAGAACTCATAACAGTATCTCATGCAGGCCTGTTTCATGGATCTGTGCTGGGAAGGCCTAAAGGTCAGTGGTGCAATCTAGAAAGGCTGTGCCAGCAGGATGAAGGATCTCTACTAGTAGGCTGAGGGATCTGCACTGGAGCCAGGAAGTGATGCTCAGAAGAACCAGAGCTCCCCCAGCCCTCCTCAGCGGCAGTGAGGTTCCCGAGCTCCTCTGATGATCAAGACGGCCAAGTTCCCATCAGGGAAGGCAATGCAGCAAACTTCTCCAGGAGACTGGCAGGGCACCATCTTCCCCTCCAGAGCCAGGAAGTGATGCTCAAAGTGAGGACAAGAGCTCCCCCAAAGTGAACCAAAGCCATTCTCAGTGCCAGCAAGGTCCTGAGCTTCTTGGAAGATGAAAACAGCCGAGTTCATCAGGAAAGCCAACATGACGAGCTTCTCTAGAACAACTAACACCTCCTTACAGCTTCTCCCAGCTCCCAACAGCCTTACTTCTTCTTTTCCAGTTCTGCCTTTTATGTGCTGGCAACAGTCCCCAGGTGGCCCTCCCACACCCAGCATCAGGCTTACTCAGTTCAGCTGGGGGTTTTAAGTTGACCACCAGTTGTCAATCCACTGCAAGAAGTAAGAAACTACGTTATATCTATAGTGAAGACTTGGCAAGGATGATCATAGGAGTGCTGAAAAATTGGACCCAATGCTACAGACTGTTCAGATCCACTGTTGACCTGCCCACCCGTACACTTTGGATCCCTCTCTTACTTGTCTCCTGTCTTCTGTGGTCCACCCATCTTTCTCACTTATTCGCTGGCAGGTACTCTTACAAACAATATGTATGTGTGTATATATATATACATACTTTATATGTGTGTGTAATAGCAGATACATGTATATGCTAATTTGTTTAAGCTTTATTTAATCACAATATTTGAGAGAGGTGCCATATCATATTACCTTTTATAAGTGAGGCAACTATAGCCTAGAGTTGAAGGGTTAGAGAAACGCACGTAGTGAATTTCTGGAAGAGGCAAAGGTTAAACACAGGCAGTGTGGTTCTACTAAAGTGGGAAAAAGAAGCAAGCCAGTGCCACTGTCTATTCTAGTATGATTTTAAAGCTGAAGCTTCTGTTTCCTTAAGTTTGTTTCTTATAAATGTTGTCATAGCTCCCTGACCTGATACCACCCCATGATTTGTCGTAAGACCACTTGTCCCCTAGGTAAAATGTCAAATGCCTTTGTTCCTTTGTCGTAAGCTAAGCTTAGGCTCTGTAGAATTACTTCTGTAGCTGCAATAAATCCTATCAGAAAATAACCTAACCACCCCCAGACCCAGAACTAGAACTCCATAGCTATTCTCCTTTCCTGCCCTTCCGGGTTGGTGCTCTGTCCTGTACTGTGCGCCCACCGCCAGCTATAAACTTGCTTCTCTCTGCATCTGGCCTCCACAGGTGACTCAACTCAATAAGCATCTGTGCTGCAGCATTACCACGTGTCCTCTCCTTTACCGCACCGTGAAGCTCCTCGAGTGTTGTGCAGTGCGGGCTGCCTCTGTGGCCTTGTGCACACTGTTCCTGAGCGTGCGTCCCCTTCTCTGTTGAGGCTGGCTTCCACTTGCCTCGTAAGAGTCAGTGCAAACGTCCTTTCCTCTTAGATGCCTTTAATGAGCACTTCGGTATAGTTTTTACTTTCAAGACTTACGTCATCCTCTTCTATGTTTGCCCATTGAATTTCTTCTGGGACAGTTATCACTTCTTATTGTATTTGTTTGTTTTGTGTTTTCCCCTACAATATTAGAAACCAACACAGTGCCTATTTGTTTAATGAACAATAGAGACATAAAGCTCTTAGCTCCGTCAAAAATTTTATTTATTTTTAGGCAATACTTACAGAAACACTGGAATATTCACTTTTCATGGACAATATTTTAATACTTAAATTTACTCAGATTTGACAAAAACATTATTCTGACAGCAGTACAAATTCTCATTTGGTAGATGAACTTCTTGAATTGGTTCAGCTATGTGAATAATAGAGCAATACATTCTCACATTAATTATCTGACTTGGTGTTTTTCCTTTTAGGGCTGTAATCAGTGATCCAGAACAAAATATAAACACTGAGATACGAGGAAATGCTCACATCCTTCCAGATTCAACGAGCCCACCTCCTCAGCTTAGGAAAAGAACACTACATGAAACAAAGTAAGCAGACTGTAATTACATAAAACGAGGAGGCATTGTGTTAGAAATGTATTGTTAAATTTTACTTACGGGACTTTTTAGTTTTTATGTTTGGTTTTGCTTTTTTTACTGTATAAAGAGCAATCCCATTTTTGCAGTTCAGATCCTAGTTCTGCCATCTTAAGATATTAGAGGCGGTATCTCACTCTACCTTGTTTGTCCTTTAGATTTTTTTAAAAGTTTATAATTTAGGGGGAAAAAGCCACAGCCTTTGAGGATGATATATATGTAATGTATAATACAGTAACAGATTATTTTTTATCTATGTAATATATATACTAGGTAAATTTCACTGATATATTAAAATTAGTATTGCTCATTATTTTCTTTTTGCATTTAACTTTATAGCTTGTAAGACCTTTGAGCTGATATGGGCTTGACAGTCCTGTGGAGCAGCCTACTTACATTCCTCCCTGAATTTACTGACAGTTGACATCCAGCCTCAGCTTGAAGGGACAGAAAACCTACCAGTACTGACAGTGGTTCTTTTCTGTAATTGTTCTTATTTTTCTGTGTCTTTTTTTTTCTTATCTCATTCTTTTCTGGAAGCCTTTGCCTCTATACATTTAAATATATGAGGCTATCATATGTTAGTTTCCTGTTGCTGCAGCTGCAGATTTACATGTTTTAAATTAACACACAAATTTATTGTTACAGTGTGGTAGTTGAGCAGTATAAAAGCAAGGTGTTGGCGGGCTGCACTCATTGTAGAATTTTCAGTGAACAATCTATTTTCTCGTCATTTGCAGCTTCTAGATGCTTTCTTTGTTCTTTGGCTTGTGGTCCTATCCTCCATCTTTAAGCTAACTACAGTGGTTCAAGGCCTCCTCACTCCACAACTCTTTGACCCTTCCTCTATAGGTAGTCTGTCTCTGCTTTCATCTTATAAAGACAGGTGTGATTGCAGTCAGTATGCCTGGGTAATCCTGGGAGGCTCATTTTAATATCTTCAATTACATATGGTGTCTTTTTTATCATGTAAAGTTCACATATTCACATGTTCTGAATATTAGGGCACAGATATTTTTATATGAACATCATTTACACACCAAACATCTAAGGTTTTCCTTTTTAAAATAAACTTCTATTGAAATAAAGCAGACATTCACGAAGTGCATACATTTTAAGTACATAGCAAAAGCACTGTCACAAATGAACAATACTCATGTGTCAAACTTCTACGTCAAGAAGCAGAACATTACCAGAACCCCGCAAACCCACCTCGTGCTGCTTCTCAATTAGTATCCACCTCCTTTGCCATGATCAGTTACCTTCTCTATCCTAACCTCATAGATTAGAGTTGTTTATGAACTTCATATAAGTGAAATCACAAAATTTGGAGTTTGTGTGCCTTCTTTTATTTTTCCTAATGGCATTTATTTATGTACTTGTTTGATATAAAACATGATGCTCAGATATATATACACACACACACATATGTGTATATCTCTGTCTCTCTATCTAGTTATATTACTTTCACTCAGTATTGTATTTGTGAGTTTTCTTCACATGGCTATATGTATTTTTCATCTCAATGTCATATAGTCTTCCATTACACACATACACTGCACATTTTTATTAACCCATGTTGAAAAACATTTGGCCATTTATGACTAGTGCTGCCATGGGTTTCCTTGCGCATGCCTTTTAGTGAGCATTTGTACTCATTAAGCTGTGGAAATAGAAGTAGAATTTCTGGATCATTTGTTTTTTTAAAAATTACTGCAAATAGTTTTTCAAACTGGCAATTTGCACTAGTAGCAGAGTAAATTTCCTAGTTGCAGCAGTTTTGTGCCAATGCTTGGAATTGTCTTTTTCATTTTAATTCTTATAAATGTGTTTTGGTGATTTAAATTAGCATTTCATGGGATACTAATGAAGCTGCGTCTCTTTCCATGTGTATATTGGCCATCAGATTACCTGAAAGTTGGTCAACTTCCCAATCTTTTCCTATACGTCCAGGTCCTCTTTATCTTCTTTAAAAAACCCACGTCCACCACAAAGTCCCTTTCATTCTGACTTGGAATGCGGCTTTCTCATATGTTGAGCGATTGTAAATGCTTAATTGGTTTCTAGGTTTTCTACTCGGTTTCATCTATCTCTTTTTCTGTACCTATCTTAATTAGTATTAGTTTATATTAAGCATCTGTAGATTGTTTAAAGCTAATCCAGTTGCCTGAAAAATACTTGGAGAGCATTTCTTAGGATTACTGACTTTGTAGATTTTACCTTCGCTTTCATTTTTCTGGAAAAGGAGGGAGAACTGGGCTTCCTACTTAGAAGCAGGAATTGGCATGTGTAGTTTGGCCTTTCCTATCTCATTTTCCTTGGAAAGCAATTGCTTGAAGGAGCACACATTTTCCCCTCTACATTCAATTTCTGCAAGGTGGTATTTTAATGAAAATAAGCAAGCTTTTTTTTTTGTGGTACTGGGGATCCAACTCAGGACCGTATGCTTGCCAGGCTGGCACTTATTCCACTGAGCTATAGCCCTAGACCCAAAATAAGCAAGTTAATTTGTTTAATTCTAGTGGTAAAGACTGAACATATTTTTGCTGCATACTTAAACCATGGTTTCCAACAGCCTTATCAACAATAAATTGCACATCTGCTACTTAATATGCTTGATTTTTCTTTCTGTATTAGTGCAGAAATTGGATAGATAATATTTGTGCTGTTTATTAGGAACTTAAAACCTGATACGGCCCTGTGAATTTCATAATGCCAATGTGTATTTACTTCTCTTCTCTTTTCAAAAAGAGGTATTGTAAACATTAAGTAAGTTAATACACCATAAAGTGGTTTAACAATGGCTAGTGTCTAGGAAGTCTTTAATAAATGGGAGGTGTTATTGTTGCTATTATTTTCTCAACATTTAGCATTGTTCCGGGCGCAGAATGGGTATTCAGTAAGTACATAATCCCGATGGACTGAACTGAATTGAGATAACCCAGCTTTTGTGGCTCCACTGTGTTCACAAACTATAATTTAGTTAGCAGGCTCTGGTTTCCCATCCTCCGATTCCTTTTGTGGAGACGTAGATTTGTAGAGGGGTAATTTTTCAAGATCTCTCTGACCCACACACTTACGTGCTGTTTGCATTATTGCTATTTCATTATACTTGCAGGCTGTGGAAAGCTGTTAGAAAATTACTTGGGAAGGGAAGTAACAGTACATCGCTGGGTCTTTAGATTTCTGTAGGAGGAAGGTTTCCCTTGGAGGGTGCCACGGTGTGTACATTTGGGTTTTACATTATATTTGTAATCAGTGTTTGGGCTCACAGACTTTCTGTGATCATTCACTGCTGTCTGACCAAGATTAAATAATGGAAACACATATTTCAAGGCTTGAACTTCACCTGGCACTCTTTCCCATTATTCATTTATTTTGGTAAGAAATACTTGCAGCTGTCCATAACTGAAAACCTGACCAATGGGGCTAAACGTGTCAGAACTCACTCTTTTACAGAACCAGGTGCTTGATGGTGGGCATTGTTTGGTTTTAGTTTGGAGGCATAGTGGTGCTGTAGATCTAGCCTGGCTTTACTGGGTCTCACTGGCTTGTCTGACATAGCTGCTTGAGGTCCATATCGGCTATGTGGCAGCATCAGACCCCTTTCATGTTCACAGGCAGGAACTCTTCCCACGCCGCTTCTCAAGTGGACAAAAGTAAAACCTTTCCTGAAGGCTTAGTAGCAGAACTAAACTCCTTTGCTCAGTTTTGAGCAGAGATTAAAAAAGAAAATTCCGTGGTGGGAGGTACAGAAGAGTGTTAGGAGTGGCTTTCCTGGAGTCTCGCCACAGGGCTGGTGAGTGACACATGTTGCTCTCTCCTGTAGCATGTTGTACTGTAGAGTCCGATACAGAAGTCATTCATATGTGCTCCATGTTAGGGTGATGTCGTGTTTGCAGTATATTAACAATTTGAGAGTTTTGTATCTCCATCTTTATCTGGCTTATGCTCTTTCATAATGCTACCAAAACTTACTTTTAGTGCATTTATTATTTATCCAAATGTAGCTACCTTTAAAGATTATTGACAAAATATGTATTTTTTAACAGGATTAGAACCTACTCTACATTAACTGAAAATGCACTTTCTCATAAAGTACAATTTGACGGTAGGATCATATCAAGGTAATTGTACTTATGAAATTTTTAAATTCTTATAAATATTTATTCTCTTTTCACATACAAATAATGGGATTACACAAATTTTCCCATTTAAATGAAAAACATGAATTTAGAACATACTATGTGATAGATATTAATTGGTTACAGAAAAAAATACAAAATACAAAGCTCTAAGAAAAATGTTTTAAGTAGGAGTTACTTAGTAAGAGTTTTGAAGTGCCAGGTATGGTGCTGCACAGCTGTAATCTCAGGACTTGGAAGGCTGAGGCAGAAGGATTGCTACATCGTGAGTTCCAGACCAGTTTAGACTACAGAGTGAGACCCTTTCTCAAAAAAACAAAACCCAAACCCAAACCACACCCCCAAGAAAACCCCCATAAAACAATAAAACAAAAAATCAAAAAGTCATTTTGAAAGTGTTTTAACATTGTAACAAACGCTGGTAATTCCACCTGCTCTGAGAAGCTGAGGGAGGAGTTTGAGCATAGCCTGGATAATTAAGTGGTTTGAGACATTGTCATAAAATAAAAAATAAAAAAGGAGTAGGAATGTAGCTCAGTGTACAGGCCCTTGGATTCAATCTCCAGTAGCACAAAACAAAGCAATAGTTTAAAAAGAAACTTAGAAGTGAGTTTTTAAAATGATACGAATTAGTGCTATAAAGTTCTACTACTATTTAAAATTAATTTTTATATAGGATGCTTAATTTAATTTTAAGTTTTATGTAACTAGTTAATTTTAATAGTTTAATCTTTTTAGTGAACTTTAATAGTTTTAGTAGATTATTGGTAATGGAGCAGAGGACAAGGGAGGTGATTTTTAAACCTGTTGCCTCAGTCTTACAAATATTCAGTAATACATAATTCTACTTGATGGTTTTGTGCATATTGCTGGTAAAATACGTATTTTTAAATGGTAATGGTTGTTCAGCAATTTAAAACCTTTTTTATGACAATGAAAAAATAATAACTGTTAAAGCTTTGAGTAGTTTCTTACAAGCTAAAGATTTTTTAAGGTCTTCTCTATTTGGAAAATGTAGGTTGAGTTAGTAACACACACTGTAACACATCCATATTGATATCTGTATAAGATAAGGTTTTTTTGTTCATTGAAATGTAATTGGACACTCCAAGCTGTGGTGTGTTTCCTACAGCTACCCACAGCCACACACTTGAGGGTTATGTTTTCCCACTTTTAGATACTTTTAGTTTATTATTTAATTTAAAATTGTTCCATTTGAAAATCTTTGGTATTGTATTTTTCTAGAAAAGGACGTGATGCTTGCCGAGAGCTGATTGGGTTCTTTTTTATGAATGACCAGTCCCTCACAATATATGAATATCGACAATTTGGGAAAAACAGGTATGCCGTGGAACATGAAAGCTCCTGAGATGATCATATCTGAAAGAAGTTGAATAACTATGTTTTTCATTTAACTTCTAGAACAAATGTGCTTCCATTTATTCCCAAAAACATTTACAGTCATCAGTGTGGACGAAGAAAAGGAAAACGATACCAACTTGGTGACCTTTATATTGTAAGTCAAGTGTGTATCATTGTAAAACTTTTAATAGCAGATGTGGGATTCTGTGGGCTCCCAGCAGGGAAGGTGAAGCAGGGCTTTTGTCTTCAGTTTACGTCCTCTCCGTTCTTCTGATCAGGGACATCTGTGTGAGTGGGATAATGGTTGACGTTTTCCAGGGAAGTTCTGCCACTAGGGCCCAAATCCCAATGATCTGAAAACAAGCACAGGACTATTCTGTATAACCCCTACGCCTTTCTGTAATGTAGGTTGTACCCAAGAAAGCTTATCTTTTGGTATCTTTGCAGGCTCTTCAAGGCTGTGTTATTATTTTTTTAATTTTAAAGATAAAAGAATGAAAATATCTTAACAAACACATACACATTTAGAAAATAACACAAAAATAATACGAGCAATACAGAATCTCAGACAAGGTGATAGGAAGTTAAGAATGGTTGTTGCATTACATATTGATATCCTCAGTTGGATACTCAGATACACAAACATAGACATGTAAGAGGTGTAGGGCTGTGTTGTTGAATGGTCGCCTCGATAACGCTAGGAGCGAGGCTCCATCGAGAGCAGGCCTGTGCTCTGAGGATGCATGGTTTCTTTCAGGAAGGGCTGTTGGTCTCTGGAACTGATAGCCTGTCCTTTCCGTAATATTTGCATCATGGAAAACCCTTGTGGGGTAGCAGGTTTCCCAAATGTGGGTGGATTATAGACAGTGTTACCATGTGTATGGTGCTCTGAAATTCTACTTTGTAGTTTTTAAACTTTTTGAGGTGCTGAATATTGAACCCTGGATCCTGTCTGTGCTATGCATGCAATTTGCCACCAAGCTCCTGCTCCAGCCCCAGTATTCTGAAATTTTAAACTATAAAATCCACATACTTTAACATGACTAAAATAAAATACTACATAAAGTCATTCATGCAATATGTATGTAAAACTTGGGTCCAAATGGGAGGAACAAGGAACCCGTTCCATGAGGTCAAAGATTTCCTGGAGAAAGTGCTGTCCAATCCCGACTAAGCATCAGCCAGGCTGAGGGAGGGTCATAGATGAAGGCCGAGGGAAAATCTGGAGGTAAGTGGGACAGCTTGTGTAAAGAACAGAAGCAAGAAAGCACCCGGACTATTTGAAGAACTAGTTTAGCCTGGTTGGAATATAGGACTCAGTGTAGGGGTCGTTGAGATGAACTGAGTTTATTAAAGTAGTCCTATGTTAAAGAGTTATATGGAATGCATGAAGGAGTCACTGAAGGAGATGCGGTGGGAGGGGCGACGTGGTGGAAATGTGTCACTGATTGCTGTGTATGCAACGAGTTGAAGATGAAGTGTGCAATGACTGGACTGGATTGGCCTATTCATTGCAGACAGAGGTCATGGTGACCTGAATTAAGCAAATGGTTTGTGTCTACAGAGTTAATTAGAAAAATTAAAAAAAAAAATCTTTGGACGGCAAAACCAGTAAGATTTGATGCCCAATTAAGGAAGAAGCGAAGGGTGAAGAAACACTTGACATCTTAATCTTAGATGAAATATACAGTGTATTTGGTACTTGATATTGCCTCTTGAGATCTGAAGAAAATCAGCTCTGACTTCTATTTTACAAGCTAAAGAAAGCAAGTTTAGAGTTACTGCTGGCTGTGAGTTGCTGTTTCCAACGATTTAGTGTAACTGATGATTTAGTCTTATGGTTCCTGTTCCATATTACTTTGAACCAAATGTGTAAATCTGCTTACTCATACGATTTCTGTAGAAAGAAAGAAGGGAGATGGGAAGGAAGGAAGGAAGGAAGGAAGGAAGGAAGGAAGGAAGGAAGGAAGGAAGGAGGAAAGGAAGGAGGGAAGGAAGGAAGGAAGGAAGGAAGGAAGGAAGGAGGGAAGGAAGACATAGCTGCATGCTTTGTGTGTCTAGTGGAAATTGTAAAGGCACTACCTAGGGAAGTTTCTCTTGCAGCAGTGTAAGCAGCCTACAATTTATTATTGGAAATTTCTATTCTGAAAAATATGTCTCTTGACTATTTCCCACGTGAAAGCCCTTCTCTCTATTTTCCAACTGCTCCATCTCTTGCCTCTCCTCCATCTTTCACTTTGAAAATATGGAAATACTCAGCCTGACCCCTTTCTCTTTTTCAGTGGGGGAGGGAGATCTTGTGCCGTCCAGCTAGTTCTGTGGGACCTATCTTTTCCTTTCTACGTGCTCCATCCGTCTTTCCCTAAGTGTCCTTCTAAGATGTTTTGATGCCTGCTATAAAGGTAATATGCATATGAATATGCACATGTAGCAGTCACACCCGGATAAGAGCGCACCCACATACGTATTCGCTCCCAAGTAACATCATATACATAGTACAGGCTGCATGGAGGTCCCCATATGCACACATACAAGTGCATTCATATATGGAACACTGCTACACATATCAGAGTCTCTTCAGTTGCTGAATATAATCCTCATCTACAAGAGATTCTGAAACTTCCTATCCTTAGTCTTACCCCTTCTCAGCAGAAGAGCCCATCTACACTGCTCTATGCTGCAAATTCAATGGGGGGTTATTATGATCTAAATGTAGGATAACATTTCAATCTATCACTCATAATTCTAGACCTCCCAGTTTGGAACTGTAAATTCTTTAGCTCTTCCTTGACACATCCTCTTTTCTATCCTTAAAAGTGTTTTTTTCACTTTTTGTTTGCTTCTTGATACTAGAAAAATCACTAATTTCTTTCTCAAAAGCCTTCACAAGTTTTGCATGATGTCTTTAACTATTAGAAAGTTGCTAGAATGTAAAACAGGCAAAAGATCTTCACTGAAGTACTTCCCAATTTATTTTGTCATAGAAAATAGGTTTTCCTCATAGAAAATGAAAATATTGAAGCGGTACACTGAGGTGGAGAGGAAGCCTCTCCCAAGCAGAAGCGAACAGCAAAAGGGCTCAGTAACTAGGCAGATGTAGAACCCATCTGCAGTCTTAGTTGGGAATCTCCAATTCACTGCTTCCTTGCTTTCTTAGTTGAAAAATATTTTAAGGATTACACTCATAGCTGGTGTTGAGGAAATAGAATTTAAAACTAAATCTTCTGCCAGCCCCTCAAACTTCATACAAAAATAGTAAAGAAAGGTGTTTTATTACTGAATAAATATTAAATCAGAACATATTACATCATTGGCAGCCTGCTATGAAATTTCAAAGACAGAAATCTCACCCTTTTCAAAACCTAAAAGATGCGATCATTGCACATAAGTACCTTGTCTTCAAGTAATAGGACTTGGAAGTACCATTTGTCACAAACAGTTTGTCCTCAAGTCCCTGGTAATCACAGTGCCCAGCTGTGTTACTTAACTGACTTCGTTCAGAGGGAAACGCCCTTTTCATATCTGTGTGACAGGTGGTTTTGCACGTGGAGCAAGGTGCCGCATAACGTTATGTCCGACCTGAGAAGAAACAGAGATAACGTTGCTCTCCCTCCTTGTTCACATTTCAGAGTAGTTTCCAAGTCCTGTAAAAAGACTTTCTGAGGTCATCAAGCTAAATATATATTTTTTTTCCAAGGGAGAAGAAAATGCTTAGAATCATGGTTTTAAAAAAAGGAAAGGAGGGAAAACTTTTCCCTTATGGTCAACGTGAATAAGCAAGACTCTTAGTCTTACCTTGTATTTGTCCTTACATTGGCTATTTGTGTACATGAACAATGAAGGAATTAAAGTAATCATAGTTTTAATTTAGTTTAAGAATTTAGAGTAAGAATTTTGTCACTGAGACTTCAGTGTCCTGCTTGGTTTAAATTAGGTTTTATGTTTGCATGATCTGTCATCAAAAGACCAGATGAAACGGTGATGCGTCCATCATGTTCATTAGTTCGCAGGCGTCTCTCTGTGGACTAACGCCTCTATTCCTGGGTTTGGGGATGTCACAATTTTAATGGACTATATTTATTTTTTGGTTGATGATTCTTATTTTAAACATTGGAGTTTCTTGTATAGCTGGCTTTTGGGTTCACATTGATCGTTAAATACAAGACTGTTCTAACTGAATGCTTGGGAGATTTGTTATTTCTATAGCATTGGCTAATAACTACATAGTTCCTAAATATTCTTCAAATATACTTATTATTATTAAAATAGGCCATGTCACTTATAATCAAACCAAACATTTTAAATTGATAGCAGTTGTATTTACTTTCTTCATGCTTTTTTTTTTTTAGTACGGGGAAACAAACTCCTGACCTTGCGCTTAGCCAGGCAGGCGCTGTACCACGGAGCTATGTCCCAGCCCTTCATTCTTTTCTAGCTTTAAATAATTTTTATTTTCCTTTCTTCAGGGTGCAACTTTGACATTTTTGAGCTCTGATCATCCAAGTCTTCCACAAAGCATACAAGAAAATATATTACTTAGACTTCGAATCACAAATATTGATCAAATAGCTTTGGATTCTATGAAGTAAGTCAGATATGCATTTATCACTTTCAAAGTGAGGGCAAACATTTTTATCTTAAAGTGAGACTCTGTCGCAAAACACTTCGATTTTTGTTAGTTCTACAGTTGGGACTTGATTGACTTTTACACTCTTACAACTCTGAAGAACTTTTTGGGTGTGGAGCAGGGAACAGTTAGAGCTTCTGTATTGAAGGCTGTGAAGTAGAATATACATATAGCCAATGTGCACATGTCAGTTACAGAACTGTGTCCACAGTACATGAGGCGGGTATAATCCAGAGGGCACACATGTAGCTTGAAAGCGTAGCTACTTCTACTCTATGTGCCGCTTTGTGCTCCGGTACACTCCATGGGTGAGGACAGTTATGATCACTTATGCATTTAAAATACCCAACTTGAGGTTAAACAGAACATCAGTTTGCCTTTGCTGTAGGATTTTTATTTTACCAAATACTGCCACGGATTTAAATTTTAAAATATGAGATATCAGTAAAAATTCTAAAAATTTTCCTCATAGTTTTGTATGATTTATTTAGCATAAAACATCTTGGGTGCCATATGCTTAAGCATTGATCCATCATATATATAGTGAAAATGGTTTTAAGTGATTCGAGTTTTTAAATGGCACATATCCACATACTCTTCTTTTTCTTTTTGTGACCTAGTCTCACTATGTAGTTCAGGCTGATTTTGAATTCACTATATAACACAGGCTGGCCTCAAACTCTCAGTGATCCTCCTGCCTCAGCCTCTTGAATGCTGGGATTACAGGTGTATGCTACCACACCTGGCTATGTGCATACTCTCTTTTTAAATAAAACTTTTTATTTTTTTGGTGCTGGGGGTTGAACTCAGGGCCTTGTACATGCAAGCGCTCTCCCACTGAGCTACATGCCAGTCCTGCATACTCTTCTTGATATTAAATACAACAAAACTTGGTTCCACATATGCATTCGGGGATCTGTCCCATAAATGAGCTATTCACAAATCAGTGTTTGGTCATTATTTCCTGCATTTCTAAAAATGAATGCATGGGGAGGGTTTTCAAATAACATTTTAAATTGTACAATTTTCAAGATAAAACTGCTTTTAAATTGAGTTGTTTTAAAAGAACACTGAAGCACCTATAAAAATAAATACATTCACAGAGAGTCTTTACAAAGTTTTAAGGATTTTAGAATAACTTCTCCTGGAATCAAAGTGGCAAACACAATTGGGATGTGAGTGACTTTTACACTCTTCCAACTCTGAGTATTTCTTTAGTTTTGGAGTCAGAGAACAATTTAGAGCTTCTGTATTGAAGATTATAAAGTAGTATATATATTCTGTGTATATATTCTCTCTATATGTTTTGTGTATATATTCTATATGTATATATATTATAGCCACATATATATCAAAGTGACCATGTCAATTTCAGAACTGCATCCATGGCATATGAGGAAGATATAATTATTCAAGAAGCCAGTGATAGACTGGTCTTCAAGGCCATTCAAGGTACGTGTTTTCACTACTGTTTCAAGAACTCGTTTTCAACTATTTTCATTGTAATTCTTTAAAAGCAATATTTTCAAGCTACTTTTTCATTTTATAGCACTTAATTTTTATTTCTTGTTAGGTTTTTACAGTTGATATGGTTATTTATTTCTTAAAAATACATGAGGGTTTCTCCTACATTAATGGTCCTAACTGAGTAGTAGTATATGAAACTATTTAACATGTAATTTGAGGATTTTAGACTATTTTAAACTTTTTGAAATTGTAGTTTTCAGTGATTAGTCTGCCACCCACTTTGTAACTCAGTAGATAAATAAAGCAATAGATTAAAAATGTGATGTGATTAAAATATAGGTGTATAAACAATACAACTAAGATTTTATTTGGAACATTGAGGTTCTTGCTAAGAGAAACATTTTCTAGTATTTAAAATATAACACTTTCACCACACGGTGGTGCTATAGTTCTGGTATATTTACATGGATTGAATATACTGTATAACCCTTTATTTTAAAAAATCCAATTTTCCAAGGTCTTCTGTCAGAGGCACATGGGATTTGGCTGAATATTCACATCCGTTATTTCCATCACATCAGTTTTCATTTTCTTATAGGAGAGATGATTGCAATTTGATGCTTCTGTGTCTAGGGAGAATTAGTTTCCATCTCTTTTTGTGAAACAGATGCGCTAAAAGAAAAATTGAAGAGAAGAGGCGTTCGAATTCTGACTGGATTGGGAAAATACTTCCAGCAGTTGGACAAGGAAGGACATGGACTTTTAAATAAGGCAGATTTTAAGCAAGCTTTAAAAGCATTTCACTTAGAAGTACCTGAAAAGGTATGTAGCACAGAACATGTTCTGCAGTGAATTTGTATTACTCTTTGGTGGCGTTATTCAATGTTCTGCCGAAGTTTTAGCAGTTGATTGGTCTCATTTACAACCTGCTTCCTGTTAAGTTACCAGGCTGTAGGTGTTCTTGATTTTAAACATTTCAACATTCATTTCTCTTTCATACATTTATGTAGCCTTTTCAATTTCTATTTAAATGTTTATTATTGTATGTTTGTGGTATATAATGAAGGTCTTCGCCATGGGGTGTGGATACTTACACATCCCCATCCTCTTTACTTTCCTGCCTCCTCTCCTCCCACCAGCGCCTCCCAGACCAAGATCCTGTTCCTGTTTCCACAAAGTTCAGCTTTCTGTTACTGTCATCTTTCTTTTCACTTTGCTCTTTATTTGTATGTTGGGTTTCTCATGTAAAAAAAGCTGTGATGTTTTCTCGGGTTAATTATATCCTTTCATTATTGCGGGCTGATCAGGTCCGCAGTTTCCTGAACGAGTGTACAGGGAAGGCTAAATAAAAAGAGGATAATGGAATGATTTCAGAGCTCCAGGAGGATCAGAGTCCTCTCACAGAATTCGAGATTCTCGAGGCTAACACCAAGATCTTCTCTGGGTGGCCCATATTTATTTGGTTATCAGAAGAAGGGAGGGGAGTACTCAGGAAGGGTGGAATCACTCAAGGACTTCTTCAAGTAAGATACTCAGTTAACTCACCCAGGAGTGAGATGCCTGAGGCGATAGTCTTTATCTAGTTGAGATTGGGTCTGGGTGTTCTTGGCTGTAGTCTTGTCTTATCCTTTGAGGCTTTCTGGCTTCCTCACCACCGTGGGTTTTAGTAGGGATTAGTGACTCACAGGTTCACTCACTGTGAATCTGCCATTTACAAACAAGGAGCCTAGGCCTTGGACAGATTCACAAGTGAACATGAAAAGTCAATTGGTTAAATTACATTCAGGTCAGGTCCGCTTCATAGTGGTCTCCGTCAAAGTTTAACCTTCCCCGTCTGGTTTATTTCACTGAGCATTATGGACGCAAGGTGCAGCCATTTTCCTACAGGGGACTCAAATCTGTCATAGATTTGGTAAGAATTTAATATCCAGCGATTGTGCCAAGTTCTGGGAATATGCACACTACTCTCATGATCTTACAATTTAGAAAAATTGATTATAAAATAATATACGTGCCAAGTAGAGAGTGTTTTGGGAACACATGGGATGGTACCCAACTCCAAGTTAGGTTATAGGAAGGTGAGGGAAGATCCTAGGGTGCCCAGAGGAGGACATGTTCAGGCTGCATTTCAGAGGCTGGGAGGAATTACCACAGACAACTGATACTTTATGAGAAGGAGGATTGCATGAGGCATGGGGAGTGAGGCCTATTTCCACCCCCAAATGTTCCTCTTCACATATACCGCTCCCTCCGCTGTGAATAATCTTCTATTAGATCTTTACATGGTAGATCTTCTCTTTCATATCGCAGCTTTCTCTCTGTTACTCTCACACCTCTCCGAGAGAGCACTGCAGTCGGTCTCGAGGCCTTTGCATAGCAATTTCACATGTTATTTTCTTCATGCCACTTTGTGTTTGTTGACTGTGCCTGCCAGTAAAACGAAGTCCCATGAGAGAGGCACCAAGGTGCTTCTGGTTTTCTGCCCTTCCTCCAGTCCTCGGAATAGAGCCTGGCACACGGCAAGTGCAGAATAGGTGGTGCATTGGTCTGAATGGGTAAATGTGTGGAAGGAAGGAAAACATCCTGGTGGGAAGTAAACCTGGTGTATGAAAGTCTTGCACGCCAGGCTAAGAAGTTTGCATTGTATTCTAAAAGGACATGAGCTGGGTGTGCTGGTGCATGCTGGTAATCCAAGCACATAGGAGGCTGAGGCAGGGGAATTGTTGCGAGTTCAAGACCAGCCTGGGCTACAAAGTGAGCTCAAGGCCAGCCTGAACTGCATAGCGAGACCCTGTCTCGGCTTTTATAGGTAAATGGTCACAACTAGAGACCATACACATAAGTGAAATAAGTCAGACCTGCATGTGTAAGCAACATATCGTCTCACTAGTGTAAGAACTTGAAAGAGTGAATAAAAACTAGGAGGCATGATAGACGTGAAATGAAAGGAAACTGCTCAAAAGTAAGGGGCAGCTGGGATGTGGGAAAGGAGAAGGGAAAGAAGGGGAAATCATGTATGTAAGTATATACAGGACAGCTGACAGTGGTACTACTGTCTTCTGTTGCTTTACTGAAAGGAACAGTTAATGATTACTGGTTTGATCACTATTGCATGTCTCTCTTTTTTTGAGAAACCACTTTGAAGATATCAATAGTAATACAACAACCGTTGCTAATTTCCTAGCACTTTGCCTATAACTCTGTATTGTTGGTACTGTTCTTATGCTATTTTGTAAATGGAGGTCTGTTTATTAATATGTTTTCTTCCTTTATTTTTAAAATAAAAAAGGACAAAAGCAAATAATAATTTGGTTCATATCAAGGATTTCAAATAAAGAATTCTTTTGAATTAGTCTATTTTACTTAAAATAGTTTTGCCACAAGATATATTTTGTGGGTAGAACATTGGAAATTAAACTTGTGAGGTTTAGGTTCAAATTCTAACTTCGTTGTTTTAACTGTGGGGTCTTAGACACGTCTTTTAACTTTTCTGACTATAGGCTCTGCTTGAGCGATTCTGAGATGATTGTCAGAGTGGCTTAGAAGCTCGAGTAAGAAAGCTCTATGGGGACCTGCCCTATCAACTGTAAAGTTCGGTGCCAGTATGATACTGCTTACCACTTCCGTGAAAAACCTTTGGGTTTCATGACGGTTAGACTTACGGCCCGCACTAGGGACCTTCATCTTTTCTTTCATGGGTAAAAAATAGCAGCAATAGGACATTTGAAAGCATTGGTGTCTTTACTGGCAATCACAGAAAAATAATCAATAACTAATAGAGACCTGGAGCCCAGATAGCCTGGCCTCAGTTGTACCTACCCTGCCTCAATGCAGTACTTCCTTTTGGGGGTTTGCTGAATGTTTATGACTAGGTTTATGAATAAAATTATGATAATTATGTGAAACTTTCCCCATAGTGGTACCATATATTATAAGAATATGGAAAAGCTTCCCCCTTTCTAATACATTTTAAGAACTATTTGCGTTTTGTTTCCTGTTATTTGTCACTGAAAACTGCTCATGCCCTGGCACACATCACAAGGAACTAGAGAATAAAACATTAACAATCACCAACCTGGGTCTAACTGGAACTAGAAAATGTTTGCGGGAACACATAGTCATTCTCCCTGAAGTAAAAAAATGTAAATGTGATCTAAAAAGCCTGGTTTATATGGAAATACTATCAATGAGTTTACCTTAGCTTTTTAAAACTGAATATTTTTTATTCTATACCATATCTAGAATTATATAAATTTGTTGCTACTCTTGTAAAATTACTTAATTCTTAAAAGTAACTTCTTTGAAACTTAAAAAATCTTTTAATTCTAATATTACTTGAGTTGGGTGAGCAAATATGTCTTCTGTCCATATTACTCAAGTTTTTAAAGGTCAAGCTCGTTTGATCACTGCAGACAGTTTGAATGTCTGTACTGTACAGGGAATTGAGAGGCAGAATATCTTGAACTATAATTCTTCTAATTGAAATTTTATTTGAAAAACTTAGGAGGAGATTGAAGAGGATATTTGTTGAGTACTTATTTGCCAAGCACCTTTCTAGGTGTTTTATTTACATTCTCATTTAAAGGTAACTACTTGATTGAAGTATTAAAAATGTATTTATTGAGTTTAAGAACTCAAGCTTTCATTTCTTTGTGGTTAAGAATGCTCTGAATAGCACATTCTATGAAATTGTACATTTGCTAAAGAAGTAAACAGTAATAGCGAAGTGAACGGCCTGACATAAGTACTTAACTCAACACCACACCTCTCACTGTAAATTATAGAATTTATTAGGGTATTCAAATCTTCTGTACTTTCAAGCATGAAGACTAGCAGAAATACAGTTAGTGGTCACAGTGCTGTTGGAAATATTTCAGAATCTGAAAGGTTTTTGAATTGATACAGATATAATACATTTAATGAAATATTCAAAACTACATGGTAACCTTTTTTTTTAGTATGTAGGAATTGAACTTATAGGGGTAACTTTGTTGTCAGAGCATAGACGGTTGCAGAGGTGGGGTGAGGGTGGGGCTCAGGGTCGTGATGTGGAGGGGACATTGGTAAAAGTGTACAAAGTTTCATTAGACAGAGGACTAAGTTCTATGATGTGATGACCTGTATTACTGCACAGCATAATGACTATAGTTAGTACTATTGTGTTGTATATTTCAAAATAGCTAAAAAAGGATGTTAAGATATTCTCACCACAAAGAAATGATAAATATTTGAGGTGGTGGCTATGTTAGTCTGATTTTATCGTTCTGCAATGTACATGTTTTCAGACACATTAGCTCCATAAATATATACAATATATATAATTAACATCTGTCAATCAATAATAAAATAACTTTAAAAATGTTGTGAGGGATTGCCACTACTAACCGGTTCTTTTTTCAAATTAATCAGAATGTGTTTTCATTACACAAACTTCACATTCATCTCAGGGAGTGTGTGTAACTGATTACAGAGCTGTTCACCTCTGAGTCCCCTTAAATAATTTTCACTGGGATTTGATTTGATTTGTTGTAGTTTTTTAAAACAGCTTTGTTAGTGAGCAACTGTATCTAGCCCTGCATGAGTAAGGTTTTCTTGTGGCCGTATGTGACTTAAACATGTAATAAAGAATGCTGCATACTTCTAGGATTTTGAGTCTGTGTGGGTGATTCTGAACGGGAATGGCGATGGGATGGACAGAGTTGACCATGGAGAATTCAGACGTGCCGTTCTTGGTGAAATGAATGAATATAGGAAATCATTTGTTCGAAAGGTAACTGTTAATCTTTTAAATTATTACTTTTAATGGGTAGTTAGGTTCATTATTTAAGAACTTCAGTAAATTACCATTTAAAATGTGCTTTATTATTTTACTTGTAATGCAGGTAATGCACATATGCATATAAACTTATCCAGAAAAAAAGAAATTAACTTATGCATACATTTTAGAAAAACACACAAAAGGAAAATAAAATTTGAAATTAAATTTTATTCCTTAGTTGATGATTAACTGTTTGATCAATTTTACATGTCTGTATCTGTGTTCCTGAATATACACTCCAAAGTTATCAATATGTAAAGCAACAACCATTGTTGATTCCCTGTCACCTTGTCTGTAAATCAGTTTCGATTGTACTATTCTTATGCTACTTTGTGTCTGTTTGTTAATATGTTTTTGTTCTTTTACTTTTAAAATAATTTTTAAAAAATAAATAAATTTTATTCCTAAATGACTGGGTCTATAAATGTGATGGCGTAGCCTCAGCCCTGTTTCCTATCCCCTAGAGTTGTTGTAAGAATTGAATGAGATTAAATTCTTAGTATTGTGACTGGCCTGGTGTGAACATTCAAAATGTTATTTTAAATGATGGTTAAAAATATTTCTCTGGATTTTATAATGTGCATATTGAATGTTAAAATGAAGACCACAATAATCATGATAAATTAGAATTAAAACAGGGGCCTGATTTTTATAGAAAGCTACATTTTTACTTGGGTTCTGGTGGCTACTTTTTACAGTAAACTTTGAGCAACACAGTGTTCGTTTTCTTTTGTGTATGGACCTCATATAAAATATATATGCGTCTAATAGTAAAATAAAGTATTCCGTCAATAGTGGTCAAATATAAGCATCCAACAGAAAAAAATTAATCTCTATCTTTGTTGACCAAAAGACACAATAAAACGCTTAAATAAATTCACCACATAGTATTTATAAATTTCTGCTTATTTGTATTTTATATGTACTGGTGATAGGTTTGAGTATCAGAAGTAGAAATCAGAATGTTTTGTTTTGTTCATATGTCTTGGTCCAGGGAATAGTAGGAGGGGAGGTGAGAGCCAGGTGCGGTGGTATCTGCCTGTAATCTCAGCCCCTTGGGAGGCTGAGGCAGGAGGACTCCAAGTTTCAGCCCAGACCTGGCAACAGAGACAGTAAGACTTTGTCTCAAAAGAAGTAATAATAAAAGAAGGGCTGAGGATGTAGTTCATTGCAAAGGCCCTGGGTTCAGTTCCTAGTAAAAGAAAAGAAAGAAAGAGTGGAAGAAAGGAAGAGAGAGGGATGGAGTAAAGGAGGGAGAGATGGAAGGAAAAGTCAAACTTGCTTCCTTTGCTAGAGCTACCATAACAGAGCACCGCAGACCGTGTAACAAAAACAACGGAAACTGACCTTCTTTCAGCTTGGAGGCTGGAGGTCCTAGGAGAAGGGTTAGCAGTTAGGTTTCTTTTGAGGTGTCCCTCTTTGGTCTGAAGATGGCTGTGCATTTTCATTGTTTTCACACTGTTGTCTGTCTGGGTTGTTTGTGTCCTTGTCATAAGAGCACTAGTCATACATTGGGTTAGGGCCACTTTAACTCAGTTACCCTTTATATGACCCTGTTTGCCAGGGCAGTCACATTCTGAGGTAGTTTTCATTCTACAACAAGTGGGAGGTTTCTTTTGAGCTCAATATGGTTAATAGATAATCTTGATTCTGTCTTCCACTCTTCTGTCAGTGTGGGACATTGTTTAGGTAGCCTGTGTGTTTCCATGGACTTCAGTGCTTTTGCAGTGAAATATTTTGTGATGTTTTATGATACTCCGAGTTGCACTGAATTAGTATTTCTAAAAGCCATGTTAAATTTTAACAACACTCATTCTAAAAGTATTTAATTTTTTCATTGAGTTTACTCATGAAATATCTGCAAGCTCACATTTGAGTTAAAATGTCCTTTTGGCAATTTGTTCTGCTCATTTATCTGTTTTGTGAATCCTCAAGCTACAAGCTACCAGAGAGGTCTTTTATACAGCTCTCCAGGGCACCAGAGGTTAGGTTCCCTTCTCAAGGTTAAGCTTCTTTCATAAGCTAGTGTCTTGGATGTAGCTCAGAAATAACCTACTGCAACATAGAAAATTAGGTTCTCAAGTCTAATGATTTCATAAAAAAATAACATCTCTCTCTTTAGGCCTTTATGAAACTAGATTTCAGCAAAACTGGGATTGTGTCTATCACAGACATAAGAAAATGCTACTGTGCAAAGAAGCATCCTCAAGTTATTTCAGGTAACTCTTATGAGTCAAAACGCATTAGATTTCTAAAGGGTTAGTTAATAAAAGTGTAATCTTTAAGCACATTCATTTAAAGCATAAACTGAGAACATTAAGGTAGGAAATACTTTTTGTTTGACCTAGAAACTTGAGAACAGTTTGCTGGTCTTCACTGGAAAATTCTCAGGCCTGTTGCCTGTACTTGCTTGTTTCTTCAAAGTTTGTAATTGAGATAAAACTCCACATCTCACCTAGAAACAGTGGGGAGAGGCAGAATTTGTTAAAAGAACAGAAAAGATTTAGAGAATAGATGATTGCTTGTCCAGGTTCTCAGCACCAATTTGACTGTATCTGCTTATACAGTTATCCATACTTGAGGATTCATGACTAAGGGAGTATCTTTCTTTAGGGATGGATTTGCACATACAATGGACATGTATATTTCTATCCAAATTTTTGGATATAGTAAATTTCTAAAGTAATGCTAGATATTTATTTCCTATGATATTTCTTCTTTCTTTTTAAATAATTAGTTTATAAATGCATTCTTGTTACAAAGAAAGCATAACCCCCTACTTGTCATTGCATTCTTCTGCAGAGAAGTAAAAATTGCTATCATTTTATACATATATGGTACCTTGGTTCAAGAACTTAATTTTTTCCATGATTCTGGAACGAAAGGCTGAGGTCACCCCATGCAGAGTTTGCAAACAAAAAAAAAGATTTGCCAAATGCTTCTGTTTGTGAAACAAATTGTTTGCAGACAAAAGTGTGCATGAACTGAGTATATTTCGGTCCTTATTCTATGAGTTTTTTCATAGCTGTATACATGCTGTAATAATCTAATCCTTTTTGGAATATTTTTGGACATGAAAGACATATTTGATATATTGTTACCTAGTTGACTTTTTACACTCAGCACTATGTTTCGGAAGTATTTCTGTGTTAACCCTCCTTGAGCCACCTTAATCGTGTTTGTGGCACATTATTCCTTTCACAAATCAGTGTACTCCAGGATGTAGTCATTCTCTATTGCTGGATTTCTAATTTCTAATTATGGATGCACATCAGTGAAACAATATATATGCTTATTTGCAACTGCTTAGTTTCATTTTCTTCTGCTTATCAGGCAGGATGCCAAGTCCTAGAACTACTGGGATATTTATATTTCAAGTTTTAATGGATATTTCCAAATTATATTGTAAGATGACCATATTAGATTGTGCTAAGGGATTTATTGAGCATTTGTCCATTTTATGAGTATTTATTGACCATCTTTTATGACTAGTTTCCAATTTATCATTTTAGTTATATGCTATTAATGTAGAGTACTATTATTTCACAATTCTACTTTAATAGAATTTCTAGTGTTCCTTAGGAGTTGTAAGGATACTTTTTACCCTTTAAACACATGAATTTCTCTGCTTCTCTGTCTTGAGTCATACTAAATTTTTGTCTTATATAAGAACAAAATAGTGTACTCATTATAAAACTGGATGGTTTCAACATTGTGTAGATTTTTCTTTTGATCTTTTTGAACTATTTCAGCTGTCTTCAGTAGGTAGCTTAAATCATTCCAGTTTTATTATGTCCCTGAATTGCGGATGCAGGAGGGTTTCGCTTCTGTTTTTGCTGAGTAAGCCATGGTCATTCTACAAGGGTTCCTACTCTGTCTTTGCAGTCGTATTAAGGGACACTAGCTCACAAGCTAAACACTTAAAGACAGAAAAGTTTGTTAATTTGAAAAAGAAAAACTACTCTCATAAATTACAATTTATTCAATGGCACATCTTTGCGATGTAACTTGTTTATAATTTACAGTTAATATTAAATTAAGGTTCTTAAACTATATCTAATTTAAAATATAGGACATATTCTATTTTCTTCCTTAGGTACTTTATTAGATAAAAGGTATTTTAAAGTTTAATAGAAATATGATACCCAAGTGTATTTTGTGAAATGATGTTTGAAGTACTAGTGTCTATAGGGATTGAAAAATTTAGTTATGGTTTTTAAAGGTAGCTATTTCTAGGGAGTAGATTTTAAGGCATTATAAAATTTAGATGTAATTAAGAATTTTTTTTCAAGAAAATTGTGTCAAAACATATCTGTTCAAATGTACAGAAGAGAAATTTATTTTGCCAAAATTTGTTTTCATGTAGATTAGATTTTGATTAGTTTTTAGACTTCACTAAGTTAATCACAAATTTATTTTATTGTTGCATATTTTTAGTCTTTACTGCATAATATCTATCTTGTTTCATTTAGTTAGTTTTTTCAATAAAGCCATTATTTCGTTCTCTATTTCTTCTACAAGTTTCTGAGAGGCCGTTTATTTAGTATGCAAGGCTCTTCCCAGTGTTTAATTATCTATGTCTATTAATGAACCTCAGGTTTGTTAGAAAGATCCAGCTCTGACCCTAAGTTGTCCACTTTGTTAGACAAACGATCAGGGCGGTATTCCCATTTATGTCTGTTCTTCTAAAGGCAATCTGAGCCAGGTGTGGTTGTGCACCCCTGTAATCCAGTGTTGGGGAGGTGGAGTTAGGGGGATCCCAAGAGCTCAAGGCCAGCCTGAACTATGTGGAGAGATCCTGTCTCAAAACTAAAGCAAACAAAACTAAAACCAAAATGCAGCCTGACTATAAAATGTTTCAGAGAAGGTCACATCGATTTTTGACCCTTTTCTTACTTTATTTTTATATACATCTCAGTTTATTCTCTTTTGAATATTACCTGACCACCATTTGTGCCTTTTCACCTTTGAATTCCTCTTTTCTTATCAGAAAATTAGTGATTTTTTTCTTCTATGTTCTTTGCTGAAGCCCTGAGAAGAGATGCATGTGGGAGAGATGGGGGGGCGGGGGGATATTATAAGGAGTTAGTTCTAGTTCATGTGTAAAATAAATTGAAAGTGAGTTTGACATGAGAATTTAAAATGCTGAAAGGATTTCAAAGGATGGATAAGTATTCATTTATCATCACCAGTCATTTCACTCAACCTTTACGTACAATTCTACAGGTCGTTCCACAGAGGAAGAGATCAAATCATCTTTTCTAGAAACATTACAAGATGCCTGCGGCAAGTCTGATGAAGTGTCATATGGTGAATTTGAAGATTACTATGAAGGTCTAAGTTTAGGGATAGTAAATGATGAAGATTTTGTTACGATCTTACGTACTCCATGGGGAATTTAGTTTTTAATAACGCATGCCCCATCCGCTCTAGGCATTTCATAAAGATGAATTTTATGAAATATATGATCAAATACTAGGGTATATTCTTTATTCTCTTTTTTTGTCAGAAAAGTTGAGTCTGGAAATGAAAATATTTAGAAAGATAAATGTAGGTGTGTGTGTGTGTGTGTGTGTACAATGCTTACCTGTCTATAAGTTTGTAAAGATACACATTTTTAGTTTTTACTTATTTTGAATTTTTTTAAAAATAATTTTTATTAGGTTCTATAGGAAATTATATCGGTATCAAACTGTATGAAAGCATATATTAACCAACTTTCTTGACCCTTCACTTCTTTTGTATGGTTTTCTGCCCCCTTCCCTGGAATTTATTTGCCACCGCTCTCAATTTGGTCTGTTGAAATTGAGCTTAAAGCCT
This sequence comes from Dinomys branickii, assembly GCA_004027595.1. Classification (NCBI taxonomy): domain Eukaryota; kingdom Metazoa; phylum Chordata; class Mammalia; order Rodentia; family Dinomyidae; genus Dinomys; species Dinomys branickii. Next base: position 34,291 of record PVLD010001365.1, read on the forward strand.
ATGGGAGTAAAATGATTCTGCTCGTTTTAAATATATAAAAATATTAAAGTAATTAAAGGTCATTGAAGAGAAATTTCCAAATAGTATGACTGTAGATATTTTCTATAACATTAACATTTAGATTGGTTGGAATTACCTGTCCAACCTGGAAGTATTTTTATTCTAAATTGTGCACTATTGTTTGTTCCATACACATGATATAATTATTCTGGTAGCCAGTGATATATCCATATATTTTTCAGTTTTTCAATACAAAATTTATTATCTATAGCATAGAAATATCACTTAAATAGAAACAATATGAGAGGAAGTGTTCTCTTAGATTATTAAGAAAAATCTCAAAAAATGGGTTATTAAATATGTTGATCTAAGGGATAATTTAGTATCTATTATCCAAAATATAAAAACATATTTTGTATAATTACATGAATGAGTGGTATTCTAAACATTTCATATACTAAGCAATCAAAGCATTTTCTCCTAAATATATGTATTGCTTAATGGTGAAAAGTATTGTGATCATTTTTTCTAAATTCTGTGTTCCTCACTTCTTCCCAGAAAGGGAGAAAAAAGAAGAGAACATTATAAAGATGTTTCCAACTTTATAATATTAATTTATATGTTAAATCAGAAAAATTATGTCAAGCAAATATAACTGGTTCAAAAAAGAAAATGTATGCTTTGCCAAATAAGACAATTTTTTTAGCATGTCCCTTCATATTCTTGGCAATATTATCAAATACATGGTATGTGTGAACTCATTAAAAAATATTTCCAAGATTTCTTGAACTACTAAAATTTACTACTGAAATATCAGAAAGAAGTATGTGCAAAACTGTTAATGTGATTTTCACTAGTAAATTATTTGTTGGCATTTTTTTTCACTTCGCTTATTGAAATTAGACTGATATGCTAGATGTCTTGGCAGAAATGAAATTTGTAACACTATTTTAAAGTTATATTTACTCTGATAAAGAAATACAAATGGCAAATACATGAAAAAATGTTCAACATCATTAGTCATTCAAGTAAGGCAAATTAGAACAACACTGAGATTCCATCTCACCCCAGAAGGAATGGCTATCATCAGGAAATCAACGAATAACAAATGCTGGAGGGGCTGTGGGGAAAAAGGAACCCTTCACTGTTGGTGGGAGTGTAGACCAGTACTACCACTTTCAAAATCAGTGTGGAGATTCCTCAGTAAACTAGGATTAGAGGCCCCATTCAATCCAGCTATTCCCCTTCTGGGTATTTTTCCAGAAGAACTGAAAACATCGTACCACAGCGATCTGTGTGCTCCCATGTTTATTGCAGCACAATTGGGAGTAGCTAAATCTTGGAAACAGCCCAAATGTCCATTAACTGAGGAATGGATAAAAATGATGTGGTATATTTATACAATGGAATATTACTCGGCTAAAAGAAAAACTCGAGTCTTTTATAGGTAAATGGATGCAACTAGAGACCATACTCATAAGTGAAAGAAATCAAACTCACATGTGTAAACTTTGTATGGCCTCCCTAGTATAAGAACCTGAAAGAGTAAAGAAAATCTGAAGAGTACAATAAATAACGTGAAAGGGAAAGAAACTGCTCAAACAGGAAAGACCAACTGGGATGAGGGAAAAGAGAAAACAAAGACGGAAGGGAAAAAATAGGTATATTTATACACACAAGATAGCTAAGATAATTGTACTACTAATTTCTATTGGTGTATTGAAAGGAACAGATAATGTGTAATTGTTTGATAATTCTTGCATGCCCGTATCTGGTTATCTGAGTAACCAATTTGAAGATAACAATATGTAATGTGATGACTACTGTTGGTTTCCTGTCACCTTGTTTTGAAATTCTGTATCATTTTTGTTGTTTTTACATTGTTCTGTTTATACTTTGTTTTTGTTTTTTTCTTCAAAATTAAAAAAAGAAAAATTATATATGTACATACAAGGATAGCTGACATAAGTGTATTGCAGATGTCCATTGGTTTATTGAAAGGAACAGTTAATGCTTAAATGTTTTTTGCTCTTGACTGATTTTGCATGCTTATATCTGGTAATCAGAACAATTAATTTGAAGACAACAATGTGCAATATAACAACTATTGTTCAATTCCTACCATCTTCTTTGGTGAAACTGTGTATCATTTCAAATTTTTTAATGACTTGTTATTGTATGTAATTGTTTGGTCAATCTTATATTCTTATATCTGGTCATCTGAGCAACTTCTTTGAAGACAACAATATGTAAATATAACAACCATTGTTAACTCCCATCATCTTGTTTCAAAATACTGTATTATTGTTTTTGTATTGTTTTATTTTTGTCTTCATTGTTGTTATATTGTTATTTTTCTCTTTAAACTAAAAAGTCACATGTAGAAAATTCATCCAACTATTGTATAAATTCTTGTCTTAGTACTGAGTCCTCAAATATGTTCAATACATTTCAATGGTAAAATTTTAGTTCTTCTTTACAAACCCGTTTTTAATATTGACAATTCCCATTTTTCTGTAAATATAACCTGAAGATATATAAGTTGCCATATTGTAAAAAAAAAGGGGAAGATGCTTTTGGAATTTCACATGTTAATGTGACACTACTAATGTGCGCTCAATCGAAGTCATCATAATTTTAATACAAATACCCATGTGATTACCTGCAATATCTCTAGTTATGAGATGTCACTTTTTGTAATTAACTTTCATCTTTATAAATGCAGATTTAAAAAGTAAATGACATGTTTTTTGGTTTATTTTATGAAATGAAAATTGCTGACATAATAGATCATTCTATTTTTGATTTTTGTCTTACTGCCTGCATTCTCCTTTGACTTTGGCATAGTAAATTATGTGATTTAGTATTTAACTTAGTAGAAGAGCATTTAATAGAGATGAAATTTTCAAATAGTCACAAAATAGGTAACTTTTCCTATTCTTGATGTTCTTGAAGATTCTAGAATATCTTTTGAAAACCTTCAAACTATTAAATTATGTACTGTTTACTGTTACATGAATGTAGTATTTTAAATGGATTTTATAGGTCTTTAGATTTTAAAAGTTACTTGTTGATGTGATACACAGTTGCTTTCCCAGCTAACTATATAGTTTATAAAATTTTGTATGCTTATTTTACTATATATATTCCTATAAATAAAGTTTTGCACCTTTTTCAGGAAGAACACATTTTAATAGAAGACAAGGGACATCATATAGGAACTTCAGAAAATGTTTTATTGTAAAGAATACATTTGTCTGATGGATCATTTATGACAGTTAAAAAAGTTCTTGCTTTAAGTTTTATAGCATACGAGCTTAGTGAACCAAACTGCAAAGTCACTTATAATAATTTATACCTTAGATACAGCTATAAACCCTATTTTGTTTTAATTATTACTTTTGACTGCTAGTCATTCTAATTGTCAACTCAGGAGAGAATTATGTACAGTTCTGCAGATTATTTAATGTGCTTCTGTGAGATTTTAGTTTGTAGTGCTTGCAGATATAAAATAGGTACCATAATAAATTATAGTCACTACTTTGTTGACCAAGAAAGACAAACATGTTAGTGAAAGTATTTAAAGAAGTAGAAGGGACTGAGCAGGTGTAGCACAAAGCAAACAGGAGGACAGCAAAAAGAGGTGGGAGAGTGAATAGATATTAGCATCTGATAATGAGAAGCAGCTCCGTTTTACATGTGTGTGCCCCTCCGTCGACTGCCTCTTTTTCAATCCTATTTAAAGCCATCATGTATGTTGTTCTTGAAGTGACCTTTTTAAAATTTACATTATTTTTTGTATAAAATTCTTTCCTGATAGCTCATAACTTTCAGAAAAGTTCAAGTTCCTAACTGAATATATAAAACCCAGATGAAGTGGACCCACTGAGCCCTTCTCCTTATACAACATTCTAAACTACCTAGACTTTCACAAATGGATTATGAGATTTAAAATCCCAGTACTTTCGTATACACACAGCTACCGTCCCCTAAAGTAATGATCTCTACTTAGTACGTCTAAATGAATTCGTACTCATCTTGTAACATTACCTCAGGAATAATTTATTCTAAAATGTTAAAGCTGATGTACTTGTCCTCTGAGATTCTAGTCACACACTGAGGGATCCTTTTAATGTAGTATTTATCATTTTACGTTATGCTCATTACTTTGCTACTAGATGGTAAACCCCTGAGAATGGTAATCACATCTTACCTACTTTTTGGACCCTTGTGTCTAGTGCAGTGTCTGAAATGGGGTAGTTATTAAATCAAGAGGTGTAGGCTGGGTGTCTTAGTTACCTTCTCATCACTAGGATAAAATGTTCCACACACACAGCTTAAGGGAGGAGAGTTGTATTTTATCTCACGTTCTAGAAGTTTCATTCCTTGGATGACCTGCTGGCTCCAGGCAGGAGCAGCGTGGTTGGCAGCACGGCATGAGGATCTGAGCGGGGGAAACCTGCTCGCCTTTTCCCACAGGCCTCATCTATGAGCATAGGAGGCTCGGAGGGCCTTCGGATGTGACCCACAACACTCTGTCCCTGGCCCCCAGGATACTCCAATGTGTCCGTCTCAGTTCCTTTCTCGTTGCTCACACACTTGTAGCGGTTCCCGTCTGTAGTCGGCGGGTTCCAAGGCAGGGTAGCATAGCAGGTGCTGAGTAAAAGAAGGAAAAGCTCATGGCCTGGCAGCAGGCAGCCGAGCAGTCACACATGTCCTTACGGTCACACCCAGGGGCGCTCACCTCTTCCCACCCGGCTTCACCTCCCTACATCACACGCAGGTGTGAACCCTCAGTGGATTAACCTAGCATCGTGCACTCATGATCCAGTATCACACACGTTCCAGTCACCTCCCCAAGGCCCCCGCCTACGAGTGCGTGAGGCTTAGGGGGCCATGTAGTTATAGCATTATGTCTCTGGCCCCCCCAAGACGCATGCACATGCTTTTATGCAAAAATACATTTACTTCACTGTAAGTGTTGCCAGAGTTTTAACAATTTCAGCGCTGCTGAGAAGTCCAAGTCTAAAGTGTCTGAGAGTTATGGCAGATTCTTAGCTGTGAGTCCTATAAAATGAAAAGAAAGTTGAACGCTTGCAACATACAATGGCACAAGATAAACATTCCCATAGGGGGACAGAAAGGAATGGGACAAAGGCAAGATCAAAATCTACATGCATCTATTTATGTAAAATACATTTAGTCCCTCTTTAAGAGTTGTCAAAGTACATACAGTGCCAGCATTGCTGAGCTCTGACCAGAATCTCCCATAGTCAGCTCACAACAGTCTAAAGCTGCTTCTCCAACCCGCATCTCTAAACCTTCCCTAACTCCTCCCAAGAGCCGGTTCCAGAGGTTTCTAAATCACATAGTCAAGCAGTGTCTCAGCAAAGAACCTACTTGCTAGTACCAAGATCTATCTTTGCCACTTCCTTGTGGCTGAGGCACTGGGTGTGTAATTTAGTTAGCAGCAACTGTTACAGTTCTTATAGCCGAACACTTTTGTATCAACATGTTTTAGCATAGACCATGCTAATAGTATGAATGTGCTATTTAGTGCAAGCTACAGGGGCGGTAAATTTCCCTAATGAAGAATTCACAGTTTTAGTTAGACAGGCAAAATAAACTTTAGTGATCTATTTGCAGAATGGTAATGGTAACTATTGTGTATTGTGCATTTCTGAATTGTTAAATTTTAATGTTTTTTTTACTTGGCTGGGAGGTAGCTTAGTGGTAAACCTCTTGTTTGGCATATATAAGGCCTTGAGCTCAAATCCCAGCCCTGCCCCCTCAATTTTTTAACCCCTAAATTATAAGTATGGGAGATGGTAGATTTGTTAATCAGTTTGATATAATCATTCTACATTGTAAACATATATGAAAACATCACCTTGCATCCTGCAAATATATGCAACTTGTCAAGTAAAAATAAAATTTAGGAATGCACACTGGGTCTTCACTAGTACTTTTGCAACAAATTCACTGTATCAGAATACTATATTGATTTCAGTGGACTTCTAAGCATGGTGAATTTTATCCATGAGAACACTGTCTTGTTAGGTTCCTAAGTGATCTTGGGTTCTTTTGTGGATTAGAACAACTTTTGGTTGCCAAGAGAGCAATAATGCAGCCGGATCCGCCCCTGGAATGTTGCTCCTGCTGTGAGCCTGTCCTGCACAGTGGGGTATGAACTCACAAAAGGACAAACCACTGGGATTTCCCTGAGCTTGCTTCACAAATTGCACAAACTGTCCTTTTTTCGGTGAGGAAATGCTTAATAATGATTTGTATGCAGAGTTTGGTCTGAAATTTCTTGTCATTACAACCTTTCAGTGAGGGAAAGGTGGTCATTTCTCATGTACCTCACAGATTCTTGGAGGAAGAGCCGTAGATAAGTACAAAAGGAACTTACTACTTGTGCATGACTAAGTTGGGTGAAACCTGTTGATAGCTACAGCACTCTGCAGCGAGTATCACATACCCCACATCGTCTAAAGAAGTAGCATTAAAGACTCAAACACCTCTGATCCACAGTGATATGGCATCGACATAAAGTATGCACTGCTGAGCATGGAAGGACTGCTTGTGGCTTCCTGGGGGAGTAACCGTGATTCAGTACTCTGAAAACATGAGCTCTATTAAGGTATTACTGAAGGTGAGGATGCAAGTGTTTTATATAAAATCTTGTATAAATTACAGAAATTTATTAATGGATACACATTTTCAGATTTCCCTTTTTTACCTCCTCAAAGCCAGTTTGTGGAGTTTTTGAATATTCAAGCAAGACACAATATATATATTTGAATATTCAAGTAAGACATTTGGGAGTATTTGAATTAAAAGTTTACTGTCCAGTGACAAATGTTTTGCAAGGAAAAACAATTAAGATCCCTGTTACCTTTGTCTTTTCTTTTTATCAAGTTAGAATGAGACTTCTAAGCCATAACTATATGAGTTTAGCTTTAAAAAGATTCTCACCTTTCCAATTCTGTGTTGAATTTCCTGAGACTTTTAGATGATGGTAAAGCCAATAAAAAACAAATGACTGTATTTCAAGGAAATCACTATGTGTCACACTGTGAAAGCCACACATTTACCTGGCAGTTGAAGGCTTTTGTAGAAGAACTTTTAAGAAAATACAGGTTGTCAAGGAAAGGTAATTTTGAAGAAACATAGAGATGATCACTCCATGAAGAAAAAGCAGGTGATTATACTAATATTTGAGTATAGCTGATACTGTGACAAGAACACAAGTCTTGCAATCTTTAAACACTGGTATCAAACAGCAGCTTTCCCACAAAGTAGCTGTATGACTTTGGGAAAATATCACCAGAAAGTCAGGGCTTCAGCCTGAGCTGGCTGTTGCTTTTGTGAAGTGGGCTTGGCTCTTAGATCTTTTCTGGAAAGATCTGTGGTGTCCATAAGCAGAATCAGAGGCCAAACAATAAAGGGATTAAAGCACTTTAGTAAGCAACTAGTTAGGCGGTCTTGTGAGAGGACCGTGCATTTGGGAAAGTTCCAGGAGGGCAGGACCTACAGGAAGCACCTGCCGCAAGATCTAGGATAGAATTTCTTTTGAGGCCTTAGAAATTGAGCAGCATTTGGGGGCCTATGGCTGACAGAGTTCTTTCCCAGGGCCTGTGAGTCTGGAGGGGGAGGTTTTGGACTTGTGTGGCCTGTAGGAGCCATCATAGTGCCCAAAGCCCACTGAAGAGGCTGAGATCACAATGTAAATGAGTGTAAATGAGAGCTAATTGAGTTAGCAGGGTCACTGTAGTTGAACCTGAGGCTTGTGCCTTGCTGTGACTGTGTGGTATCAAAAAGTGTAAGACTGGATAAGGTGGAGGAGTTTGTCAGGGGCAGCCACAGTGCTCACCTTAGGAAATCCGAACACCACAAATTCAGCAAATCTAGACATACCCTTTCTTAGAATCCTCTGTGAAAGCCCTGCCGCCGGACTCCCAGCTCCAGCTCATTTCTAGCAAACTACTGACCCTATCAGAGCCACTCAGTGTCACTGGCTGTCTACTGCCACACAGGTGATGGGAGGGTTGAACAGACAGATATCTACCGAAAGCTGCAGATGACAATAGAGATACAGTATTTACCATAGGCTAGCGGTGCAAGCTCATTCAGCATACACTTATTTCTTGCCCAAACTATAGGTAATAACTGAATGCTTTTATTTTATTTCTCATTATTCCAAATGGCAGTCATGAAAACTTGCTCTCAGGCAGACATTTTTAACGTGTGGGAATAATTTGTATGCCACTGTTTCTTCCAGCACCTAAAAAAACTCCTTATTAATTTTCTTCCCTCGGCACCTATGGAGAAGAATCAAAATACTATGTTAAGGGTTTCTTCAAAGCATGAAGGAAGGTAGCAAGTTAAAATAGGGATGGGTTTAAAATGTTGTTCTTATTCCATAAATTAGAAGATGGTATTTGTGTAGGGCTGATATAGTATCAGCAGAGACTGTAGACAATATAACTAGTACCTTTGTTGCGCACACTGAGCCCACCGATGACTGCAAATCCTATAATGAATTATGTTTTCTACAAATGGCTGCAGTGGAATCTCTCACCCCACGTACTCATACGTATATCTAGTGCACTAGACTTCACATCAGGAGGCAGGGCTATGTCCCCTTTGCTTGAATCTGGGTGACTTGTTTATTTTTTGCTTTTTTCAGTTTTAATTTTTTTATTGGTATATTTTGTAGTATATAATGATCACTTGCTCCTGGGAAGTTGGGGCATATACATAACATATTTCAGTTCTTTTTTGATCCCCTTCATTTCTGTTCTTCCGTTTTTCTGATCACTCAGTTTGAAGAGCACCTCCACCAGGAATGGTGGTGCATGACTGTGATCCCAGCACTTGGGAGGCTCAGAAAAGGGGATTGCCGTGATCTAAGGCCACCCCGGGCTGCATTGTGAGTTCAAGGCCAGCCTGACCTACATAACAAGACTCTGCCTCAAAAATTGAAAAAAAGTTAGGAGAAGGACATTCAAGAAGCCATATGTGGAGGATTGCCATGAATTCAAGCCTGCCTGTGATACATAGTGAGACTATCTAAAAAATAAAAACCAAAAAATACAAATACAAACTCCTCCACCCCAAAGCCAGACCATAGTAGATCTCTCTCTTGAGTTCCCCCAGTCTATTTTTTCCTGGATAACTTGTTACTTCCTTATAGCTAATAGATTATGGCTAATGTGGTGCTATGTTGCTTCCCAGACCAGGCAAGATAAATCAGTTTCATTTCTGCCCTATTTGTTGAGATAATTGAGTCACCGTGGACTAAGTCAGAGTGTCTGGGACTACTAGGCTGAAGAGACCATGTGCAGCTGTTCTGGTCAATAAAGCGGAGTTGCCCACTCATGGCCAACCAATACCTATGATGCGAGTGAGACGCCTTCAGTTAAACGCAGCCCCCATCACTATTGCACTACATGCACACAAAAAATCCAGATGAAGATCAGTAGCCTTCTGCATTCTTCATGGCTTGTGTCCAAAATGAAATGGTTGCTCTAATGTGGTAAATTATGGGATTATTTTCATAGCAATAGTAAATTGAAGAAATCCTTTATTAGAATTTGAATAAAATGTCATTAAATATTCAAAATATCTAATTGTCTACCCACCATTTAAAATCTTTTTCTGATATTTAGGGAAATATAGGCATGATGAGTCTACGATCTCAGTTAGGTGGAAGGAATTGTTCTAGTGGAATATGGGCGTACAAACTCCAGAAGGTAACACTTTCTTAAAAGTACTGAATTTTGACATATGCAGTAGTTACTCATTGTATCCCATTAGTTCTGGAAACTAGTGAGTTTCCTCCTCACTATTCTAGATTAAATGCAACATAATTTTTTTGCTGAAAAAAATTGCATATTTCCTCTAGCAGTTTTACTAACTTGTTCAATACAGCAAAGATAATTTATGGAGACAGTAAAACTCTTTAGTTTTTATCGCTGTAAAAAGTAAGAAAGAAGAAGAGAAATACCTCTAGCCCCATTCCAAGAAATCAAGCAAACTTTTTAATTTTTTTGGTTTGTTTTACCAGAGTTAGAGGAAAAAATTGCCAAGAACATGGATTTTATCTATGTTAGAGAGAGAGAGAGAGAGAGGGAGGGAGGGAGAGAGAAAAGGAAGGAGATTTTCTGATACTCAAAAATGTAAAATCACATACCCTGTTCCCAACAACTTCCTGGGTAGACCATGAATTCCCAGGAAAGCATGCCTACATGTAGATACTATGCATCTAGGCTGCTAGTGTCAGATCTAATTCCCACATGGGAGGTCCCGCCTTCAAGTGACTGTTCATGTAACTATCCACTAAGCCATTTACTCGTTCACTATGTACTTACTGAGTAGGATGCAGGAAAGAGTATATTCTAGATTCAAGAAATACTACCATGGATAATATACACAAATTTCCTGCCCCCCATATAGTTTAATTTGTACTTGTAGAGATAGTAAGCAAGGAAATGAATAAGATTATTTCATTTAAGTTTTTTTGAAGAGATGATAAAAACAGTATAGGCAGAAAGTGACTGAGAAGGGTTCTCTGAGGGGAAACTAGAAAGAGAAGTACAAGAGGAAGAAACTAAGTAAGTAATTTCCTGAAGTGCAAATAAGTTTTGTGTGTTCAAGGAAAGACAAAAGGACAGCATGCCTGGAACATAGAGTCAGAAGATAAGGTTGGGGAAGTAAACGAGGGTGATTGTGAAAACCCTCATAGACTATGAACAGGAACTTGGACTTATATTCCATGACCAAGGAAAAGCAGAGGAGCGCTGTGGTTTTAGTGAATATATAGGAAGTTGTGAGGCTTTGTGAGATAACTCAGAATATGGTGTAGAAGAGAGGGAAGGCCAAAGATTGTGTGATTCTGAGTTCTAGAGCACATTTAGAGGTGTAAGAAGTGTGGAATGGCCAAAATGGCCACGGAAATAGTAGGGCTGTCGCATGAGCATACGCTCATGAAAGTCAGCAAATCAACCGACCATGATCAGAGGCAAAATGAAAAGTGCTACACTATGTTGAATAAAATGAGGCCCAAACTGTGAACATTGGATTTGCCAGCAGGAAATGGAGGAGAAAAGTCAGACAGGTTCGGATGAAGGAGGGACTGCAGAACGAGTGTGTCGGTTCAGCATTGCAAGACACTTTTTAGGACTTTTATTTTGAAGGTGAGCAGAGATAATTAGATGTTAGGATTTAGTGAACTTTTTCTTTTCCTTTTTGTGACATAGTAAATGACTGAGAATATTTGTGTAATGATGGTACTGATCCATGACAGTGACCAGTGTGAATGGAAGATTGGACGCCTTCCCTTAAACATTCACACATCCCAGACCCCTGTGGGACAGAACTTTTGCAGATTTAAATCCATTCCCCAAACAATTAAGATTGAACATTCTGCCCCAGGGCTGGGATTAGAGACAGAGATGCGAGACATTGACTCCAGACATAAAATTCAAAGAAGTATCAAAAAACTCAGTAATCAAACAACTACTACTTTCATTCAATAATTTAAAAATTATGACTTCTAAGATTCAAAGTGAGCTACATATCAAAATTCTAAACAAAGATAACATCAGTAAAAGTGCTGGGCTGAATTATAATAGATACTGAAGCTAAAAGAAAATCAATAATACAGACGTTCCTACCTACATTTTAATACTTGGTTGTTCACAGTTCTTTTTGTAAAAATTTCTATTTTGAGAAGTATTACATTAACATAGTATTTGTCTTGACCACTGTTTGACATTCCTTTAGTTTTGCAGCCTAGGCAATTACCTCTTACCTACCCCTATCTGACACCTCAGTGAATGGGAACTCAGCACTGTATGTGGAGAAATATAAAATAAATATAAAAAGTGTACCATGAACTTCAAAATTTCTATTTTTTAAATCTTTGAACTCACTGTTTCCAATAACAACTCATGTTTTTATTGCCTCTTGAAAGCTTTGTGGTTAGGAAGCTTAAAAGGTAGAGGTTCCCGTGTTTCATCAGGAATGCTTTGTATGTCTACTTTAGTGACTTGTCTACCACAAAAACTCCAAGGAGGTCAAGGGTATTACTGTGCAGAATAATGCCTGGCCAGTCACAACAACAAGCCTCATATCTCTGTTACCAAAGAAGTACTTTGCTTTAAACGTAAGTGGATGCAATGAGAAAAAGCATAAAATTCTTGGAATGGAGTAGATGCTCAAAAAAACGTGAATTACTATTATGGGTTTAATTGTTATGATTCCCTCCTCTTCTACCACCATAACCAAATTTCTATGGTGACATTCTAAGCCCTAGTATCTCAGGGTGTCACTTTATTTGGAGGTCAGGGTTTTGCAGAGATAAGTTTAAGTCAATAATGTGGACTCTAGTCCAGTATGATTGAAGTGTTCATAGGATACTTGGATACAGATAGGCACTGAAAAAATATCATGTGAAGATATGGAAAACACCCTACAAACATAAAGAGAGAGGAGTGTACTTGAGCAGATTCTCGCTACCCAGGTCTCAAAAGAACCAACCCCTTACCAACATCCTGATTTCTGACATCTAACCTCTAGCCCCGGGATGATAAATATCCACTGCCTTCACCACCTAGACTGTGATAGTTTGGGAAGGCAGTCCTAGCCAAAGCGTACGGCTATTCCCCCTTTTGGCTATTTCTTTCCCGCTCACTCATTCTGTACAAGAAAGAGTATTTTTTTACTGAGATGAGAAATTTTTCTTAGTGGTTTCAGAGAACTTATCCCCTGAGAAATTTAAGTTTCAAGTGTCTTCATCTCCAAGGTGTTTATTTATTCCTTAAATCCATCTCCAATTCCCTGTCATTCTCTTTCTGCCTAAGACTTACTTGATGTAGTGTTAAATTATAAAAGTAAGAGGCATGATTGGTTAGTAAACATATATTCTTGCATAGCTATTTCCTTAAGAAATTGTAGCAATGTGTACCACTGTGTAATATGTTTTTCATTTTGTAGTCACCGTTTTTAGAAGAGAAATGGGTCTTTTAGGGCATTGTACAATTGTCGCATGCTCACGTGTGTGTGTGTGTGTGTGTGTGTGTGTGTGGTATGAAGCTTGAAAAGTTTTAGAAGATCCGGTTTTGATATCCAGGTATAAGTTCTTCTGATAAATTTATACTTTTGCAATTTTAATATTTTATTTCTCTATAAAATTTACATTTTAATAGGTAAGATCGAATCATTTACATTCAACAATATAATTAAAATTTTTAAAAATTAACACCAAATTGCATGTATTTGTTGTGTACACAATGTTTTAATGAATATGTATATAGTGGAATGATTAAATCTAACATATTACCTCATTATGTGACCATTTTTGTGGTGAGAACACTTTATACCTACTCTCTATTTTGCAAGAATATAGTACCTGTTGTCCCCACATAATCTCTTGAATTTATACAATTTCATATTCTTTGACCATCGTCTTCCCAATAGCTCTGTAGCCTCTGTGTCCCACAACCCCAGCTCCTGGTAACCACTGTTTTATGCTCTATTTCTGTGAGATGCACTTTTGTGAATTCCACAAGAGTGAGATAATGCAGTATTGGTCTTTTTGTGTCTGGCTTATTTCATTTAACCTAATGTCTCCAGGTACATCCATCTGTCACAAATAATAGGCCATGCTTCTTTGTAAGGCTGAATAGTATGCAATTATGTAAATCTGCCATTTTTTTCTCTAGATATGCAGGCACTAATGGATACTTAGGTTGAGACCAGCTATTGTGAATAGTGCTGGGATAAACACGGGAGAGAAGACATCACTTGAATATCCTGATTTCATTTCTTATGGATATATGCCACGTAGGCAGACTTCTGGATCATATGGCCGTTCTACTTTTAAGTTTTTGAGGACTCTCCACATTGTTCGACAATAGCTGTGTTAATTTACAGCTCATCAACAGTGTGTGAGGACTCCATTTTCTCCACAGTCTTGTTAATGCTTGCTATCTTTTTTCTTTTTAATAATTTTTTTCTGATAGGTACGAGATGGTATATTCTTGTCATTTTAATTTGTGTTTCTCTGGTGATTAATGACCTAGTGTATTTTTTTCCATGTATATATGTTGGCCATTTTCATGTTTCCTTCTGAGATGTATCTATTTAGACCCTTTTTGAATTTTCTGTTGGGTGGTTAGTTTTGTTATTATTGAGTCATTTGAATTCCTTGTATATTCTGGGCATTAGCTCTTATCATAAGTATACTCTTTAATATTTTCTCCCATTCTGTAGGTTGTCTCCTTACTCTGTCAAGTCTTCATTTTGCTGTGAAGCTCCTTAGTTTCATGTAATCCTATTTCTCTATTTCTGTTTTAGTTGATGGTGCTTTGGGGTCCTTTTCAAATTTTCAAAAAATCACCTCCTAGGCCGATGTGATGAGGATTTTTCTGACCATTTTCTTCTGGTGGTTTTAGGTTTAGATTATAGACGTAAGCACCTGGTCCATTTTGAGTTAATTTTTATACAATGTGCAATAAAGGTCTAGCTTCATTCTTTTGTCAGTGAATATCCCTTTTTCCTAACATCAGTTACTGGCCTTTATGACGTACTCATAGTGCGCCTTTGTTGAAAGCCAGTTAGCACTGAACATGGAGATTTGTGTCTGGGATTTCCATTCCATTGGTCTATTTGTCTGTTTTTTATGCCAGCTCCATGCTGTTTTGGTTATCACAGTTTTTTAAATATATTTTGAAGCTAAGCAGCTTTACCCATTTTGCTCAAGACTGTTTCAGCTTTTTGAGGTCTTTTGTGGCTCTCTGCAAATTTTAGAATGGTGTTTTCTATTTCTATGAAGAATATCACTGATGTTTTGATAAAGATTATGTTAAATTGGTAGGTTGTTTAGGGTAGTATGGTATTTTAACAATAGTAGTTCTTCTGACCCATGAGCACAGACTATCTTGTCCTTTGCATCTTTTTCATTTTGTTTCATAAAAATCTTATAGTTTTCAATGAAATTTATTTCCCTTTCTCCATTAAAGTTACTCCTAAGTATTTTGTTTTCACTGTTGCATGTGTTTACTTATTTTTATTGTGCTGGGGATTAAACCCAGGGCTTTGTACATACTAGGCAAGTGTCCTCCCACTGAGGTGCACCCACAGCCCCTCAGGGTTATAATTTTGATGGTGTATCTATGCCCAATAATCATATTTTGTTTGTTTAATATTTATTTATAGGATTGATTTATTAACTAAGTACTTATTGGTAAACTGTGATGTGCTGACCATAGTGATAATCACAGATGTGAAAAAAGTGAGGGGCGTGTACAGATGCATATGAATGATAAATACAACAGGTAATTAAATAACGTAGCCTTCTACAAGGTGACTAAATGTAGAGTAGGCAGAAAAGCAACCTGAAGGGAGGCTGGGCATAATTTTAAACAGAGTAGAACATTTAGCATTGGGAAAGTGACTTGACAGACATAAGTAAATAAGTGCAGTGGAATCCTGAAAGCAAAAAGACAACCTGCTCGGGTGACCTCAGTGGAGATCCTGCTGGTGTGGTGGAGTAACGGTGAAGTGGCCAATGTGGCTAGAGATGGGGAGCTGGTAAGAAAATGTGGTTATTTGATCAATCTTGTATGTCTGTATGTGTTATCCTGAGCACACACTTCGAAGATATCAATATGTAAAGCAGCAACTATTGGTGTTTTTTGGTTGTTGTTGTTGTTGCTGTTGTTGATGTTTGCCTGTTTTGTTTTTTGTCTTTGGATTTTTGGTTTTTGTGTTTTTTCTGTTGTTGAGAGGATTGTCTGACTAAATTTGCATGTCTGTATATGGGTTTATATATTTACACTTCGAAGATATCAATGGATAAAGCAATAACCACTGTTTAGACCATATCACCTTGTCTATAGATTAGTTGTGATTGTACTATTTTTTATGCTAATTGGTGTCTGTTTGTCAATATGTTTTTGTACTTTTATTTAAAAAAAAAAGAAAATGTGGTTAGAGGCTAAGGAAGGTAGATCTGCTGGGCTACATTGGGATGTTATCATGAATCTCTTCAGTAAGAGTTACTTGCTCAGTTTTATTAATTCAAGCATCCATTTGTTTAATAGGCAATATACTAGCCACAGTGTTATACTTTCATGCTGCACAGTGGAAGAAAACATGCTTCATGTCTTCAAGTAGAGTTGTGAGTCCTGGAGTTTGCAGGTTAAGATGAGTGACAGTAGTAAGTGTGGTGAAGGATGAGGAACCTGAGCATATAGGAAGGTAAAAAAGGTGTGTGTGTGTGTGTGTGTGTGTGTGTGTGTGTACGTGTGTATTTGTATCTGTGTCATAAAAATGAGTGAAGACACAGAGAGAAGCTTCGAGTGAGCCATCAGAGTTATGTAAGGCAGTGCACACTGGAAAGCCCAGGGAAAGCAGGGTTTTGATGCCCTTTTTATATTTGTGTTTCCCTTTCATATTTAAGTATTACTCAGAAGGGAACCTTTTGTATTTCTGAAATTTCTTGTAAACAATTTAAAACATGCTTTCAAGCCTCATCAGAAGTATTAGAAATACATGATTTCTTTCTTGCAGACTCTATTGCATTTTATGTGTCCTTTGTATAATTTCACCACTTGTATTTCTTTATGTCAGGTATTCTATTTCTTAAGGGAGCAGTTGGTATTTTTCTTTCTTGTTGCTTATTAATTCCCATTGACTGGAGCAGTTCTTGACTCTGCATGTAGCATGTGAATACAGAATAAGTACTTGTTAACTAATGAATATTTGTTAATATAAAACTTGCAACTATCTAAATAATCATCACATTATTATAGATCATCATAGATCACTTTTATATTAAATACTTTAAGCATTTTACTTTTTATGTCTTTAATCTTACATCATCCTTTATGATATTATATATACAGCTGATTTTTTTTCAGGGCTGCAGATTAAAGCCAAGCCCTTGTCCATGCGAGGCAAGTACTCTGCTTTTGAATTACATTCCCTTCCAACAAAAACTGATATTTAAAAAAAAGTGTTTGATTTTAAAATTATTGCAGTTATTTAAAATCCATAAAGTAAATTCTCCGTGTTTTACTTTTTTCCTATTATCTTCCTCTTGCTGTTATGTTCACTAAAATAAATAGTTTATGGAACTTCTGAAATTTACTTTGAGTTTTCCTATAGGCCTTCAGTTACTGGTGTTCTAGGTGCCATAGTTCAGTATTTTCTGAAGACAGATGCATGAGTGGAAAAGGTGCTGGATGTTGGCATATTTGAGAATGATCCGTGGTCACCATGCAGTAGGGACAGCTTGATGGTACACTCTAGTAGTCCTGACTTACACCCCTCCTGCCCTCCCTCCTTCCTTCCTTCCTTCTTTCCTTCCTTCCTTCCAAGTTTTGAATGTATAACTGTGCTGTCTTTGGAAGGTCAAAACTATGAAATTTGTGTGGCTGCTGTTTTTTAAAATTTTCTTTCTCTCCACTTTTGAAGTTTAGAGATTTCTTAATTTTATTCTTGTAATTTAGAACACTTATTAGGCCAAACCCTTTTCAGTGTATTTGTCTGACTGCTGATATAACTTTTCCCTTTTTAGTCTGTATTTTTAACTTTAGATCTTCTTATGTTGCAACACTGATGGTCAGTTTTGCTTCATTACAAGTGTTTTCTGTAGCTATTTTAATGTTAGATTTCCATGCCCTACTTTTCAAATCACTATTTTATTCACCTTTTATTATGCATGTTTTCCTGGAATGTATCTCCTGTTGTATAAATGGCATCGATTTATGTGTCACTGTACCTTTTTTTGTGTTGAGGATCTTTCCTGGTGATGTCAGATTATTTCCCTGTTTACCTCTATTACCCTGCAAGCTTGTCTTTCCAGTGCTTAAACTGGGTCCTGTCCATTGCCTCTCTTGGGCCAGCTGTTCCTCAGATCATAGTAAGGAGTCACTTTTTAGAAAAAATGACCAAAATTATATATATATATAATATAATTATATTATATAATTATGTATATACATTATATATAATATAATTATATTATATATTATGTATATGCATTATATATATATATATATATATATATATATATAAAACCATTCTATTTTGTAACTGGCTTCAGTATTACTTTCCTATTAAAATATTGAATTTTATTTACTTTAATAAGAGTCTCACTGGTGTTTCACATGGTTTACTAATTCTAAAGCTGTGGAGAAGCACTGATCTTACTTGAAAGTATTTAGACCTAGTTGCTTTTTATCCATAGGCGAGCCCATAGTTCTTCTCATGTATTCTCTTTTTATAAATACACGATTGATACTCACTACGTGTCAGGCGCTGTGCTAGGTACCTAGTAACATAAACACAAGTTATGCAGTCATTACCCTCATGTGATTCTTTGGAAACCTGCATTAATTGTGCTTGTGGTCAGCTGTTCAGAAATAAGGCTTTAAACTTGGCATTTCTCTGTGTTTAGGGTCACACCATTTACATTTTTTCTCTCTGTACTTACTAGAAACAAAAGCAAGAACTGAAACTACACAGTATGCAAGAGGAGGCTGATTACTCTGCAAAAGATGGTCCCTGCCAATGGAGGATTAGGAGACTCCTGCATTCTATACCTGATTCTTCTTGCAGTATAATGCAGTGCTGCCTGTGGTAGGAGTCCAGGGAGCGCATATTAGAGTGTCAAACTAATTGTTAGTTCTGATTTAAAATTGGGAGGAAATGGAAAGCCTATTGCTTAAAATGGACTGTGAGCATTTACTCAGGGAACAGTACAGCATGAACTGGTATACTTTTTCTAAATGCTAGGAAGGATAGTGCAACGTTTAGTTAGATACTGCCCAGATTCCCAGCATCCAGGTAAATTCTGGCTTTGTCGTTTGCAGCACTGTTTCACTCTACGTGACAGATGCTATGTCTAGAATGGTGTCACTGGATCAGGATGATGACCGGTAATTAAATTCTGAAAAATATATGCTAGGGCTGGGGCTGTGGCTCAGTGGTATAATTCTTGCTTTGCATGCACAAGGCCCTAGGTTCGATCCCTACCACCATGACACACACACACAAACAATCCAAAGAAAATACTGACTTCTGCTTAATTGCATTGTCCAGTTAAGAAAAGCTAATCAGAAACCCATTAAAATATATATGCTAATGTTTCATTTGCATTATATCTTGCCCAGTCCATATGCACTTCTATCATACTCTCCAATGTTTTAGAAATATCAGCAGTTAACTATTGATGTCTGCCACTTAAACTTGTCAGATTAACCATTCAGTCTGCCAGTACTTCTTTTATTGCTAAAGTATCACTGAAGAATAGGCAGGTATTAATGCTGAAGGACAAAGAGAACACAAGGGACAACATGGCGAAAAGATCCAAAGAATTTCGGAAGGCAGTAAACTGATGAAGGGAATCTAATGAATGTAGAAATATAGGAATCTAAATGGTTAGAGGTAGAGTATTTATAAAAATTTATCTGCTTTACAGAATCCCTGGAACATGGGGCGCTGTATGTGGTCCACCATGCGACTGGATGAGTATCTATATACAAAAGCATGCGACTTCCTCAATCACTGCCACCTACCGAAGCAGTCAGGTAACTGCTCCATCCTTAGGCATCATGATTAACGTGAGGCTTAGTCCAGAGAAAGCAAATTCAGAGAAAACAGGCACAGCAGATAATAAAAGTTTAGGACCTGATAATATTGACAATGTAAAAATCAACCTGTTAAAATGCAGGAATGGGGGGTGCCTTGTTCCTATAATCCCGGACAGCCGCTCCTATGTTCTATGATGGGTCACATCTAGACATCTCCCGCCTAGTCAAAGCCTCGTGTGCTCGTAGAAGGGACTTTCGGGAGGTGGATGGATCATGGGTATGGTAAATGGATGGCTGGATAAGTGGGTGTGATAAAAGGATTAATCTACTGATTAGATTGGCATGGTGTTTTACTGCAAACAGAGGCATCACCCTGGGTATGTTTGGGGCCAACCACTGGGCATTTAGCCCGGGTGGAATAGAAAAGGAGAGAGGGAAGGCAAACTCACTGCTTTCTGCCTGCCCTGCCATGGACGTTTTCTCCTCTACCGTGCCCCTCTGTCACATCACCCTGTCTAGGAGCTGGCCAACTATGGACTGAAGCCTCTACAAACTGTGAGATGAAATAAACCTTTCCTTCTTTAACCTGAGTGTGTCTGGTATTTTGTCCCAGCAACACAGAAGTGACTAAGACATACCCTTTCCTTACCACCACACACCAAAGCCCATCTTCCAATCAGCTTCTCACTTTAACATATGAAGGACAGTTGTCCTTCAATCACTGACATTAAAGAAAATCACTAGAATGACAATCACTAGACATTAAAGAAAAGAAAATTTAAGAAAGAGGTTAAAAACAAAAACAACCAAAAGGCTGTGGACAGAAAAAAGACATTGAAACAGAAGAAGCAAACAAAAAACAGTTAATATCAAGAAGATAAGTAAAAGATAATCTGTCTTTTAGACAAAAAGAGGAATTCTATGTAAAAAGGACAGGCACAGGAAAAGAAACAGGTTTTGGAAATTAAAAATATGACGAACAGTAAGAGGTTTGCTTTATTCTCCCCGAGTGGCTTGGCATGTTCTCACAGCTGCTGGGAACCCAGTGGTCTGGAAGAGCAGGAGCTTCTAGCAGGAGGATGGGCACTGTAGGGCACGAAGCTAGGACTGTGTGGCAGAGGAGGAGATGCAATCGCAGCAGAAAGTTCATGCCTGGTGGGGGCAGCACTGAGCTGGTAGATATTCTGATCCAGGAAGAGTCCGTCATGAATCCATCACATCCTTCTGTGTCTCGCCTTCTTTTGGTCAGACAATCAGACACTGCATCTTCTACGGTGTGAAGGGTTTGTTATCAGAGTCATGGCAGTCTGGAATGAGCCCAGCTACTGAAACTGTTGAAATTCCTTGACTAGGAATAAAAATTCTAGCCATAGTAAAATGTGTCATGCTGGAAGGAGACTACTCCTCTAAAGAAAAGGAAAAAACATTTTACACTGAAGTCAGAGAAATGTTGAGATTGAAGGAATTGAACCAACTTTTATTTTTTATCTTGCATAGAAACTTCTATCTTGGCTGTTTTAGACAGTTCTTTGGCTCTTATGAACACAAAACCTGAAATTTATCATGCATCAGAAACTATTGTTTTTGTTGGTTGCCAGAATAGCCAAAGAAGAATGCAGTATTTCAGCCACTCAAGAAGTAACCTAGATTAGTTCATGTGAATGCATTGCTTCGGATAGAAATTAGTGGGAAATAATTTCAAAAACAATTCAGAGTTATGAATTGGAAATTACCGGTGCCTCCAACTGTCTCTCCCTCTCCCCCCCCCTCCCTCTGCCTGCGTGAGACTACTGTATTCCTATTTCAGGATGAGGAGTCATATTGAGCCTTATAAACAGGAAGCTCGACAATTTTCTCCCGGCCTTTTGAAAAGTAAAGCTATTTGATTAGCTCTGTGTCTTCTTAATCTGGAGGTAGAAACACTGTAGTCATTGAATTATTGAAAAAATTTCCTGCTTGCTCTTAAGGATTTAAAGATTAATGATACTGAGTTCTTTTGCTAGAGGGAGGAAGTTTCTAAATGCCTAGCTAAATATTTCCTCTTAAATATTACAAGAAGTTGGTTTGGATTGTTTTCAGGTGTGGAATCCAGGCTTTCTTTTTTATTTTAAAAAACAATAAAAACAATGATACAAAATTTCCAAATGAGACAGGAGAGTAACAATAGTTAGTACGTTGCTTATTCTTATCTTCAAAGTAGTTGCTCAGATTACAAGGTATTGGCATTAAAATTGATTCAGATAGCTATACTGTACTACTAATTTCTATCAGTTCACTGAGAAGAAAAGATTGCGCTTGTAGCGTCTGAGTCCAGACCTTCTAATACAGCTCCAACGGCACCCTGATTGCCGTGGTCCCGGCGAAACTGAAGTGAGGACTCTGAGGATTTCTTGAGTGGTGGGGAATGGAGTCTCAGCAGCTGATAAAAAGCGCATGTCTTTTTCAGCTTCCGGTGGTGCATCTTGGTGCCTCCTATTTTTAACACCTAGTTGTACTATGTTAGAATTTAAGCAGCACATGTGGTATATAATAATCTGTGGAGTGTGAGTAGCTGTCCCACCCGCTCCCCACACAGACAGGAGCATCACAGACCAGAACGCTTGCTTCCTGTTAGTAGTCAGACAGAATCTGGTCTGCTTTTATACGTGAAGCCATTCAATGGGTTAGGGCCTCTGAAACAATTGGAAATAATTTAAATATTGGCACTTTTTCCTCTCTGGATAAAAATTATTGTTATATTGAGAGGAAAGGACAAGTTTTTTTTTTTAACTTAGTACTTATCAAGAGGGTTTATTATAACTTTGTATGGTGTATTTGGGCTTTTTCATTTAAACATAGTGGGAATGTGCAAATACTTTTAAAACAGAAAAAGCAGATAATAATTTTAGTAGTTTACCTTAGATTCCCTCAAGTGTCCTCCCCAGTCTCTTCTCAGAATAGAGAGTATATTATTAAACGGCAAGATTTCTCTTCTTTTAATTTAATGCTTAATGTTCTTTCTGGTCAGGCCTTATAAACTTAGGAGTTATAATATTGACATTTCTGTAAATTTGATTACATAATATGTTAATGGAAGATGCAAGTAGGTCACAAGAAAATGACAGACTAGGGTTGACAGCTTGTTGCACTATCATCCATGGGCTGATGTTTGATTGGCTTTGTATGCACATTTGTAAAGCTATGCAAAAAAATAAGGGCGGGGGAAATAGCTCAGTGGCATGAGTGCCTGTCTAGTGAGTGCAAGGTCCTGTGTTCAATTCCCATGTACCAAAAAGAAATAGTAGTTCAAAAAAAAAAAAATGAACAGAACTACATACCTTTATAATTCATAAGTGTTGGTTAAACAGTTAATTTTATCTAATTTCCTTATGTTAAATACCGTATATGCACTGCTGTACTTTCCTTGTTTTGGAATTAATTTTTAAAAAATGATTGGCATATCTGCATTAAAATTAACTTCAAATAAAACACAAGTGTTTATCACATTACAGATCAGATTACTTCTTAAACACATGGGTAAAGGAATAATAGAGATATATGAGCTCTGTAAAAAGCTTTATATAGAAAATGCATGGTTATGCCGGGAGTGGTGGCACGCGCCTGTAATCCCGGCACTTGGGAGGCTGAGCCAAGAGAATCATTGCAAGTTCCAGAGCAGCCTGGGCTACAAAGTGAATTCACGGCCAACATTAACTGTAGAAAAACCTTGTCTCAAAAAGGCAAAAAGAAAAAAAAGAGAATGCATGTTTTAAAAAAAATTATGGAATGTACATAAATATGAATTTTAAAAATGAACTTAACATATGAAATTTTAGCCATTTTTATATACTGTATATATAATATATATCTAGTCTAAATTCAGTGTAGTCACTGAATTTGGTCATAGTCATTATATTTCTCTATGAGAATTCAAATATTGATGACTTCGTTCTTTGCAGTTAGACAATACCCACCGGATGTTTTTACCCTCTACTTAAAAATCTATTTTACTTGAGAGTGTGTGCATCCTTTTTAAAAAATTGAGGTATATTTCCCGAAACACAAAATTGCCTATTTTAAACTGCACAATTCAGTGATTTTTCAGGTCATTCACTATGTTGTATAGTTCTTACTACTATCTAATTCCAGAATAATCAAGCCCTGTATTGATTAGCTGTCAGCCCAAAACCCTCATCTCATCCTATGTCAACTACCAATCCACTTTTTGTGTCACTGGATTTGCCTATTCTGGACGTTTCTTATGAATGGAATTCTACAATAGTTGCTTAGCTTTAAAAATACATCCTTTTGTGTCTGACTTCTTTCACATAGCACAGGGTTTTCAATGTTCACATTGGATGTTTCTCTGAAGAAAACCTTTTTGAACTGGTAACAGATGATAACTCAATAAAAACATTAATGAAGCCTAAATCAATAATTAAATAAAATGATGTAAGAGAACATTGGGAATATCAGAAAGGACAAAGGCAAAGAGAACACAAGATAAAATTTAAATATAAGGGAGCTGATATGTAACTAATCTCAATCTTTTTATGGGAATATAAGCCAGAAGAAAGGGGCTGGGAATGGAAGGAAACATAGAAGAAATAACACAAACAACCCTTTCAGAATGAATAAAGGTGAGCCGAGTTTGAATTTCGTATCTTACTCACAGAAGCATGAAGACAAACATACAGGAGATCTGTTACAGCTTCTTGAAAAATATTACCAATAAAAATTAAGAAAGCTAAGCAAGAGCAAAGCAAAGCAGAGCTCACTACCATGGTGAAAGCCTAGGAGTTCTATGATAGAAATTGCCCATTCCTGGTAGACTATTTGGCTTAAGGTAAAAGTGTACATGGGAATTACAGTGCAACGCCTTTCATTTAATTAGATTCTTTTCAGTTGTATTGAGGAGAGGGGCAGGTAAGGAGAAATTGGAGGTGGTGATTTAGACAGTAAGCTCTCAGCATCCATAAGAAGTGTTTAATAGATACTAAATTACAAGTAAAGACATTTTGTATGAATAGGTGCTCTAAAAACACTGAAATAAATGCTAGAGAAACAAAGTTGTTGAATGCTGCTAAGAATGAGGCTAGACTTGGAGAAGGGTGGTATAGGGAACTGTTTTTAAAATAGATTTTTGGTACTCTATTTTACTTATGCTAAAAATTAATAAAAGTTTAAACTTCAATGTTTTAGTTTTCTTAATCCCATTTGAATATAAATTTTCTGTTTCATTCATTTTATTACTATGATATAGAAGCGTGTAGTTGTGCTGTTGTGGCTGCCTTGATGTCCTGACTGTATTCAAAATATTTACCTTTCGTGGTCATTTTGACTTTGGGGATGGACCGGAAGTCTCAAGATGCAAGATCTGGTAGCGAAGGACACACATGATGCTTTTATGATCCTGACATTTTGTTGGACAGCATTATGCGGCAGCATTTGCTCTACTTTAGATAACACCTTACAAACACCCTCAGAAAAGAGGACTTCCAGAACATAGTACGGTCTGTGGAATACGTGTGTTTGAAGCAAGGGGAGTGTTCTGAGGGGAATTAATGGCAATGCGTCTTTTATTGTAATACATTTAAAAAAATTTAAACATTTACCATATATATTGATCATACCTTGCATTATTCTTTGTTAGTCAAAGTTTTTATCAAATAAACCTATTAACTGCTTTTATGATTTTATCAAATAAACCTATTAATCTGTTTTTATGCTTTAGACTCTGAAAGCAATTTAGTTTTTGATATGTACTGTAATGGAATAATTATCATATATCTGTGTAATACCTATAAGAAAAATGTGCATGTAAATTAATAAATGGGGTAATTTAACCCAACATATATTGTAATCAAACAACATTCTTATGTGGTATCAAATAATTATACAAATTAAGTTCAGAGAATGGATGAAAGTTTGTTCGTAAGAGGTCACAGGTTCAAAACCTCAAATAATCTTCTTAACTGAGTGTATGAGCATTTGTGGATGTAGATCAAGTAATTTGGGTAGTGATGATAACATAGTTAATAGACATACCACATTTAGAGCCAAGATTCTTTTCTTCTAGGTTTTTATTTGAGACAGTCTCACTCCGTAGTGCACGCTGGCCTTGCACTAGTTTATGCTGCCCAGGCTGGCCTTGAACTCACAGGGATCCTCCTTCCTCCGTCTCCACAGTAAGATTACAGGCATGAACAACCACACCCAGATATAGGCAAGGTTATTAATGCAATGTCAAAACATTAAGAAAATCTTTTTACTGTTTATGTATTAGTAGTTGATTTCAAAAACACAGTCTTATTGAAAGTATTTTTACCATCTAGTTATACTTGGAAATTCATATGGGATAAGAGGCAGCATTTTCACACTTCAGTGCTTATCAACACTAAAAATGACATTCATCATGATTTTTATTTCTTCTAGTTAGTGGAATAAGGTCACTTTGCCACTCCTGTTTTATGAAGTGCTTATCATAGTCCAAGTTTTAATAAACTTCAACCACAGTTTGAGGATGGCTCCTCAAAGGGTTAAAGTGGACAGTAAGCAATGCTTTAAGATGGAGCCTCTTGTGAGTCCTCTTTATTCAGGACTTGGCTTTCAAGGGTAGAAATGAACTTGTGTTTCCTTTGCTTCACAGCAAAGAGTCTAGAGGTGCAAAAGGGATTCAGTTGCACCCAGTCAAATTCTGATCTTGCAGATTCCAGATTAGTCTGAGTTAGATCCATGAGCACGGAGATATTGTAATATATTGTATATCTGTTGACTGTAAATTCTCAGGAAGGAATTGCTGTGGGATCACAGTTCTGGTCTTCTGAACTTGCAGAGTATAGATAACAGGGTACAAAAATGGTGAAGAGGTCCTGATAGGAAGTTAAAGGACAGAGGGCAGGTTGCTACACACACCCACACACACCCACCCCACCCCCCCAGGAACACAAACACAAAGGGAAAGGACATGGTGGAGGTTTTGTGTGCAGCAGAAAGAAGGGTTAAAATGAGAATTCTGAGAACCATGAAGGCATAGATGTGGTGGAATAGAAAATAGAGTTTAGAATGTTGACAGCTTTTGGTGATTAAGGAAAGAAAGAATGAGAATTATTCACTGGTGACTGTCTTATTTTCTGTTCTCTAAGTTGCACGTCATTTTAGTGCAGACAGTAATGTCCCTTACTTACCACAGGGAGGTGGTAGGCATAATATGTGAGGAATTTTCAGCAGGTAGCAAGAGTCCTGATAAATTCAAGACTTTTTTACAAGGGTAGAAGCACTGATGAATCATGAGTTTAACTCCCTTCATAATAACCAGACATATCTTACATAATACAAATAATGGTGAGATGATTTATTTGGCTCAGTAATAGCTTCTTATCAGGTAAAATAGAACACCACCCCCAAATAATATTTATTTTTGTTTCAGTTCTATGATACCTTCTTCTTCAAACTTTTTGAGATATTTAAATATATACAATGTATCAAACAACATAAAGTATATAACAAGCTTAACATTTAGGTCCCAGCTCTTGGTCTTAACATTTAGATCCGTTCTGGTCTTCATATAACAGATTAAATATTGGTTCCTTCGTTGGGAATTTTTACTTTTATCAACAAGTAGAGCAACACTGTGGCTTCCCCATAGGGTCTATTCTTACCTCATTGGAGATCTGTGGGAAAACATTGCAGCAGAGTAAAGACACCTTAGAAATCTTCAAGCTCTTTATCTCTGTTGTTAAAGTGATTCTGTTATCTTGAGATTATATATATGGTGCTTTGGAGAACACTTTATGGAGAAATACTTTCCTTTCCAAATGTTACTGGAGATTGAATTGTACTTCCTGTTTTCTCTGTTGGAGGAAGTATTCATATTACCTAATTATTAACTAATTCCATGATTTATTAATGATAATATGACAGTTATTTGGCCCAGTAAGATTATGAATGATGAAGTAAAGGGAAGAGCAATTCTAAAATATAAAGAATTATGATTTTGATTCATCCTAAGGGAATCACAGTGATATCTGGAAGGAATTGGAGGCAGGCAGTAGCTTCAAGACAGGAGATTTGATAGTGGTACAGAGGAAATGTAGGGAATAGTTGAATGACAAACCAGCTTTTTAAAATAGGAAACTATGATGAAGCTTAATGTGAAACCTTTGGGTTTAAGTTTAGCAAGCAAGAAAGAAGAGAGTAACACCAGGGGCTGTTATCAGTGTTTTGCTAGCCTGAAGGGGTAAGTGACGTTATAGTAATTTTATGACTTATTTAATTTTTACTCTTAAAGGACACAGTTTTCACCTAGGTATGATAAAACACAGGTTGATATCTATTACACAAAGTCTGAATTTATTGTATCAGTGATCTGATCTTTCAAAAACCTTAAAACTGTTGCAGTTCTCAAACTGTTCTGAGAGGAGGTAGAGATTGGAGGTAGGTACAATAATAATGTGATTTGGTTGGAAAGGGAAGAACATGCGTTCTATAAGGACTAAGGTGAAGGAAGACAAGAACAATGAAAGGCATGCTATAAGAATTAGGAAGATATTTGAGTGCTAGGTTGAAGGGACTTTATTAGAGAGGTCACAGAGAAACACCTAACATCCTCAAATAGAAAGTAACATTGATTTAGGAGTATTAAACAATGATGTCATGTTGAGTTGGCAGGGCTTGGCTGATGGTAATTGGAAGTATGCAAATATAAAGTGAAACTTCCCACAAGGCTACTTTTATAATTGTGGACAAGAAAAGATGAAATAAGTGTGAGAAGCTTTGGTTTCCTTTATATCAAACTATAAGCACCACTGCATTTAAACAGGTCTGGTACATTTGTTGGTGCTTAGACCTATCAGAAGTACATTGGAATGAGGAACTAAGGGTGACAGCTCAACCTAATAAAAAAGGACATTAATTTTGAGATATTAGAACTCAGAAGAAAATTTGTCAGTCTTGAGCACTAGGGAGGTCGAATAGACATCGTTTTTGCCCTTTAAATTTGTTTCTCCTATGAACTTATGTATTAAAGTGAAAGCTGTTTTATTTATAAATCTATAAGAGGGGAGAGAACCATTACGCTTTACCATCTTCTGGTAGGTCACGACTCACAAGGTGAAAAGAAGCATTTTCCTACCATTGTAAAACTGGATGGACGCTTCTGGGATTTGAATGCCATAGTTGCAGAAGCAGCAAAAATGATGTTCCAAGTTTGAAAACAATGATATGCAGAGATTTTGTCAGTAACTAAGGGGCATGATCATGCTCAGTGAGAAAAAGTCCAAGAAGAGTGGTATCAGGACAGTTCCAATGCTAAGCAATTAACTAGGCCAGAGTACGTGCAAGGTGGCTAGTGGGGACCCCAGAGGTACAGGAAAGGAAAAGATTTTCAGGAGACTGATCATAAATTATGAACAAAGAAAAACAGCAGATAAAGGATGGATAGCATTGGAACCTCTATGAGTTGCATATTATGGTAGGTAGAATACTGGATCCCTAAAGATGTTCAAATCCTAATATTCTGTGAACACAGTATGCTACATGACAAGTGGAGTGGGAATAAAGGTTGAAAATAAAATTGATGTTGTGAACCATCTAATTGAGGGGAATATTTTGAATTATTTAGCTGTTACTGATATAATCACAAGAATCTCTACAGGTGGAAAAACACAGAAAGAAGAAATGAGAGATTCAACTAATCATTGAAGACCAAAGATGGAAAAGAGGCAGAGGCAATGGACGGTGGTCAGCTCCTTGAAGATTTCTAGCAATTTTTTAAAATAAAAGATTTTCCCCAAGAATCCTCACAAAAGAATGTAGTCCTGCTGAAACCTTGCTTTTTTTTTTTTTTTTTAAACCTTGCTTTTAATTCAATGAGATACATTTTAGCCTTCTGTCTTCCACAAATTCAGGATAATAAATTTGTGTTAAGACTAGCTTTGTGATAATTTGCTACAACAATTGTAATAAGTAATAATTGCCAATAGAAACTGTCTTAGGGGAGAGAATAGAATTTAGTTCATTTATGCTCCTTTTTAAGTACTAGAGTGATATGAACACAAAAATATCTAGATGAAAAAATTGGAGTATTAAAATTGACAGTATGAGAAAATACCAGGGCATACCAATTTAAAGAGTATTCAGTCAGAAAACCTCGGTTGAGCTTTGGAGATTGTAATGTTGGGGACCACTACAAAGTGGCCCTGAGCAGGATTTAATCTTAACCAACTGGCTTTCCTCGTTTACTTGTGAGTTGTCTGAAGCTCAGGCACATTTCTGACAAGATAGGACCTCAACTGGGGGCATTTGGCTCCAACCAATTAGCCACAGGAGACTGCAGCTGCAGACTCCAAATTCCTACAATAAATACCAACCTAAAGACAAGGTAGTTCTTCTGATTGACATAATTTACTTGGGAAAACTCTCCCAAGGTGCTGTAAGATTCCCGGATTTTCTTGAGTCTCCTCTTGCTTTGTTTGAAAACCAAATAAATACGGGCCGCCCAGAGAAGTCTTTGGCTAAACTCAGAGAATAAGCTGTGACAGAGTTAAGTCACTCCTGGGGCCCTAAAATAATTTCCGTTGTCTATGGTATTTAAGCCTTTGCCATCCTCTTGCTTGGGTGATGCGGGCCTCAGCAGCCTGCAATAATGTAGGGTTATTTAACCCAGTTTTCAGTATTTTAAGATTTAGGGGTAAACAGATTTTGAAATATAAAATAATGGTGTAATCAGAGAAATGGAATGGAAATCAGTAAACAATTGGGATACGTTCTTATTCAGTTTGTGGTAAGTAATTAGAGCTCAGTAACATCTGTTGAATGACTAAAAGAGCAATATATTGCAAACTAAATGCAGGTGTAAGACTAAGGTGAACCTTCTAGTCTACCTCAATAAGGCCTGCTCCCATACACTATTGTAGGACTGGGAAATATAGGGTTGGGAATTGGCTAGTTTATTATGTATATGTTCTAAATAAGAGTAGATTTTTTTAAAGATTAGAGCTTATGTCCTGAGAGTTATTATCTATATATGCAAGTATGTGTCTCACTCATACTCCTGCTAATAATGAGTAAAAGAACATGAAAAGTTTCCAGATGCAAGCAAGTAAATTGAGGTATATTTCTCAGTACACTATTAGACAACATATGACAGGCTTTGAGTTTTATTTTTTAAAACCTTTCCTCTCCCACTCTTGATCCTACTGCTTTATACTCCCCTGTCTTTTAAGCTTAGTTTGTTTTTGGCTAAGTCAACTTTCACAAATTTCTTTCCTCAAATGTTTGATCTTTAAATGTTTAAATGTTTCTTGTATGCATGTATTTCTATATAGATATAAATTGTATGATCATCATAAATATCAGACTCTATATAAATTGCATTGTATTTTCTATTTTTATCATTGTACCCATATTAAAGTGGATTTTCACTGTCTTAATAACTACACTGGACTTATCTTTTTTAATGCTCAGCTAAGTTATCGAGTCTTCTCTCAGTGGGTAGCTGCAGTCCCCCCAGCATTGTACTACTATTGTTTCAACAGCATGGAGAAATGCATTCCAATGAGAATTCTGAGGGATTGGTATGATTGATCATCCTTATATATAAAGCTCAGACATGAATTAAACATATCTATTTGTTTAGCTGAGTCAAAGCCTCTCCAGAATTTCTTGGATTTCAGGGCATGTATGCATTTATTCACCTTTTGATAGGTCTTGTTTCCAAAATGAATGTCACTGATTACACCTAACAGTCATATGTGCAGATTTGTTTCCCCGAATCTGCTCCAAAATGATTTCAATTTTTATTAACGTGATGAACATCGGTACTTTTATTGGCACTTCTCTGATTATTGCTAAGGATGATTTTCTCTTTATATATTTATGATGTTTGCATAAATAAATTTGCCTTTCCTCTTTTCTATGTCTCTGTTTTACATATTTCTAGATAATATGTAACAGTTTCTCATGTGCTCCATCTCTTAGATCTTTGTGTCAATTTAGGACACTGCAAATAACTTTTTTACTGCTACCTTCAAAAACGGGCCAGTTGTTTGAGGAAACCTTTACTTTTGTCACAGTACTGTTCAGGGTATGATTTTCCTTTAGTTTATTAATTTTTTGGTTCTCATTTAAAATCATTATCCATGGAGAGATAATGAAATGCACTTTCTATTAATTTGTTTTAATTTTCATAAGATATTTTAAATTCATGGATTTTATTTTTCTGAAATAGAATCATAATTTCATTTTCTTCCTTGTAGTGAATTATTTTTATATTATTTACGAAGAAATACTTCCTTCATTCACTATATTGAGTAATAGTCTTTTCTCTTTTTGTATCCAATGCTGCCGTTTGGAAACCTCAGGTCAGTGATTTAAACTTAAACACTATCTTTTTTCACTTTAGGAACTGTGAAAAAATTTTTTTATGTTCATTGCTTTTTGGTATTGCTATACCATACATAAATATGCATTGTTTTATCTTTTCTGTCCTTGTACTCTGTGAGGCTTCTCAACTGAAACCATGTATCTTTCTTTTATGAAACATTTATGACTGATATACCTTGAGAGATGTTCTGTAGTACATTTAGTTCTTTATTTTGTTCTTTCTGAGATTTCTATCAAGTCGAAATTACTATTTCTGGCATTTGCCTCTGAGTCTTTTGCCTTCTATTCTGTAGAGTTAGGACTAGGGTAGGATGTGTACAAGTACATAAAAGCTTATTATATTCATTTTAATAGGTATGTGTTATATTTCAGTATTACACAAAAATATATTGATGGATATTTAGGTTTCCAACTTTTGCCACAACAGCAAAGAAATAATTCTAGAGTGTACATTTTGGTGCATCTCTGAATATTCCTTTACAATTGTTTCTTAGAAGTAGAATTACTCAATTAACGGAGATGTACAATTTTATTTTGATAGACTGACAACTTGTTTTCCAGGGTGATTTCTCCAATTTTATAACTCCCACTAAAATGTAGAAGAGTGATATTCTTTGTGTGCTTGCCAAAGTTTGATATTCTCACTCTTCTTAATTCTTGCCAATGTTTTAAAAATAATTCATCTTAATCCACTTTTTTCCTATTAAATGACAAATCTGGCAACTTTATTTACATTTGTAGCCATTTGTGATTATCTTTCATGAATTTTATGTTTGTGAATTTCTTATTATTTGTATTAGATTATTTATTTATGATTTTATACATAGCTTTTATGAACTCTGTATATACTGAGCAGAAATCTTTATAACACACTAAAACTTTTTCCAGAGCATTGCTCAGATTTTACCTTTGTGTTACTTTTTGTTTTAGGAAAAATTTTTGTTTATTTGAAATAGAATTGATCAATTTTGTTGTTTACTTTTTGTGTTTTAGTTAGAAAATATCACATCAATATTAATTGATATGTTGTTTCAGTGCTTCTGTTTAATAACCTCTAATTTCATAGGTGTACACACACACAGATGGGATCCAACCATTTCAATATTATTTCTTGAATAATGCAGGTATTTATTTTGTTTTATAATACTGTCTTCATCAAACTATATACATATATGTATTTATTTGTCTATGGATCTTTATGGATACCATTGGTAATATATTTAACTTGTTAAGATATTTTTTCATGGTTGAGGTGATAACTCAGTAGGGGTCACTTAACATTCTTCTACTGCCCATGATAAACACTTCCTTTTCTGGTTCTTTCCTTAGTTCTTTAGTTGATGATCCTCACTTTTTATATTTAAAAATTTTCAAATTTTTCTCTACAAATAATTGCTAATTAAACCAAAATGATTTTTTTAATTTTAAAATTTGTTTTTGTTTTGAGCTAAGGTCTCAGTATTCCAGGCCAGTCTTATTCCTTATATAGCCCAGACTGGCTTCAAACTTAGTATCCTCCTTCCTTAGCACCCTGAGTGCCAGGATTACAGGCATGTGCTACCGCACTTCATCAAAATTCTTTAGGTTTATAAATTTATGAGCACAAAACTGTCTATAGAATAATTTTTACAATCTCCTTCATATATTAGTTATTCCTTTTAAAATTTCATTTCTCTTCTTTATAAGATCTATCAGGCGGGTAAAATGCTAACGTTATTGCTTTAACAATCAGCTCCTAAGGTTAGTTAGTCTTATTAATCAAGAAGAGAGGCTAGAATGACCCATATGAGTTGGAGCTGGAAACCTCAGTACGAGGTCATGTTTCATATAATGCAGATACCGAAGGTGAGGAAAATGTGGATGAGTGTACACACGTGGATTCATAGATATACACACAGATCCTTGACGACAGAGTAGTGACAGTGCAGTGGCAATGAGCATGTCACATCATAGATTTGAAAATCATTCTCCAATAAAAGGAATCAGAAGGCTTTTGGAGAAATGGTTGATTCCAGTGATTGTGCAGGAGACAGTCAGGGCGAGCCTGCTGCATCTTGTAGCACTAGAAAATAAGAAGCTGCTCAAAAACAAAGAGCATAGATACAAACAGCCACAAGATCGTACAGTGGTGTGTGTAGTTCCCAATGACCAAAGGTAGAACAGTTCAAGAAACACTAAGAAGGTATTAGCTAATAACTTGAACTATAAAATAAATATTCATGAAAACATAGGGCTATATACAAATGGCTAAATAAATAAATAAGGACAATATAGAGATATTACAAATAGAAAAATTTCATGTAACATGTATAGATTCTCCATCTTCAAAGAGCTGGGTGTAATTCCTTACTACTTGAGTGTGAGTTGTTCATGGGAATTCTCAACATGACTGTATGCAAAGACTAACTATAATGTTAAAAATCTAACAAACACCACCTCACTAAGGTGATCAGC
The DNA here is from genome assembly GCA_004027595.1 of Dinomys branickii. Lineage (NCBI taxonomy): Eukaryota > Metazoa > Chordata > Mammalia > Rodentia > Dinomyidae > Dinomys > Dinomys branickii. The sequence goes on from PVLD010001365.1 coordinate 68,715, forward strand.
GCCAACATCAACAGTGACAAGAAATGTTCATCATGCATATCATCAAGATGAACTAAGAGTGACATTCTGTCTCTGTTCCTCCTCATTAAACCTCAATCCCTGAATTTGTCGTGAGAAAAACTTGATTGTTGTTGAGATACATCTTACAAAATATCTGACCAGTACTCCTCAATGTTGCCAAAGTCATAAAAAGTGAAGACAGCCTGAGAAAATGTTGCAGTCAAGGGGAACCTAGACAAGCATGGGGGCACATGCCTGCAATCCTAGTACTCTGGGAGGCTTAGGGAGGAGGACCATAATTCTGAGGCTAGCCTTGGCAGTCTGGTGATTTAGTGAGACAGTATTTCAAAAAAAATCATGAAAAGGGCTCAGGATGTAGCTCAGTGCAAAGGCTCTGGGTTCAATTCCTTATTGCCTCCTGCCCAAAGAGGAAACCAATATGAACATGATAGCTAAATGTAATGTGATATTCTGGGCAGAATCATGCAACAAAACCACAGTGAAGACACTGGGTAAAAAATAACCCTAAATGTAGACTTTGGCGAGGAATAATTGTCAACATTAGTTCATTAGTTGTGATGATATATGAAAATAATGCAGAAGATTATTAGAAAAACTCTGTGGTGGGTATATGTGATATCCTCAGTTTTTCTGTGTAACTAAAACTCTTATAAACTAAAATGCTTAGTTTTTAAAAAAGAATTTGTAGCAGGAATATTTCATTTTTTAAGGGACCATCTTTGATTTGTAATTCTATCCTGCATATCATGTAGGTATATATGCTAAAAATAGAACAGCCATTAAGATGGAACTCATAATGTACTAGTGAGTAGTTGGCACACCTGAGAGAAAAAGATCAATAGAAGAAACACTGTCCTTGTGATATTACAGTCACAAATCCCACAGACAATCACAATATCCTTAGAAAGTTTCCTTTCTGAGGAGCACACAGGGAACCTCCTGAATCCAAATAGTTTGGGTGGGGACCCTAAATTGTACCCTTTTTGAGGAAAGTGTAAAGGTGATTCTTATTCACAACAAAGGTAATAAATCACTGCTTTCTTATGTGATATGATACTGAACACACAGTATATTCTGTCTTTAATCTCTATCTTTTCAATATAGTCATTTAATCCAAAGTTGATATTGGGTTTAACTGAAGTGTGACCAGCTCATATTTCTCCATTTTTTTCTTAGATTATTCTATAAAAGACCTTGTGCACGTGGACAAACTGCTCTATGGAGAATTTACGATCCAAATTTCTCTGACCTGGATGCTTGAAAGGTAGAGATGAACAAGACAGATACATTTCTCATCTTGATAGAAGCCATGGATGGATGAAAAAGACAAACACTAAACAAATAATTATCTAGACACTTGAAATGGTGATAAATGCTATAAAAAGATAACTAAGAAATTCAGGTTGAACATCTTTAACTTGAAAATATGAAATTAAAAATGTTCCCAAATGGCAAACTTTTTCAGCATAGCCATGATGGCCACACTTGACCGCATGTGACAGGTCATAGTAAAAATGTAGGCATACTAAAAACATTACACAGAATTACATTCAGGAATTATGTGGGGATTATGTTTCTAAGGTGTATTTGAAGCATAAGTGAATTATGTGTGACCCTTCCTTAATATTTGTGATATTTATACAAATATTGCAAAACTGAAAAAATACAGAATCTGAAACTTTTCTGGGCTCTAGTATTTTGTATAAGTGATACTAGAAGGGAGTTTGACCTGTTTGTGCATGTTGTGGAGTGGAGGGTCAGGGAAGGATTCCACAATGAAATGTTGAATTTGAGACACAAAGAATGGACTGAAATAAGCAGTTAAAGATTGAGGGTTTAAACATTCAGGTATCATCAGTCAAGAGAGAGAACATTATAGGAAGAGGAAACAGCGCGCACAGACATACTGTGTGGGAATCTCCTTTAGGACTGTCATGTTAGAGAAAACTGAGTTATCAGTTCAACAAAGTCTATTGTGTTTCATATGTGTCAGAGTTTTAGATGAAAGAAATATCATTGGAGCAAAAGTAGAAAAAGAATATAATGACATATCACTTGTCATTCTTTAGATAAGAGAGTCTTCAGGAATTTTCATTTTGTCTTTGACAATTTGATGAGGAAAGCATTGGATTCTCTCCAGCTTCCATTAGTTCATCTATTTTTCGGCTTTCTAGACAGAATAATGCCCGCCATGCATCCTTCAGCAAATTAACTTGCACATATTTTAACATTCTAGAAGTAATAGGCCTGGTCTAAGAAAAACAGTCTCATTTTGAGATGATACTCTTGTCTCTTTAAACATTTTATGTTCTGCTTTCAGTTCTTTCTAGTCCATTTTACTCTCTAAAAATAGTCATTCACTTGGCAGGCAAATACAAAGGCAAAATAATTGGTTCATTTTCTTCTTAGAATTCATTAGAATTTCCTTAAGCTACCCCAGTGTGATTGTGCTCTCTTTCCCCAAATAAACAAACATTTGTCTCAGGTCTTAATATTTTTATAAGTTTAGATATCTTAACGTGAAAATATTGGGTGCTACGCTTTTAGAATTATTAGTAGTTTGTCTTTTTAAATTGAGTCATCTGGAAGCTTTCTGTATGGAAACAGCCTTTTTGTTTCTGTGTTCATGTTCTCTTTTTTTCTTTTCTTTCTTTGTCTTTAATCAGAATCCCTTTTGCTTAAGAGGTAGGCAGAATTTCACTTTGTGGAACATGCTAAATATGCCTGAAGTCTTTGTTCTTTGGTTCTTTAAAAATGGCTTGAGGCCATTTTCACTTTGCCCTTAAATTAGTAAAAAAAAAAAAAAAAAAAAAAAAATCTCTTCACAAACTAAAGTGTATTGTCTGAATGTGGCCAGGATTTTCGTCTGTGGTGATTTTACAGTCTAAAGTAGCATTGTTTCCTGTCCCTAAGGTTCTTGTCACTTCTACTTTCCTAACCTATTTTTCCTTCTTCGTTGTTATTAAGTTCACAGTAGCAATTTCCAAAATTGTTTCCACTACTCAATAAGAGGTAAAATTGCCAGTAGAAACAACAAAGTTAGTATTTTGATAGCCCGGGAAGCGCTTTCCAGGTGAGTTGGCTGGAATCATCCTTTTGTACTCATTTAGGTAGAAATACTGTGACCATTAACTGTAACCTAGTGCTATCATTTATGCTGTGCTCTATTTTAAAAAGTTATAGAAGAAAGAAAGCTAAGTTGTTTCTACCGTGGGTTGTACATGATTGGGACTCTGCGTGCCTCTCCGACTTTAATGCATACTCATCTCTTGCTCACACATCATAGTAACCCATGATCTGTTAACACATCAAGATTTTTCTTCCTGAGGCAATTTGTTCACACAGTTGCTTCTGGCTGGACACAGATTCAAGACTTAGGTGCCCTGGGCTCCTTCTTGATGTTTAAACTGCAGCTTGCCTTTTCCTGCTCCATAACAACTCACTGTTTATTTTCTTTACTTAATATAAACTGGAAATCTGAAGTTATATACTTATTTGTTCATTTATTTTATTACACTAATGAAAAAGTAAATACTAAGAAGCAGGAAACGTGTGTGTCTTTTTTCATTACTGTGTGCTCAAGATTTAAAATAGTACCTTACAAATTGTAAGCTCTCACCAAATAACTGCTCAATAGATGCATGAAAGTAGCTTAAAACAAGCTGCTCAAATGAACTAAACAAATTATTGAGCAGCTGTTTAACTTATAAAATTACTAAATTGGAACAGCCAATCCATAGTTCTTTTAAGTTACCTTCAGCAAAAGCTCATAGAACAGTTCTTCTTATAAGGGCAGGCAAAGAAGTATAGACCATTTAAAATGTTTAGAAAAATGGTCAAAATATAAACATAAAATTGCTTGAAAGCATAGAGTTAACAGAATAGTGAAGAATTATAAAGTTAAAATTCAAGAGTAGAGAGAAATACAATTTCCAGAACTTGTAGTTTCCAAAGTTTTATTTTGTATAACTGAAACTTTGTACTCTATAACCCTATTCTACTCTGAATCTATGAATGTCACTATTTTAGATTCCACAGGTAAATAAGATCATGCAGTACTTCTTTTTGTGTCTTCCTTCCTTCCTTCCTTCCTTCCTTCCTTCCTTCTCTCTCTCTCTCTCTCTCTCTCTCTCTCTCTCTCTCTCTCTCTCTCTCTCTCTCTCTCTCTCTCTCTCTCTCTTTCTTTCTTTCTTTCTTTTTCCTCCTTTCGTTAAGACAGGGGTCTTGCTATGTAGTACAGGCTGGCTTTGAACTCACTATGTAGCTCAGACTGGCTGAAATTCACAGTGATCCCCCTGCCTCAGCCTTCCAAGTGCTGGGATTACAGATGTGCACAAGCAAGCCTGGCCTTGTCTGGCTTATTTTACTTAGTATCATGTATTCCAGGTTCATCAAAGTTACAAATGGTGGGATTTATGAACAATGTTGCATTACATATCTACACAGTATACCACATTTTCTTTATCCATTCTTTCATCGATGAATATTTAGGCTGTTTCTACATGTTATTGAGAATAACACTGCAGTGATCCTGTAATAGAAAGAAGTACAGATACTGAGATACTTACTGATTTTATTTACTTTGGATATATGCCCAGAAATGGGATTATTGGGTCATGTGGTAATTATATTTTAAAGTTTTTTCTAAAATTTTATTTTAAAGAAAGAAAAACAATAAAAACAATGATGCAGAATTTCAAAACAAGTTAGTAGGAAATTAACAATGGTTAATATATTGCATATGGTTATCTTAAAAGTAGTTGCTCAGATTATAAGATATAAGTATGCAAAATCAATCAAACAATATAAGTACAAACCATGCTTTTCAATGGTCTAATAGAAAATAGAAGTATAATTATCTTAACTCTTTTCCCTTCCTTTTTTTCTCCTTTCTCCCATCCCAGTTGTTCTTTCCTTTAGAGTGTTTCCTTATCCTTTCACAACATCTTTTGTACATTTTGAATCTTGTTTACTCTTTCAGTTTCTTATATTAAGTGGACAATGTAATGTTTACACATTTGGGTCTGATTTATTCACATATAAGTATGGTCTCTAGTTTCATCCATTTACCTATGTGTGTTTGTTAATGTTTTTGTTCTTTTAACTTTAAAATAAAAAAGAAAACCTTGAGTTTATGTTTTAGAGCTGAGTAGTACTCCATTGTATAAAAATACCACATTTTTTTTTTATCCATTCTTCTGTTGATAGGCATTTGGCTTTTTCCCAAGATTTAGCTATTACAAATTGCACTAATACTAGTTTTTTGAGGAATCTTCAGACTGATTTCCACAGTGGTTCTACCAGTCTACACTCCCACCAACAGCGGAGAAGGTTTCCTTTTTCCCCAGGGTTCCTTTGTGCCAGCATTTGTTATTGATGATTTCTTAATGATAGCCATTCTTTCTAGGGTAAGAGGCAATCTCATTGTTTTTATTTACATTTCAAGAATGGCCAGTGATGTTAAACAACATGTATTTATTTGTCATTTGTATTTCTTCATCTGAGAAATGTGTATTTATCTTAGATGCCCAATTTTGGACTGGATCTTTGAATTTTGGGGTCTGATTTTTAAAAATTCTTTATATGTTCTAGGTACAAGTCTTGTCTAAGGGACAGTTGACTACAATTTTTTTCTACCTTGTAGATATCCCTTTTAGTCTGTTGGTGATTTCTTTAGATGTGCAAAATCTTTTTAATCTTTTAATCAACAAGATTCCCTTTGTTGATTCTTTGAGACATTTCCTATGCAAAGTCAGCACTCAAATAATCAATAGTATTCCTGTACACAAACAATAAACTTGCTGAGAGAGAAGTTAGTGACATCACACCCTTCACAGTAGCATCCAAAAAATGAAACGCTTAGAAATCATGCTGACAAAGGAAGTAAAAGATCTATACATTGAAAATTACAGTACTCTTGAAAGGCGATTGAAGAGGGTATCAGAAAACGGAGAGTAATCATGGATAGGAAGAATCCACACTGTGAAAATGGCCATACTTCCAAAACTGTTATGCAGATTTATGCAATCCCAATCAAATACCATTAGCATACCTCTTAGAACTAGAATCGAACTCAGACCTGGTGCTTGCAAGGCAGACACTGTGCCACTGAGCTCTATCCCTGGCCCTCCTGTTGGTAAGTTTTTAATTACATTTTCAACTTCATTAATTAATTAATAGTGGGTTATTCAGAATTTTTATATCTTCTTGGTTTAACTTTGATAATCTGTATGTTTTCTGGGATTCTGTCCATTTCTTCTATGTTTTCCATCCTATGCGAGTAAAACATTTTCACAGCAGGTATTGATCTTTGGAATTCCACAGAATCTGCAGTGATTTTACCCTTTTCTTTCCTCATTACATGAAACTGAGTTTTTTCTTTTCTTCTCTTGATAAAGTTGGCTGGGGGGTTTCTCAATTTTATTTATTCTTTCAAAGAACCAAGTCTTTGATTCATTAATGTTTGTATTGTTTTTTTAGTCTCAATTGTGTTAATTTCTGCTCTGACCTTTACAATTTCTTTCCTTGAATGGGGTTTGGGTTTTACTTGCTTTTCCTTCTCTAGAAGCTTGAGGAACAGCATCAGGTTGTGCATTTCTGCTCATCTTGTTTTCCTGATGTGGGAATTCACTGCTATAAATTTCCCTCTGAGGATTGCTTTGTGTCCCTTATGTGCCGGTAAATTGTATTTGTATTTTTGTTTGATAGTAGATATTATTTAGTTTTTAAAAAATTTCATCTGTACCTCTGGGTTATTCGTGAGGTTGTTATTTAATTTATATGTGTTTATAGAGTTTTTGTGGTTTTTTTGGTCATTAATTTCCTATTTCATTGCACTATGGTCAGATAATATGCATGGGATAATTTTAATTCTTTTGCATTTACTTAAGCATGGTCTATGGGCCAGTATATGGTCTATTTTAGAGAATATCCTATGTGCAGCTGAGAAGAATATGTATTCTGATGTTGTTGAGTGGAACATTCTGTAAACTAGACTCTAAGCTATTTGTTCACAGGTCCAAACCTGTTAACAAATTCAGTCCTCTTTGCTGTTTTTATTTCTTTATTTACTTTTGGATAGTTGATCTCTTCATGACATCAAGATATTAAGGTCCCCTGTTACAATTGTTATTGCTTATTTAATTTTTATGTATATTAATATTTGTCTTATATAGTTGGGTGCTCCTATATCTGGTGCATATATGTTTAGGATTGTTATCTCTTTCTCTTGAAGTTTTCCCCTAACAAGCATGTAGTGAACTTGATCTTATGGTCATTCTTGCTTTGAAGTTCATATTAACTGTAAATAGAATAGCTAACCCTGTTTTTTCTGGGTTTCTGTCCTGTATTTTTTCCATCCTTTGTGATTCAGTCTATGAATTTCTTTTTCAGTTAAATGTGTTTCTTGTTTATAGCAAATTGTTGGATTTTGTTCTTGATCCATTCTGTCAGTGTGTTTCTTTTGATTGGTGAATTGAGGCCATTTACATTGATAGTTATAGCTCTTATGTATTGGCTTATCTTTGTCATGTTATTTTCCTGCTGTTAGTTTCCTGCTTTTTTCCCTTGGATTAATTCCTTGCCTTGCTAGGTGGCTTCTTTCTATTGTTTTTGGAATTGTGGTCATTTTTATCTTTATCTAGAATATTTGTCAGTACTCTGTAGGATTGGTTTAGTGGTCATGAATTTCTTCAGGTGTTCTTTGTCATAGAAGTATCTTATTTCTCATTAATTTTGAGATAGTTTTGTAGGGTATATCAATTTGGTTTGGAAGATGTTTTCTTTCAGGACTTGAACTACTTCATTTTAAGATCTTCTTGATTTGAGAGTTTGTGTTGAGAAGTCTGCTATGATTCTGATGGGTTTTCTTTTATAGGTGATCTGTTTCTTTTCCCTAACTGCTTTTAATATTCTGCTCTTGTGTTGGTTTTCTGGGATCATGATTATTATATGTCTGGGTGTAGTTTTATTTTGGTCATGGCTATGTGCTTCACTTGCTATATGTCAAATTTGGTTCTCATATTTGGGAAATTTTCTGCTATTATTTCTGCTAATAGTCTTTTTATGTCATTTGTTTTGACTACTACTTTTCAGTGATACTTATCAACTTTATATTTTTTTTGTGTGTTTTCTTGCTGCTGTTGAACTTTTATTTCTTGATCCCTTATTATTTTTAAGAGGTCTTTCCTTTCAAAATTGCTAGCCTCAATCCCGTCTTCAAGGTCTGGAAGTCTGTCTTAAGTTTTGTTCAAGTAGTGTTTGCCATCTTTCAATACAACTTTTAATTTCCTGGATATCTGTTTGAGTCTTTTCCATGCATTCTATTTCATCCTCTATTGATCATTCACAGTTTCCATCTTCTTCCTATTATGTTTTTTTATCCATGTCTATTTTGCAGAACATTTCATTTATAAACTTTTTTTTTTTTTTTTTTTTTTTTTTTTTTTTTTTTTTTTTTTTTTTTTTTTTTTTTTTTTTTTTGCAATATGGCCTTTATTCTTCCTTACCTGCTGCCATACCAGAACTTGGTAATGGTTTATCTTTGATATTTCTTTTTTTATTTTATTTTGAAGACAAAAGAATGGAGACATATGAACCAGAATAAGCCATAAACAATATCAAAAACCCAAAATTATACAGAGCATAGTAGGGAATTAGCACTGGATGGATGCTGTATTACATAATGTTATCTTCACATTAGTTATCACTCAAACATTAAAGGAAATACCAAACTATAGAGAAGACAGTAGAGAATTAGCACTGGATGCTGCATAATATAGTTATCTTCACTTCTGTTAATACAAAAACGATTGAGGAAATACAAATTATAGAGAACATAGAAGGGAATTAGCTCTGGATACTGTCCTACATAATGTTACCTTCACATGTTACTCAGTTACACAGATGATGGCACATTTCATCATTCAATTTTCTCCTCCCTCATCTCCATTGCCCTACCACTCAATCAGTCCTCTTCCCTGTGATAATAACTGTATTCCTGGGTTTATCTATACCCCTGGACTCTCGCCTTGGGAAGAGATATAGCTACCTCAGACCAGTTTTATACACATGGGTGTATAAAACTGCCACGGTCGGAGGTGGAAAAGCACCCGTGCTCACAGCAGACCGCCCCGTTCCACCCCGTCACCGTGCTATGGCTGGGAGCGGGTCTAGTGGGTAAGGCGCCCTCAGTGGGGCCCACAGGGGAGCAGCCGCGGGGCCCTCAGTGACACAGCCACGGGGCCCTCAGTGACACAGCCGCGGGGCCCTCAGCGGACATTTATAAATGTTGACAATTCTTTTTTTACCTGAGAAAGTATGTCTTATCTTATTTCCTCTATAGCCTCATGGGTTTGTTTCTTCACTTTGGTTGCTACCATTTCAGAAATTTCAGGTGTGTGTTTTCCATTTTCCTCTAACTCATAGTCTTCTGGACTTGTTCTGGGTGAGCTGGAGGTCTGAGATGGCATCTTTCTTCTACATCTTACCATTTTACATTTCAAAAATTTTGTTTTATTTTCTCCATGGCTCCTTGCAAGTTTTTGTATTAGGTAGCTATATCATTAGTATCAAGTCCTCTGTAGGGAAAATCTGTTCCTCAGGCATGTCTTCTGAGTGTAGGAGGGTCTTTGCTTGCGTCTCTTCCAAGATCCTACCTTGCTGGTTAATTAAGAGTGATATGTTGATATCTGTTTGGTTCAGGTCCCAGTTCTCTTGTGCTGGGCTGTGGTGAGGTTTTTATCCCAGAACTTCCCAATAATGTCACAGAAGGGAGAACAACTGATTACATATATGACATCCTTGCTATAGCAGTATATTTAGCAACAACAATAGCATCAAGCACAGTTTAGAAACTGACAAACTGTGGTATTAATTTTGTCTCTTGAAACACAGGGGCAAAATCTCCAATGTATAACAAAACTGGCTATAAATTGAGAGCTTGTATTCAGAGTGCTTCCCCGTGGTAGAGTGTTTTACCATGTGGTTGGGAGATTTAAGAAGGATAGTGGATAAAACAAAGAGACATGGAAAGAAAGTAGAAGCGATGCTGGAGGGAAGGAGGATCACACACACGTTGGGAGACTAGAGGAGAGGGCAGAAGAGAAAGAATGAGGGAGAGAGCAAGTGTTTGAACCTGCTCTCTGGGTTTGGGGGATGGGATTAGTTTTTTTTTTGTGGCTGGAGTTCTCCCCAGCCATTTATAGAAGAGAAAGAAAAAAAAAAGTAAAAGAAAAAAAAAGTAAAGGAAAACAAATCAAAGCAAAAGAAACAAAGTAAAAAGCAAAAAATTGAAAAATGAAAAGAGAAAGAAAACAGAGGTGGCCCCACCCTGTTTCTTCTGTTTTTTTTTTTTCCCCCCCCCGGTACCAGGGATCGAACTCAGGACCTTGCGCTTGCCAGGCAAGCACTTATGCCACTGAGCTATACCCCCAACCCCTGTTTCTTCTGTTTTGTGTGTCTTTGTCCCCAAGCAGAGCTTTGGTTCACCTAACTTACCTGTTGGCTCATATGTTGTTGTTGCTTTGGACTTTTCATGCCAGTAGTCCCATCTGTCTATCCTGTGCACCTTAGCTGGGACTCTTCAGTGTTGCTGGTATTCCATCTCATCTCTGGGCCTTCCCATGAAGCTAATCTCAGTTGTGGCAGCATTGAGGGGAGGGTCTTTTGGCAGGGCTCACTTCAGTCTCAGGAGGCAGAGACGGCAGTGGGGAGGGCCACCCTCCACTCCTTCACCTGAGTCCTTGTGGTGGCATAGATGATGATCTAGTTTTAAATTTTGAAAGCAACGTCCAATGTATATTTCCTCCAGCAGTTTACTAGTGATCCCTTTTGTTCATACTCTTGCTATCTCTTGTTGTCCTTGGTCTTTTTATAATAGCCACGTTAACAAGTGTGAGGTGTTATCTCATTGTGGTTTGATTTTAATTTTCCTGATAATTAGTGATGTTAAGCATAGTCCTGTTATTCACTGACATGTCTTCTTTGGAAAAATCCCTATTCACATGCCTCTGCTATAATGGGATAAGGATGTAGTGCCTGCTGAGTCTGTTGGATTATCTCAACAGATGCTGAGGAAATATCCACAACATCAAGTATGAACTTTACCTCTTTAAATGAACTAGGACTAGATGAAAACTTTCTTAATATGCTAAGAAATATTTTTTAAATGCCTACAAAACAAAATAAAAAATAAAAGATAATCTATCACTATTGACATAGATGAACAATGTAACATGTCTGTGACACAGGACTTTCAATCTTATATATTTGTATTTCTGGATCACATGAAGTAAGGATAATTTTTAGATACAGGTTTTGGTTTTACTATATATTAATAGTGCTATATTGCTATAATATTTTATATCCATATTTTGTTTCCACTATTCCATTTATTACTTATAAAAACATATTTCTCTTTATTTATAGGTTGATTAAAAGTTTTATCTTTTTTGTTGCTATTTTGTTGTTTTTTCTCTTTAAAGTAAAAAAAATTAGATCAAGTGATTTTTCCAATGCTATAAAATTAAGGAGTGAAAGAGATGAGATTAAATTAGTATAAATAAACCAAGAATTAATTTTAATCACTGAGATAAATTTTACTTAGTATTTTTACATTGATATTCTTTTCAATGTCTTTGCTTTTTTCTTTTTGCTCCTGTTTTTTTTTTGAACTCATAAATTATTTTAAAATGTTTTCTCATGTCTTTCAATTTTAGTTATAAGCACTTTGCTATTATTCAGTGTAGTGAACTACCTTGAAGATTATGCAGCTTTGACCTAATTAAGAAAAATATAAATCAATACTTTTTACCATGCTAAGTAACTGAGATAGTAGAACATGTAAAATTCTATGTATTATCCATGGTTTATGGTATTTTTGTTTTTGATTCTATACATAATTATACAGGGTGCATTAGTATTATAAAGCTGGTATTTATTTGGATTTAGCTACTTATTTATCTTTCCCATTGTTCTTTTATTTCTCTATTTTGACTTGCAATCAATGTACTTATGCCTAAACAGCTTTCTTTACTATTTCTTTTCATTGGATTTGCTGCTGGCAAATTCTTTTAGGCTGCATGTGTATGTGTGTGTATGTGTGTGTGTGTGTGTGTGTGTGTGTGTATGAAATATGTGTGCTTCATCTTCACTTTTGAAGACTATTTTGTTATATATAGAATTCTAGGTTGGCAGGTACTTTCTCCTAATACTTTGAAGCTTTCATCTTTTATTCTTGTGGCATACACTGTTTCTGTTTATAACAGAGATGTTGGTGGCATTGTGAGTCATGTGAAAGGAATATTTCTCTCTCCTTCTACTACAGTTTGTTTTTCTTCTTTAGGAGATTTACTCTAATGTGCCTATATATACTTATTTTATTAATCTTGCTTTGGATACAGACGTATGTTCTGAAACGTTGAACTGATCTTTCTGGTTTTAGAATTTTATGAACCATTATCTACTTGAATATCAATTTTACCCAATTGTTCTTCTATTTTTCTTAACATTTATGCTAGAACTTTTTATAATGTCTCGTATATTCCCTCTATTGTTTTATTAGTTTCACTTCTTTCCTGTTTGAGTTGATGTTTTCTATAGATTGACCAATCTTTTACCTTATTAATAATTTTGTTATCTGTGTCTAATGTCCTGTTAAACTCAATCATTTCTTTTTTCATTGCATTATATTTTTATTGGTACATGTTTGTAGTAGTTAATGATTGCACTCATTATGGGGAGTTGGAACATGTGTAGGACACATCCTAATTCTCTACTTATTCCCTTCCCTTCAGTAGTTATTTTTTATAGAATTTTCTGTTACAAATATGATAATGTATATAATATAAAATCATAATCATCAGTTCAGATAGGGGTTATCAGTAACTGCTAAACAAATGACAAGCTTAAACAGTGAATGTTCATATAATTTTAAAGAGTAATGTCACAGATTAATTACTAACTACAATGGTCAAAATGTAGCTGTTACTGAAGAGATTTAATAAGCATTCAATTACCAAGTGACCAATTTAGTGTCACTCACAAATGTGTATCTAGATATTGCTCGTCATCAGATGTGATGCAACACAAAAGTACCTGATATCATCTGTATGGTATTGTTTTCAAAGATGTGTCATTGAATTTAAAAATAGAGGAATAATCAGGAAACTTCAGAACATAGGACATACTACAAGACAAAAGTCCTGGTCTCTTTAAGATATTATGAAAAACCAAAAAAAAGGGTAAGATGTTTCATATGTAAAGACATTAAAGAAACACAATGAACAAATGCAAGTGTTTGATTAGCCCCTAGATGGGAAAATAGTAGCCCTAAAAGATACATGTGGAAATTTTCAAAATTCAACATGATATGTTTACCAGATATTATTGAAGTCTTATTAATTTTCTTAGCTGTTATGGATACTTATGGGAATTTCTTTATTCATAAGAAATACATAACAGGAAATTCAGAAATGAGTGTAAAACCATCTAAATCTGTTTTTAATTTTTATGGCAATATGTACTAATACACACACTATATAAACATGTACATGTATGGATAGATATATTAATGTAATTATATATAAATTAAATACATATTTCTATATAATTTAAAGTCACCAAGTGAATACAACATAATAAAATTCTGATGAATTCTGTTAAAATAGTATTTTCTTCTATCTCAAAACAGAATAAACTAGGCTTTTTACACTTCTTCCATTGAGAAAAAATGCAAAATATATTCTGGATCATATTCTTAACTTAATAAAAAGTAAATACCTGCAATATAAAGGGACACTTTCCATTTATCTTGAAAATGTGACAATCTAGAAAATTTCCCACATATATGAATTACAGATGGAATTCTAATTTCTTAATCTACAGCTGCTGTTTTTTCTGGAAGAAGATACTCAGCTGCACGTAGTCTCTTACTCTTTAGGGTAAGTAGCACAGAGGCATCAGGCATGGATATCAGACATCATTTAGCAGACAGTTATGAATCCAGTTGGACTTTACAGACTGAGTTCTTTCACTCAGTTTTCATTGGAGATCATTATGCTGCAATAAAGTAAATTTATCTGCCCAGGAAGAAAGTGAGGACTTCTATTTTGCTAGCCTGAGAACAAGACTTTGGGGTTTTCTTTCTAATGGATTGTGCAAACTGTCTGCTGTGTCTATGCTTTTTTAAGTCCAGTAATGGCATGGAGATATTTCTATATTGCTTTATACACTGCATAGTAGACTCTGGTGTGAGTCCCATGAGTTAGATTCTATGGAAACATTCTCCTCACTAAGGAAAAAAATATATGGAATGAACTGGCTTTTTCTAACTATTGGTGGAAGTGATGAAACCTGATATATAATGATATTTCCTTGCAATTCCGAGTGCACATTTCTAAGACTGGGACAAGACTACAATTAAATTTCCATCCTCTTTTATTGCCTAGAGGAATTATTCATCCAAGATGACACAAGTGTTGCTTTCTAATAACTTCTTCAGCCTTTGCTATGACAAGGCAACCTCTTGTACATCTATCGATCCAAGCACTTCCTCTAAGTCTAGTAGAAACTTCTAAACTTTATTTTTAGTTTGGTGTTCTGTTGTTCAATGAAAAACACACAAGTTTAAAAGATAGTTTGTAGAAATAAAATTGCATAAACCTTTATTTTATGATGGTCATTTTCTCCATCCTCCATACTGCTTTTAGTCAGGGTATGGGAGTAAAACAGGATAGAAAGACAGTTTGAGGGTGATTGATACTTTCTTTTTGTTTTTTTGAGACAGGGTCTCCCTACGCTGTTCATGCTGGCCTTGAGCTCACTTTATAGCCCAGGCTCCACGCCCGGTGATTAACTCTATTGATAGGAAGCCTCCCAGAAGTTTCAGTGTAATTCTACACTGTATTATCAACTTTCAAAAACTTTTACTCTAACTTATTTTGTTGTCCTTGTAATGACATAGTCACCAAATTACAGGTGAATGAGAAGATAAAAGAGGCATACAAATAGATGGTAAATAACTTTGCTTTTCATAAAACCTCAAAGATTCAAGAAAGGAAAGAATGTATCAGAAAAAAACCCACAAGTCATGTATTTATAGTCTCTCACCATCTGCAAAAGAAGATTCTATTCTCTCTTTTCTTTTGTCTTCCGCACTGCACAAGGTCCATCTCATTAAGGAAAGTGACATCCCTCCCTGCATTCTGGTCACTGATGCAGGAGCTGTCTCTGTCAGGGTAGTCACTACCTGACGTTAACTCTGAGTAGACTTGAGTGGCGCAAAGGGCAATCCAGGAAAAGAGCCTTTAGACTAACAGCCTAGGCAGAAGAAAAGTAAATTAAATAGTCCTAAGGGAAAAGATAGTTTAGAACATTAATAAATAGAAATAAAACCATAGAGATGAGAACTTAAGCTTTGGTTTTTAATATCATAGAGATCCATGTTATTTCCACTATCATCTGTTGGATCTATATTTGAGAACCTGAGCTTCCATGTAAAGTGTCCACCTAAATGCCACACTGGAGATGTTAGATGGAGATATCCCACAGAAAGCGCCTGAGACTATGTGGACAATGGATTCTCAGCTAGTCCCAGACGCTCTGGCTGACAGCCACCTCAGCCGTTGTATTGTAGCAGAGAATGCACCCCCACCAGTATACTTCAGCTTTTTAGTTGCCCAGGTAATAGTTCCTGTTGCAGTTCCATTTGTTTCTGGCTCTTAGAGACAGCTGGTCACTGTGATGCATAGCCGGTCACTATGACACATATTGTAAGAACCCATCAAAGACAGCCCAGTACTCACTCTACCTTTGTACTTGCTGCTTGCTTCTGCCATGTAAGCCCTAGACTACCAGAAATCAGGGCCTGACATTTGAGGAACAGTTGATTCCTACTGAGTGCTTGTCCAACATTACATAAATCTGCCTCCAGATCTTGGGTGTTGTTCCAGTGTTTCTGTTTGCCATTGCAATATGTGAGGCCACAGATATTATGGAGTAAGAACAGACCATCTTCACCACGCTCTACTAAGTTTCTGACTACCAAAGTGTTAGAAATAATAGCAAAATAGCATTTGTTTTAAGTCCTTGAGCTTTGGAATACATTCCTATACAGCATTAATAAACAGAACAGAATCTGCATCTGGAAGTGTGATGTTGCTGTAATAAAAGTGGAAAACATTTGCCATTGCTGTGGGACCCTCAATGTACAAAGACGAGAGGGCCTTAAGGAGCATGTTAGTGGAAGCTGGGAAGATATTGAGGAAATGTTGGAGAAAGCTTGCAGAGTAAGGAGAAAGATATTGATATAAAAGGAACCTTTATTACACAGTGGCAGAAAGTGTGCCAATACTGCTGTCAGTGGTAATGTGGGAAATAAAAAGTGGACCTACAAACTTATAGTTGTGGTAGGGGAAATTTTCAGGCAGAGTGTAAAAAGTGACAACTGACTTTTTTTTAGTTGTGATAAAATACATGAAGAAAGGACACACTGGAGAAATCACTACGTTTTTAAATCAGAATTTGGAGAAATTATATGAACCACTAGTTGCTGAATTTGAAAATTGTTTCTTTTCTCAATCTCTCTGAACAAAAAGGAAAGTAAGCAATGAATCCAAAGGGTGCTATGAGATCATTTGCTAAAAATTTCAGAGGGATAAAAATTGGTGTCTCAGACATTTTTAGTTAGATAAAAGGTGTCTATAGAATTTAAAAGCATGCATAGTAGAATTTCCTTGTTAAAACAATAGAAATCCTAAGAATATTAAAGGTTTTAGAACACAGCAATTTTTATGGGGGATTAAAGCTTTGACACATTTTTTAAAAAGATTTATAAATTTGTCTTTTGTTCAGTGGAGTAGATTATCGTTTGCTACACTAAGATTTTAAGGGAATTGCATCAGCTTGAACTGAAAAGTTAGGGAAAGTCCATGAGGAGTAGAGGCTTTTAGACTGTGGCCTAACATGCAGGCTGAAAGGATTTCTTGTATGTAGGCAGATTTGGTTTTTCTTCTTTAAACACACTAATATTAGAACAGGGCATTAACTGAAAAATAGTGTCACTGAGTGAATTTCAAAGTTAGGAAGACATTGGTGCAAAATATCTAAATATCTATTAGAAACCTTTCAATTTTGTAAATTTATTGCTTGCTTTTAGCTTTGCATTGATTCAAAGAAATACTGCATTAAGAATTTTGAAAAGAATAAAGCAGAGGTACAAACAAGATTACATTGTGAGTGAACAAGACTGAAATATCGGAAATCCAGTAGAATAAGAATTGAACATGTAAACTTCTCAGTTATGGAAATGCAAGCTTCCAAAATAATAATTTCCTCCATGTTACTTGCAGCACTCAATAAAATTCACCATTATTATTATTGGAAAAGAAACCTTTGCAGACAAAACATCTGGATTCCAGCCTTCTTTCCTCCCATTTCTAGCGCTTGGCTTAGGGAAATATAAGTAAGCCTTTTGCGCCTCCATACACTTACCTATGAAATAGGAATAATTACAGTGCATAAGCCATGACATTATTGTGACAATTAAATGGAATAATATATGTGGATAATTTAATATAGAACCAGAAATGGCAGGTATGTAATATAATAATATGATCATTACTTGCCATGTAATTGCATTGCAACTATTTAACCATCACTATAATCTTAATTACCATCACTGATCACTGCACATCAGGTACTAAACTGGACAATGGGTATATAACTGTGGCCAAGGTACACTTAATGCCAGCATTTGCAGTCTAGAATAGAAGATAAGCAAGCAAATAATTGCAGTTCTGACTTCTAATTGTCCTGACAGAGAAATAAAAGGTGCTATGTGAATATGCTCAATGCTTAGTGAAGGGTACAATGTATTTTAAAGCACTGACAAAGCCTTGGAAAAGAGAATGATGTTTAAATTAAGATTTGAAGGTTGATTAACCATTTATAAAGGCTCTAATTCAATCTATGTGGGTCTCACCTTCAAATGACCTAATTACCTCCTCACCTTTTGATAATCTCAAAGTGGCAATTAAATTTTAATGTATAAATTTAGGGGGATACATTTAGATTATTACACCATCTAAATACACTGTTAAAATTATTCTATCAAATACCAAATCTCCAGATTTAATGATGACAGTAAAAAGATTCAGGACACTGAAAGAATACTGGATATTTTAGGATTAATTATCTAAATATGTCATTGACATTTTTTTTTTTCTGGCAGAAAAGTGTTTATATTTCTATATTTGTGTTTTGGCTTAATATTTTATTTGAGGAATTTTGTTGATATTAATTCATATTAGATTTTTATGTTATTTTTCATTTCTGTTCCTCAAATTGCATGATGGTTTATGCTATTCCAGAGTCCAATTTAAAAAAATAATGTCGAGAAGCAAGTTCGTGTGATCTGGTTAAAGGAGAAGGATTTCAAGCCCAGGCCATGGTCTTGTTCCTCTTCACAACTGCTGCTTTGCCCTGCTGTTTTTTTTACTTCCCTCAGTCCCATTTGAAACCTGCATAAAGCAGCTTTGCAGGAGCCTGCTTTGCGCCTGTCTAGATGTCTTTCTAAATACTGAAACTAAGCTTGGTGTGCTTTGACATGATTTATTCTCATCACAAATTTCTTTCAGATTCCTCATTTCTTGAGCTCTGACTTTTATACTGTGAGGGAACCACCTTGATTAGTCCCCCAATTTTTCATAACAATATTTATGATTCATGGCTTCTGTTCTTCTCTTTGTGTAGAAAATCATGCAAGCGGAGTTCTTCTTTTTAAAAATTCACTTTACTTTCTTATTTTAATTACTGCTTTTATCGCATGCTGTTTGCTAAACAGAGGAAGCAGATCAAATTCCGAATTATTCTGATAAGGGTTTTTAAATCACTAAACAATTAGGATGTGTCAAATTTAGTATTTATTTTTTAATCGTATCTAATATCTTTTGGTTCCTATTGAAATCATGGTTCTAAACATATTCAAATAATGGTCCTACCGTTTGTCATCTGGTCAGGACACGGATCTTTGAATAAACACCTGTAGGCTTGAATACTACCCATTATTTATTTGCTTTTCTTATACATTTTTTGGGGCAAGTTATTTTCAATATCAGCCTCCTCAGCTGCAAAACGCTGGTAAAAATGGTTGAGGTTGAGGATTAAATGAGTTATATATAAAGCTTTTGACGTCTTATTTTGCACTCATGTACTTAGGTAAGTTTTGACTGCTGCAATGACTGGTGCCTTTTTCCCCTTCGTTACTCTCACAATCATTTGCCAAACAGGAAAAAGAATTGACTCTTTTAAAACCTGTTTGGTTGCAACAGCAATGACTATTGCAATACTTGCTGTAATGGATACCATACCTATGTATGCATAGGGGCACATACACCCACAGACATAGATATACAGTAGCTGACAGCATAGTTCGTCGTTAAAGTTAGTTCTGAGCCAGGTGTGGCGGCAGAACTACTTGTAATTTCATACTTGTAATTTCAAGATGAGGCAGGAGTATCACAAGTTGGAGCCCAGCCTGGGCAGTTTAGGGACTTAGTGAAACTCTGTCTCCAAATTAAAAAATTTAAAAAAGGGGAAAGAGACTGGGGATGTTGGTCCGTGGGAAGCGCTTGGAGTCACTTGCTAGTATCACAAAAAATAAAAATGTTAGTTGTTCTTTTCTCATTCAAGTTCTCCCTAATATATACTGCAGATTGAATGTTCACCTAAGTTCTTGGCATCTTTTGATTTTTAAAAATACTTTTGAGTTGAATTTTTAATATTAAAATGCTTTCCCCTCCATAGGACTCTCTTTTTCTTTATTAGTGTATGATTGCAGAATATTATGTTTATATTCCTTCTGTTGAGTTTGAACAACATATTTATAAACATTGCTTTTCATTCAGTTCCTGCAGACGATAAAATGTAGGATGCCCTTTGCAAACACTCACGAATTTTACACAAAGCCAACTGCATCAGAATCTATTTGTAGTTTGAAAAGCTTCACAGGGAAGGTTGCCAGACTTTAAAGCATAAAACTCTCCGATGGCTGGAATGTTATGAAGAAAATGCGGAGAAAGGACCTGTCAGAATATATAATGCAGTAGAATAAGTCGTATGTGCATGACATAATAGGGAGAGGTAGCGAAGTATTAAAATAAATATTTAAAATTCTTGGTCAAGTGTCTTATCTCGCATTCATGACCTCTTGAGAAATAAGAACAATAAGAAAGTAGCTTATTGAAAGTAGATCATTTTCTAGTGGGGCCACCCCAGGAAAAATTACTGACTATTGCCCCCTTGGAAGTTATCATGATTGTGTGTTATAAATAATAGATGACTCAATCTAAGTCTGTCTGTCTGTCTCTGTCTCTCTCTCTCTGTCTCTCTCTGTCCTGGTTAAATGAAAGGCTGATGCAGAAGGCTATGATTCAGAATTTTTCATCAAAGTTATTTTCAACTCCTATTTTTAAAAAATGCTTATCAGTCAACATAATTATAGAAAATATTTCCCTTCTTTCAAGCTAAAATGCCTTTTTCTCAGCACACATGCGCATTACTTTTCCACATACAAAGTAAGCTCAGATTGGCTAACTCGCTATGTTATGCCGGCTATTTATGAAGAGACTCCAGACCTTGATAACTAATGCAGTATACATTCCTCACAAATCAAATTGTTAAGTTTTAACACTAGCAGTCCATCAATTCATCATATATAAGTCTATCTTGCTAAAATCATCACAAGTAATTAATTTGGGTAGGAATGCTTGTATTGCATAAATGTTATGTTCTGAATGTTTCCTCTTAAATTAATGCACTGAGATGTTTATTCTTCGTGTGGCAATGCTGGCAGATGAGACCTCTCATGAGGCATTTGCATCATGGGGGCACATTGATGCTGTTATGAAAAACAACTTAGGGAAATGGACTTTTGTTTTGCTCTTCTGCCTTGTGAGGATATAAGAGCAAGTAGACCCACACCAGATGTCCACCTTCCTTTCAGAAGCCCAACCTCTAGAACTGTGAGACAATAAATTGCCATATTTTGTAAATTATCTGGTCTCAGACATCAAGGTAACATCAAATGGACTAAAATGACCAAGTTAGTTATTAAAATAAATGGTTAAAATTTACAATTTTGAATAAGAATAGTTTCTTTTTGGGTTTTTGTTTGCATTTCTTTTGTTTTTGAAATAGAGTCTTGCTGTAGGTCAGGCTGGCTTTGAATTGTCTGTGTAACCCAGGCTGGCCCACAACTCATGGCAATCATCCTGCCTCAGCTTCCTCAGTACTGAGATTTCGGGTGTAATTTTGCACTGTAGGTGCTGCAGCTGGCAAGTGGGAATAATTCGAAAAGGATGCAGCTTTATTATGAGGATTCTAATATTTCAGTGTCATCAAGCTTGTGGAATCTTGACTAAAAGAGCTAGTTTTAAGCTTTGCACAAGGAGCTTATCTATAGGGTCTATCTGTAGGGAGCCTATCTATAGGATCATTGGTGGGGAGGAATTTTTATGAATATATTACTTTATAAGTGAATAATGTCTTTAAAATTATCACATTAGATTTTAAGTGAGTTAATTTGTTCAAATTTTATTTTACAAGCATGCCGTTCTGCATTACAGTGCAGCTTTGTGAGATCAATCCACATTTCGGATGGTGGTGTAGTGCTGAGTGTCCAAAGCTTTCTGTGATTCTGAATCCAGAACAGAAAAGAAGCAACATTTTAACTGTTTCCCTGTAAGGGATCCTTTCCACACAGCCTTTTAAATCTTTGCTCTACCACCCCGCAAAGGAAACCACAACTGTGTTTTCCTCCAGTTTTCCGTCATCATCTTTCAAAGCTTTTATCTGAATTTTACAGCAGGATCAGGGGAGTTAGTTGGCTGGAGGGGTTTTCTGTTCTCTCCTGTTTTATGTAATGAAGTTTGGATATTTGTCTTCGAATTTTCCCCTATTATATTGACCAAGAAAAAAATAGAGACCGTATTTCATCCACCGCAAGTCAATTTTTCCTTCATAGGAACATTTCATCCTCTTATCACCCCCACTTTCTTATTTTCAAACTTGTCTGTCGTGTTCTCTCATTTTACATCTGATCCTTTAAGAATCACAAGTCTGGGTTTTAAAGCACGATCACCTCATCAACGTGATTATTTCTAGGTAGATACACACCAGACCTGAACTGAATCGTTAGGCCTTCGTGGCACTTCTCTTTCTTGAATCATTCGCACTGTTTTTTCTCTTACTTTTTATCTCTGAGTAGATCCCTCATAATACATTTTACTGTGAGAAAAGAAAGGCTTTTTTTCATCATCTCTGTCATTTGTGAGTTGTCTTTCTGCAATTGTGTAACTTAATGTGAGTATTTCCTCCATTTAAATTGAAAAGGGAACTTATAGAAACTACTTTGCATACATCATGATCTTGGTATGAGTTATCTATTAGTATAAATGCTTCCATTACTGCTAATACTATGACTTTATTTTCAAAAACCACAGGCCTCTTTTGTCCTTACTGAATTTACAGTGCTAAGCAATTTGAGGAACTATCTCAACAACAAGAAAATACGTATCAGAACTTGGATATACTTTTTGTGTGTAATTTTTCTAGCAGTTGAAATGTGCTATCACTGATATATTTAGAAATTCCTCAGTGATTGATAGTTGTGCAAAATTGGGACAGTTCTTTTGGCCTTCAAGTCCTGTGCTTTCACGTGTGCGCTGGCAGCTCCAACGCTAGCATCGTATTTATATTCACATTCTTTAATGTGAGTGATATTTACACTATCATTACTATTGTAATTTCAGTGATTTTCTCTCTTTTTTTTTTTTTGTACTGGGGACTGAACTTAAGGCCTTTGCACCGGGTTAGTCTCTAACGCTTCACATTTTAAAAAATTTCCATTTTGAGTCAGAGTCTTGCTAAATCACTAAGTTGCCCAGGCTGGGTTTTATCCTGTGATTTCCCCCTGCTGCAGCCTCTCAGAGTGCTGAGACTATAAGCGTGGGGCTACTAATTTTATTATAAATATATATACATGCCAGGCTTTCTCACATTTTTGTCTAAGCATTCATAATATTCCAAAGACTTTTTAGCTCAGTTATTTACCTAACAATTTATAGCAAATATGTATCTGATTTGGGCAGCCGCTGCTATTTCTTCACCTACCTTAAAGTCCTCTACACTGTTAAGGCTTTCTTATTAATTTTACCCACAACTTTTAATCTTTCCAAACAGTAGTATTAATAGCAACATCTGTTTTTCCCACACACATCTTCTCTTACATGCTGGTGATTGTCGTACTTGGTGGACAACAGTCCCAACAGGCTGTGCCTATGGAATAGGCCCTCTCTCTCTCTCTGCTCAGAATACACACAGAGACACACTATTTAGTAGGGAGGGTTGTTTTACGTTGGCCCTCCCCACCAATAATGTATTACAAGTCCTAAGCCCCAATACTCAGACTGTGGTCTTATTTGGAGATAGGGTCTTTATAATGGAGATCATATTAAAATCAAGTAAGTCGAATATGATGAGGAAATTTGGGTACAACATGGGTACAGAGAAAGCGGTCTGAAGAGTCACAGAGAGAAGATGACCATCTACAAGCCAATGAGAGAGGCTGGTACCAGGTTCTTTCCTCGAATCTTCAGAACGCACCAATCTTGTCAGCCCCTTGATTTTGGACTTCTAGCCCGCAGAATTGTGAGACAGTAGGTGTCTGCTGTTTAAGTCACGTCTTTATGTCAGCACTGGCAAATTAAAAACCCAACAAAAATTAGAGAAAGGGAGGAACTGGCTCATTTAAGGATGACTCTTCTCTTTGGGTGGTGTCCATACCTCACGTCCTTAGCTTCTCACAAAGAAGCCTGAAGTTTTACTTTTCAGAACATTATATTCCTGGAATAAACTTTTTAAACTTCCTTTGCTTTACACAACCCGTGATGTGGCAGCTCGAGACCTACACTTGGCCGAAAAGAGCAGCCACAGCCACAGGACACAGGAAGCACGATGCATCGTCTCCTGTAAGCAGACCTCTCTCTCCTGTCGGCTGTCATTAAGAAAAAAATGCACTGGGTTTAGATTCTCTCACTTGTTGGGAGGGGTGAGAGAAGGGAGCGGAGAGTGGTGTGTAAATACGGCAGTGAGAAGCTCGAGAGGGCGAGGACAGAGCTTCACGGGAGAAAAATATAGGAACCTGGTTGGTGCAACATAGCTTTCCCGACCCACCCACCCTTTCTGGAGCTGCGTGCCGAGGGTGGCGGCAGGAGGCTGCGGCGAGCCGCGCTGGAGGGACAGCTCCAAGGAGCGGCTGCCCTCCTTCCGGGGTGACAGTTCTGCAGACCCCAGTCGGAGCCGGGCGACTTCGCCTTCCAGGGGCCGAGCTCTCCTGACCCCCGCAGCTCGGCGCAGCCACGGCCCGCCGAGCCGAGCATTCCCGGCGGGATCGGGCAGCGCCCGCCGGACCCGCCGCGGGCTCCATGCTTCGCCCGGCCCTGCGCGATGCTGACTCCGGGCGCGGAGCGCGGCGGCCGGCGACCCCGCGGAGCGCAGAATGAGGGCGCGGAGCGCGGCCGGCGGCGGGCGGGGGCCGAGTCGGCGACCTCAGCGCCCGGGAGGGCGGCGCAGCCACCTGCACCCGGAAAACGCCAACAAGTAGTTTCTCGGCGGCGGAGGGCGGCTCAGCCCGGCCGCGTCCCCTCGGAGCCCCAGGCGGAGCCACTTCTCCCGCGGTCTCCTTAAGGTACCCGGGCACGAGGCGGGGCAGGGGGCTCCCGGGAGGGGCAGGCCGACCCCGCGGGCGCGCAGCCCCGGGGCCGCCGGGGAGGGGAGCGCAGCCCGGGGGCCGCGGCCCGGCCCGAGCCGGGGGCGTGCCCGGCTCGCCCCTGCCCGACAGCGCCTCCGCCCCCAGGACCTTTGTTTCCCGGGCAGGGGGAGGGGTGGGAGGCGCCGCGCACTTCTGTTCTCAGAGATGGGTCCGAGCGGGTCGTTTCCTTTCCCAAGTGATGATAACACTAGCAACAGCAACAACAACAGTAATGCGAAAAGGAGATTAGACGAGGAAATTGGATGAGGAAATTAGTCAGAGGTCTCCTTGGTGAAAGGCAAGAGCCAGGGTTTTTTTTTTTTCTTTTTTTTTTCTTTCCTCCGACTTCAGTCTTTCTGTCGGGTCGGTGAGGGAGGGGAGAGGTGAGCCGAGCACAGGTTGCGCAAGGGCACTCCCCGCGCGCCCGCAGCGAGAGCAGTCCGGCTCTGCCAAGGGTACGCGCGCCGCCCGGGGGCTCGCCCTCTGCTCGGCCAGGTGGCCTCGGACACCCTGCCTGAGGGAGCCGCAGGCCGGCTGGGGAGGGAGAAGGGGTCTGGGCGGGTGGAAGAGGGGACACTTGGGCGGGCAGTAACGGGCCCAGAGGGGAGAGCCTCGGGCTCGGGGGGAGCACGGGGCGTAGGGCTGAGAGCCGGGCAGCCGCGCAGGGCTCGGGGCTGGGTGGGGGCTGACGGGGTCAAGGGGCGCGATCGGAGCAAGGGGGAGAAGGTGCGAGGCCAGGGAAAGGGCCCCGAGAGGTCAAGGAAGACTTGACCCGCCCTCTCAGCTCCCCGGAGCCCGGGCAGGTGTGAGGCAGGAGGCGGGCTCAGGGCCGGCGCTGGTCTCCCGCAGCGGCCGCGGCCCCTGCCCGTCCTGGGGCTCTCGGGGGCGGCGGGGGTGGGGGTCAGGACGGCCGGACCTTTCACTCGGCGCTGTGTTCGCCTTCCCCCCAGTCATGTCTGAGCCACAGAGATGGGCAAGATCGAGAACAACGAGAGGGTGATCCTCAACGTCGGGGGCACCCGGCACGAGACCTACCGCAGCACCCTCCGGACCCTGCCCGGAACGCGCCTGGCCCTGCTGGCCGCCTCGGAGCCCCAGGGCGAGAGCCTGAGCGCGCCGGCGGACAAGCGGCAGCCCCTGCCCCCGCCTCTGTCGCCCCCGCCGCGGCCGCCCCCGCAGTCCCCCGGCTCCGGCCCCGGTGGCTGCTTCGAGGGCGGCGCGGGCAATCGCAGCTCCCACCCCGGGGGCGGCCGCGAGTTCTTCTTCGACCGGCACCCGGGCGTCTTCGCCTATGTGCTCAACTACTACCGCACGGGCAAGTTGCACTGCCCCGCCGACGTGTGCGGGCCGCTCTTCGAGGAGGAGCTGGCCTTCTGGGGCATCGACGAGACCGACGTGGAGCCCTGCTGCTGGATGACCTACCGGCAGCACCGCGACGCCGAGGAGGCGCTGGACATCTTCGAGACCCCCGACCTCATCGCGGGCGGCGACCCTGGCGACGAGGAGGACCTGGCGGCCAAGCGGCTGGGCATCGAGGACGCGGCCGGCCTGGGGGGCCCCGACGGCAAGTCTGGCCGCTGGAGGCGGCTGCAGCCCCGCATGTGGGCCCTCTTCGAGGACCCCTACTCATCCCGAGCCGCCCGGGTAAGGCCAGAATGCGCCCCTCCCTGCTTCTCCAACTTCTCCCAGCTCCTCTTCCAACTTTGGTTCTTTCCCTCCGAGGGCCTCCGGGATGGAGGGGAGAGGGCGAAGACAGCAGATGCTCCCTAAAGCGGGGTTTCCAGGTTCATCTGGGGCAGGGTAAATCGGGGACCGGGGCCCCCATTCTGCCACCCTCCTATTATCCCACTCCAGACCTTCCATTTCAAGCTGAGGTTCATTTTGGCAGACTGGACCTACAGGGCAAACGTTAACTTCTCAGGGGAAGTCTGGGACCTTGTCCTGACACCAGCATCACCTTGATTTTGAATTTTTCCCTTACTTTATTTGTTCCAACTTTTTCCTTTAGCTTGGATATCTCTTGTTCATCCTGACGTGACATTTACCGTGGGGCCTGGACTCTCCTTCACATCTGACTCTTCCAGGCAGTGGCTCCAATTAGGGGTCGAGTCGGAGGGTGCAGGGAAGGGAAGTGGAGTCACGTGTGCAGGGGACTGTGCCCGGAGGTTCACCTTGTGCCCACCTTGTGCCCAGGACGCGGTGTGGCCTGTCTCTTTCCAGGCGAGAAGCGTTGCTGTCGGGGTTGCTTGCCTCAGTGAGCTGACCTCTGAGAGCCCACCTGCACCCTGAAGTTTTGAGCGTGGAGCCTTTCCCCTGGGGCTGAGTCTATGTTCCTTACATGTTCCTAGTTCTCTAAATTTGAGTAATTATCTTATAGCAAACTTTATCTTACTTTTTGCACTGTGACCCCAGCCTCAGTTTTTCATTTTGGTTTCTACCAGCTTAAATTTAGTCCTTGACACTCCCAATTATTCTTCCTTGTTCCATGAAGGGACTAGAAAAGTAACGAACAATACTTTCTTCAGTTTAAAAAAATACAAATAATGAAAAATATACAGTATAAGAATGGTTTTTAATTATGTATGAGAACTAAGTAGTGTCTTTAGTGAAATCTTTGTGACTCCGTGTATCTGGTTAGCTGTGCCGCCCAGAAGGGACAGCACCCACTGGGGGAATGGGAATTCTGAATCCATCCTCATTACTGTCTTTTTCTGCATGTCAGAAATCCTTGCCTCTTAGATATTATGCACTTGGCTCTCTACTAACTAGTCAGGAGAAGTGCTGCTCCCGATGTCACTTTGGAGACTGAAAATTTGTTTTCAGTGAGAAGCAGACAAGGCAACACTGCTGCTTTCTTGGATCTGGCATTTGAATGTGTGCAAATTCTAGCCTGCCTTCGTTTCTGTATTTAAACACAGAATCAATAACTACAGCTTTGGAGTCTTTCTTCCCAAAGATCCTTCTATCACATCATTTTAAGATCATTCTGTAAGTCCAAAAGGAGTTTACATTCAGAAAAAAAGTGCATTTATTTAAATTAAATCATAGTCTCATGGCCGGTACATCTGTGTTTCTTGCTTTCCAGCTCAGTGCCACTGTGCTTTTTCCATTTGATGCTTAAAAGATTAAGTAGGTTTGACTTTAGGTTTATTATAGGATTATTTGTTCAGATTATTTGCTACAAAAAAGACAAAATGTGTATTATCTTGGCTCATGATAATGTTTTGAGGTATCTTCATGTGTTATGTTAAATTTTACTGTGAGTGAGGTTATATAGCAAAATATTTAAGGCAGTTTAACTTGAATCATGGCCTTGAAATTTGATTCCCAAAGAGTAGGTCACTAACTTTAAAATTGTTTGTGCTTTACATCTTACCTAGACTTTATTGTGATTATATTACGGATTTGACATGCATTTATTTTACCCGAGAAAAGAGCATAGATTGGAAATTCACACAAGGTCAAAGAACAAGTAGGAGCCAAAACAGTTAGGAATCACGGACCATAAAAATCTAGTGAAGACCTTGCATTTTGTAAATGAGCAAGATGAACATGCAGGTGATAAGCGGTGGCCAAGGTCAGACATCACATTAAAAGTAGAGCCAAAATTACTCTAGAGGTCTCATGACGCCCTTTTCCAGGCCTTTCCACCAAAACCACTGATTATAATCGATTGCATTGTGAGATCTTTGCAGATCATGTTGCTTTTGAGATTTAATGCTTAATTAAGACATTTACTAGAGTGCTAATTTTGAAAGGTCATTCATGACTTTAAAAATATACATATTTTAGGATTTGGGCTGGTAGGATTTTTACCCTGTACCACCCAACAGTAGAATAAAAGCAAGACTTGATTTGACTTCTTAAAATGACTCATGTTTAAACTTTCTATTTTTATTGACCAACCAGTATTTAATAATTTGCTTTCTTTTGTTGGTTTTCTTTAGGGAAATTACTTTTCAAATTACCATGGGTTGCCTAAATCAGAAGATATGGTTCTATTTAAAAATGAGTTACATACTATTTTTATATAAAAAACTTTCAGTTCAGATAATGGGCTGACCTGATATTACTTGACTACTTTGATAAATAGAATTCCACTGACACACACAGGAGGAAACTGTTTTGTGTGGCTGTAAGTATAAAAACAGAAATTAGTTCCCAAGTGGTTTGGTTCACCTGTGTTATTGCTACAAGTCCCATTCTTAAAGGAAGCCGTACTTCTATAAACTCTTTTTCACATTAGCTCATATCTTAATGAAATAGTTGAATGAATAATTTTAACCGTCAGAATTGCTTTTTCAATTTGTTTTTTTTTTTTTTTCCCCCCCGGTACTGGGGATCGAACTCCGGACCCTGCGCTTGCTAGGCAAGCGCTTATTCCACTGAGCTATATCCCCAGCCCTTTCTTTTTCAATTTGTTGTTTGTACTTTCCTCATTTTCTTCACCCTTTCCCAATGTTGAGGAGATTGGCACAAGTATTAAGCACCTGTATTTTATTTCTAACTTTAAGACCTAAAGCATTCGTGATAGGAACTTGTTAACTGAATCTTATAACACTATATTTTTGTTCTTTGTTGGTTAGCATGCCCCATTGTCTATGGTTTTTAGTTTATACTGTAAGTACATATTTGAGAAACCTCAATTATTCAAGTTAATTTGTTAAATAAGTTTATATTTTATGGCTATGAATTCTTATCCTTAAGAATAGTACTCAGATACAGAAACTTATAAAAACTAAAATATATGTTGTCATGGAAACCTGTTTTGGAGAAAATGGTAACAGGAAAGAAAGGGGGGATTATTATATTGATGTCAATGAGTGATATTTACAAACAATAAAAGGGGGATATATGTGTCTGTGAAAGCGCTATGCATTGTATATGCTCATTATTGTATCTAAGTTTTAGAAGAAGATGAATTTTGAGTATGCTTTCCTCTGAAGACTTAGTATCATGAGGATAGATACATCCTTGACAGAACTTCTAGAGTTTTTAGAAGTTAGAAATAGTATAAGATACTAGAATTGGAAAGTATTTTGGTATATTTATTTCCAATATTGAAGAGATAAAAACAGTTCTAAGTTTCTGGTACTTCTCTTTATTTATTTGTTTGATGGAGACAGGGGGTGATTGAATTCAGCTCTGTTTTAGAGTAGCCTCTATTTTGGATAATATATACCTATCTGTGATTGGCAGATTGACCTTTCATGTTTTATTTTCAAAGAGCATTTGAAAAAGAAAAAAAACAACCAGAGAACATCTATGTATTCACACTCAAGACTGGCTTTTTGGTGTGTGTCAAGATGCTTCATATGTGTTCTGAATTTTATGTGACATAGCCTTATTGTGCATTGTACAATCATCCCGGATCTAGATGAACTGAAAGAGTAAATCCATTGCTTTACATCTTGAAGTATTCACCTTATTATCATTTTTGATTGTTTCATTTCTAGAGATTACTGAAATGTATTCCCTAATGGAAACTAAATTTAAAATTCCACATTTCAAGTTGGATTCAAAGTTTCCAATGTTTAACTTACTTTTTATGGACCGGTCTGTATCTCTTGCCCAAACTGCACATAAACTGGAAAGAAGTTACACTGGTACTTAGTTGTTAGCATTAAACATCATTCAATTTTTAAAAATTATAACAACGTAGGACAATTTGAGTTATGTACTGAAATTAAATAATGAGATGTGTTTATTTTTAGTGTGTAAATATTATGCCAAATAATACTAATTAATGGCCCAATATGGCTTGTCCATAAATACTATTGCCAATTAATAACATTTTCAAATAGTTGATTTATTTAATGAATATTGGTTATGCAGTTGCTTTAGACCAGAAATTACTCAAAGTAATGGAATGTATGAAGAAGATATACTAGCTCTTTCTCTTCCTTAAGCTCACTACTTAATTTATAATAAAACATTTCCTAATGATAATACTGATGGAACTTAAGAAACACGGTACTAGCCAACAAAATTCTCGAGATAGTAAGGATAAATTTTCCTCAAAAAAATCTCCCATAGGAATATTCCCTGACAACTGCAGGAACATATTCATGTTAGAAATAATAGTATTAGAGGGGCAGAGTGGTGCACGCCTACAATATCCACACTCCGGAAGGATGAGGCAGGAGAGTGGAGAATTCAAGGCCAGCCTGAACTACACAGCGTTACCCTGGCTCATTCTGGACTTAAAATATTACTAGTCTTTCTTTTAGTGGAAATATATTAGGCTTATTCACCCCTTTCTCCCCTCTTCCTTACTTGGTTCATAGCCCCTGATGTCAACATCTGATATTCACTTCTCTTTTGGATCCACAGTTGTTTCACTTTTCTTCTATTAATAGGGACACTCCTTTTCCTGTAGTTTCATTGTTTTTCCTTTATCGAATATATGATGTTTCCTCAGGTTTTACCCATGATTCCTTTGCTTTTCATTCTAATATATACTTTCTCTGGGCAGTTCAATGTGTGGTAGTTTTCACTACCAGCTTTATTTTAGTTGGCCCTAATTGTACTCTATCTCACCTTCTCTCTTAGCTTTGTATGAAAAATATAGCAGCGCAAATCAAAGTTACTCACCAACGTATCGTCTTGGTGCGCCGAGCCACTATATATCTAGGTAACTAAAGTGGCAAATGGGGTATTAACTGATCCTGCTTTTCATTCACTTTTCCTAATTTTGAGATCGCAAAAACTGTGCCCTATGTATTCATACCGTGTTGTCCAACATTCACTCATGTGTCCTCTTGAGCTTAGAACCTTACTCACCTCTTTCAAGTTACTGATAGTAGCTCGTACGTGTAGGGTTCGTGTGTTCAGCTGTCTTCAACACACTGCATTTGTCTTTTGCACAGTGTTGTCAGAACACTTTCCCTTAGTTAAAATCTTTAATTGGCGTCGCAAGTTTCCAAACAAAATTCAAACTACTAAGTAGGGCAAATAAGGCATTTCTTTCCTGGCTTCTGCCTTCTCAGGGTTCAGGGTCTTTCTGACCTCTTCATTTTGCAATAAGTAATTAATTAAGGAAACTCCAATTGACAACCAATAGGCAAGCTTGGCTATCTCAATAAATAGAGCCTTGAAATTTTCATATGAGAGCTTCTTTAATCTTGATCTTTCTGTTTTCAAAGTATTATCGGCTCTCTTTTTTTAACAGTATGATGAATGTAGTACTTATACCAAATGGTTTGGGGTATGGCTCAGTTTTGTCATTCTTTTGTATTAATTATAAATCATGGTCAACCATATGATAATGAGATTCCCAGCTCCTTGAAGGGTCTACTATAATAATCTAGGGTATTTATATTTTCCATACAAGCATTTAAGAGCCTTTTGACATTTATTATGCCATTAACTATATGGCTCACAAATAAATGTAATGCAATAAGCAAAAATGTCTTAAGCATTGAATAGGATCAGAGATGGACTGATTCAGTGAACTACAAAAACAAACAAGTAACTTCAGTTAGATGTGACTTTTGCTATAATATTTTGCTAAGAACGTCCTTGTAGACTTGAACTGATATAATGTAATGAGTCAAGGAAATTATTCTTTCTCATCAAGAAATTCATTTTCAAAGCAAATGAAAACAAGGAAAGCTCTCTCTCTCTATATATATATCTAATCTCAGCCTTCCCCATTTGAAAATCTGTACTACTGTCATTAATTTTTACTATTAAAAATTAAGTAAATGCAATATTCAGGTCTTACTTTTCAGACTTCGGAGTCATATGTCCTTTTTATTATGGCAAATTTTAAAAATATGCCTAAATGAAATAGTAGCAGTTACTAAAGATAAACACAAATCTCCAGAAGGAAATATATAGTGTCAAAAGAATCTAAACAATAACTGTCAATATGTCACCTAACTTTAATTCAATTCTATTTGAAATATGAAAGGGTTTTCTTTTATTTTGATTCTTTTTTAAATTAAAAAAAAAAAAACTTTTGTCTTTTTGAGACAAGGTCTCACTATGTAGTTCAGGCTGGCCTTGAACTCACTTTGTAGCCCAGGCTGGCCTTGAATTTGCAGCAATCCTCCTGCCTCAGCCTCCCAAGTTGAAGGGGTTTTGTTTTAGAAGAGATATCTAGCAAGTTTTTATGACAGATTAGCACTGCTGTGTGCTTCTTTTTTTTTTTTTTTTTTTACAGGTTGAAGGATGGCATTTAATTTTAATTTTGTGTAGTCAATATTTTTACAAAAGTGAATAGAACACAGGCATTGGGAAGAGAAGAAAGTGGTAGTGGAAACACAATTGAATTAATGTATTGGTTGAGACCTATCAGAACTTTCAGTAACCCTGATTTTAACACTAGCAAAATAGCCTTGGAGAAATTGCTTCATCATTCCCAGCTTGGGTTCTTTTGCCTCATTCTGAAAATGTTTTAAAAGACAAGGACAGCACACTGGACTACATAGTGTAGCAACTTCTATCTATCTCTAAACTTTTGATAGGTTTGTAGGAAAATTATTGCTAAAGATTTTGGGCAGTAACCAGGAAGGAGCAAAATGTCTGTAACATTTTGATTGCACGCAAAGGACCATAACACTAATAGGTAAACCAGAAATGATTTTTTCCCTGTAACTTGCTACCCCTTTTTCCCTACAGCTGTTGGGTAGCTGCTGCTCTGGTTACCATAGAAACAGGTTAGCTCCTAGCTTCCTGTTTCCGTTGAAAACAGCTTTCTCTTAACCATATATTGATCTCAGGAAATCTTTTTGCTGCGACTTTGTCATTGAAACCCATAAAGATGATTGGCTCTGTCATTTCCTAGATCTAAAATTCAGTGCAGGTGTGTAGCATGCGCCCACAAGAGTAACTGATGAGATAATCTCAGTTTTATTTTCATTTGGAAAGTGCCTTGTCAAAGACACCATCCTTCTCCCCTTCCCACATTTTATAAAGAAGGGAAAGCCTTATTCACTTGAGGATTTACAGATATGACTAACACATTTGAGTGTTTACAAACTAGTGTCAAATTATTCAGTTCTAATCTATTTTATCATCCAGTCTAGAAGAATCATAGAGAGTAGTGTGCTGGCTAGCACAGTTCATAAGTTTGAGTTTATTGTGCTTATTAATGAAGACTATTTTAAAATAAATATGGACACGTAATGTGTAATGCTCCATATTTCTCTTTTGAGAAAATAGTACATTTTAGCATATATATGTATACCCAACAAGAAGATTTAGTCACTGTCATAACATAAAGGCATACTCAAGGAATAGGTTTATAAAATTTGTATATGGATAGGAGATGAAAGCAATATGACTTAAAGTTTTGATTGAGGACATCAGTATGCATATATCCTTGTATTATATGTGTCCAAAATAATACACTATTTCAATGAGTTGGTGACAGGGACATAATAGACTTCTGATATTCATGAGTGTTAGGCTAGGAAGGAAACTGGTAATACAGTACCCTATTTTTTAATTTTAAAGGGAAAAGAACAAAAAAAACCCAACAAAAAACAATGACATAAACAAACAGCACAAAAACAATAAAAATGATACAGAATTTCAAAAACAAGGTGATAGGAAATTAACCATAGTTGTAATATTACATATTCTAACACAATTGCTTTAATTTACAAAAAGAGCAACTAACAAGTTCCGGCCACCACTAGTTAGTGACGATGAGTGCAGAATTTATATTTTCTAATATCTGTTTTAGTGTTTTCCTTTATTCTCGGTTGTGCAGTCTAGACTGTGTTTACCATCAAATGCACAGAGTTTAGCTGTTGGGAAGCAGCAGCGTGTTAGGAAGAGCTAGGGTAGGTTCAGCCCTCTCCGATGTCTTATTGTCAGTAGTATCACAAAATTTGCTTCTTTGGGTCATCATTTCAATTTTCCTCCACCAGAAGCACCTCCGGGAGCAGTCTTCCAGGGATGCCTTCTTCCTAGTTCTACATCTTATTGTCTCACCACTTTCAAAGCTTCAAGACTAGCCTAAGCACTTCCTTTTTTCCCTTGGATTCTTAACCTTTCTAAAAGAATCTATAGAGGATTCTTAGCTCACAAGCTGATCCCTGTGCAATAAACTTCAAGATATATTTAGATAATTGAGGAATTGTGCCTATCTTCCCGTTGACCCCTTTGCATGTATGCCTTTTGTAATATTTTATCTACTCCTGCTTGATTTATTGTTTCAGGATTTTTAATGCAATTCTCTTTCAATATATGGTGAAAACTATTGTGGTAGACAGTGTGTTTCATACAACATTGCCCTCTGAAATTTAATTATGCAGATCATGGAAAATTTACAAAGAAATAACTGGAGAATCAGAAAAGTAAAATGTTGGATAGTGCTGTTATGTCAGCAAATACAGTGCAGAAAAATTTTTCCTGAATTTTCATGGTCTGTTAGTTGAAAGTGGAGTAATGGGAATGTGAAACAGCCTTACAGTTCTGGGAGTGAGTGAGAGAATGCACTTCAGAGGAATTGAAACAGAAGAACTTGGAGCAAAATGTTATTGGACTATAGAAAAAAATTGTTGTTTGCTATCATCACTTAACTAGTCTCTCTTGAAAGTCAATAATCAGAACATTTTTGTAATCTGACATTTCAAGAGCAGTCTGTGTACCCAGAAAATCCCACACAGACCAGTGCAGTAGTGTCTTTTTCATATTTTGGGTGAAGACTGGTTGCTGTACTCTCAGATCTTAGAGCCTTGTCATTCTTTGTGTACCAAACTGTACTGCTGACTTCTTAAAAATCAGAGCAAAGGCCAAGATAGCCTTTTTCAAGGTAGAGTTTTTTTTCTTTTGCACTGAATCTACAAAAAGAGGCAAAGGCACCAAATTGTCAACTTTGGTCACAGATATTCTTTTATACCAGTACTTTGTTCAGTTTTAAAACATTGTTTAGTAAGTTATAAAAATGCAATATACCTTTTATAAAATAAAATATTTTAAATAATATTATTAATACATTCAAATAATATTTCTTTAATTCTAAGATGTATTAATGAGTTTTACCTAAGTGAAAGTGATTTGGACAATATGAATTTTTTTGAGACAGGGTCTTGCTATGTAGTTCAGACCAGCTTTGAACTCAGTATGTAGCCCAGGCTGGTCTAGAACTCACAGAGATCCTTCTACTTTTGCCCTCTAAGTTCTGGCACCACAGGCCTAGGTCACCATCTCTGGCTTTATAAATTATGATTTGAGGAATGCATTGTCAGATTGAATTTAATAAAGGGGTCAATATTTTTCAAGCTCAAATAAAATTTGTATGTGTGTTTGCAAATTACACAACAGAAATTCAGACATGCACTGCTTCTTTTAGTCCTTTTAAATTTATTAATTTAGGTTAACATACTATTTGCTAAATGTGAGTGCTATAAATAATTATAATAAACGATATAGGAATATCTTTCTTACTGATGTTGATATATTAACTTTGGATAAAATTAGTAAAATTGGATTTAAGAAAAACATAAGATTATAGTTATTACAGTTCACCTTATCATTTATGTTGCGCTGTTTCTGTTAGGTGTCTTTGCTGAGCAATGACAGGATAATTATGAAAGTTATTAAAATATGCTTTATGTGACCTGTCTTTTGAGTAGATTGAACAGGAAATGGACAGAATAAAACCTTAATTGGCCATTGTCTGTGAAAACAAAATCCAAAATAGCAGTAACTTTCGATGTTTTTAAAGCTATTAGAACTTTGTTATCAGGCCTGAGTGAACCCATCACAGTCGTATAATATGATTAGGGATGTATCAAAGTTGAAAAACTATCATATTTATATCACAATGAATGGATATTGGTGAACTTATGGTTTATCTGTAGCCCTATAATGGTATTGACTATGCTTTGACATTTACAGTACAATGCTAGAGACACAGGATTCAAACAAACTAATGAAGTCACTCCTATATATTTAAAGACATTAAAAATGATGAGATTTGAGAGAAAAGCAGGGCTGACTTTAATAAATTGCTTCAATTTCTTCTGTAAATCTACAGTTGAAGTTTTATCTTTAATATGTACATATAAGTTATCTAGGGTTTTATGTTGAATGATTGTTTTAAAAAATATATATGTATATTTAAATTTGTGTACCATTGATTTAATTCATCTCTAATTTGTCCTTTTTTGGTGTCATTTTAGTGGCATTTGATTTCTAGAAGTAAGTACAGTTTTCAGAATACTTGACATTATACTTCAATACCAAGTTCCTTTCCGTATGGCCTTTTGGGTTTTCTGTACCTTGGCTTGCATTCAAAAGCTGACAAAATACCATGTTGTTGTCAAGCATGTGTATATTATTCTTTTAACAAACTGGGTAAGAGCCAAGAATCAACAATTGTAATGTTTTAAAATCTCTCTGCTGATAATTACTAAAGTCTACTATTGGATAAGTCTATCTTATGTAATAAGAATGCAAACCAAACTAAGATTTAGCCTTTGGCTTCAGAATTCTTCTATTCTGTAGGAATACAAGAAGCTCTGCTAATCCATGATTACAGGCTAACACATTAAATGCTACAGTAGAGATAAATGGTATAAAGGAGACACACGGAGTAGAGAGGGACAAGCTCTGCTATATAGAGCATATGAAGTTCTAAGTAACTCTCAGAAGATACGTTGGCATTTCCCAGCAATTAAGGGAAAGGTCAACTGAGTAATGAGACCTGTGGAGGCTGGAGGAGGGTACCATGGCACTTAAGAACAAGAAGCAGAAAGACCAGAAGGTAGAGAACAAAGGAGAACAGGATAGAGAAATATGGAAGGTAAAAATTGAGAAAGAAGGAATAGATGGGCTTATTAGATTCCCTGCTGAAGTGTCAGCCTCAGTCAGGAAAGAGCTGGACACTACTTTTTCCGTTTATTCAAAATTTTTCAAAATTCTCAAACTTAGCTGTGCTGAGAAATAACCTACAAAGATTACCAAAATTGCAGTTCTGAAGGTTCATATCTGATCCTAGTTATGCATGATTTGAGTAGGAATCTCGTCAGGTGAGTATTTTGGGTTGTAGTTGGCTGCTGTGAGCACTGATATAACTGCTACAGACACAGATATAATTTAACAGTGAATTAGAAGAAGAATCAAGTTTAGGCCAGTGTTTCCCAAAACAAGGTTTATAGAGCTGCGATTAGGTAAGATGTTAACTGGTGTTCCTCAATAGGGCTTTGCAGGTGGATTAATTTGGAAACAAGTTTAAAATAAAACTGCATCACTGCTTTTTAATTGCATATCTTCTTAGGGTCAAATAGTTGAAACAGTTGCTGACCGCTTGACAGTTGGTTTTGAAGTGGAAGTGATTTGATTTTAAGAGCTGAGTTCTATCTGTTGAATCTGAACTCTGACTCCACCATGGACTTACTGTATAATCTTTAGTAAGTTACTTCTCTAGGTTTCCTCTTGCTCCATTAGGTCAGGGAGAAAATAATAACATCCTATTCAGGGGGTTGCTGTAAAGATGAGCTGAACATATTCACATTAAGAAGCCAGGCCCGGTTCTACAATGTTTTCTGTATTGCTGTTATTAGTAATTCCTTGAGGCAAAAGTTAGTCATTTTTGGAGGTAGTGTGGTTCTAATGGCCCTCAGTAGGGAGCCTTTCTGGTATTTTGAGTGTTTGTGAAGCAATAGTTATCTGTTCAAGAGATTTTGCATGTGGATACTTTTCTGTCCGAGAAGTCAGAGAAGTGGTTCTCATTCGTGATTTGTACACATTTTACTGTGTATCAGGCATTTTCTTGTCCTCAATGTGCTTGTAGTTTACTAGGAGAGAACAAAATGGTGGTAACAGTGCTAGACCATGATGTCTTTAGTACAAGTAAGAGGTAAGTTATGGTATGCTGGAGGTTAACGCAGTCTCGTTAGGGTTTGTAATAATTTTTTTTCTCGAAAAAATTACATCACGGGGCTGGGGATATAGTTCAGTGGAATAAGCGCATGCTTAGCAAGCGCAGGGTCCTGAGTTCGATCCCCAGTACCGCCAAAAAAAAAAAAAAGAAAAAATTACATCACTGTTGGTAGTGGAGGATGCAGAGGAGATACCCTCTGACAATGAGAAGAGTGTAAACAAAGTTTCTAAAGGAAAGGAAGGCAGGGCTTTTCAAAGCACGGAGAATAAAATATACCCTGCAGTAGTGCGTAGTAAAGGCTGGGTATATGTAGCTGAAGGGAGAGCAGAGACGAGCTGGAAATCTTTGGTGAGTTTTTTTTTTTTTTTTTTTTTGAGAAGTCTGATCTTTCTCTATTAGTAATAGGGTGCTTTTGAAGGAGTTTTAAGCAGAATGTTAACCTGAAGTTTTTACTTGGGAATATCATCCTGAAGCCTTTAAAGCTAAAGAGGGGATGGTTCTGGGGAAGGTGAGTGTAAGTTTTTCAGGAGAGCTATGACTTCACATGTTGCCAAAGTAATACGGGCATGAGTTCTGATTGATTAGGTGCAGTAAGTAAGACAGAGAGAAAGCTGAGGATTTCCCACATTCTTTTTGTATAAGAAGATGAAAGTACCTTTGCAGCCTCTTTCTAACATCAGATTGAATGGTTATTATTTGAAAATTTGGTTTATGAGCGATTATTTGTTCATGAGATTTAACATTATAATATTTGGAATTATATTTTGTGATTTTTTTCCTTTATATTTTGGTATCAGTTACCCCATTCAGAAAGCTATTTCATAGGCTTTATGGTTGTGAAATTAGACAGTAAGTAACCCTCTTAAAGTTTCGGTTGTTGTAATTACCACTCTAACAAGCTGGTGAGGGATAACCAGTCCTCTCTCCAGGAAACATGGACTTCTTATTGCTACTAATTTGGTCTAAGTCCCAAGGAAATAATATTAATTTTTGCAGGTTTCATAAAAAAGAACAGACTGTTCTACGTAAGAGTCCATGTGGATTTCAAAGATAGACACTTAAATTGAACGAGGCATTTTAAAAAGTAGAATATGGTTCTGATGGTCAAAGTACTTCTTATAAACCTCCTCTTAGAGTAGCCTAGGAAGGAACAATACTAACTGGGAAGAAAAATGAAGAAGAAAACAGGTGTCTTAAGAGCTGACCTGTAAAGAAGATGGTAACTTCAGATTCAAAAATCTTTTTATATTTTCTGGTTGCTCCATTTCCACATTAACAAGTTATAACTTACCAGAATACAATGTCTTTGTGGTTCTTTTTGAATATGGCAGTTAGGCAATTTCAGAAATTCTGTTTTTTTTCTGCCATTGTCTCAGTTACTTGCTCTTTGCTTGGCCAAAACACCTGATTCTCACAAGTTAAAGGAGGGAAGGTTTATCTTTAGCTCACAGTTTGTAGAGGTTTTTAGTCCATAGTCAGTTGGCTCCAAGGCAGGGCTGCATTGCAGGGGGGCGTGGCCGGGAGGTCTGGTAAGAAGGTAGAAGCAAGCAGTGAGCCCGGCTTCCTGCTTTTCCCTCTTTATTCCATTCCAGCTACAAGCCTGGTAATTGGTATTACCCACACCCAGTATGGTACTTCCCATTCCTTACACCCCAAACTGTGCTAAACCAATCAGTGGATTAACTTAGTTACCACACACCCTTAATTCATATTCACACGTCCTTAATCCAGCCCCCTGAAAGCTTCACCTATGGATGCATGAGATGTTAGGGAGGTACTTAGATACAAGCCATAAAAGGCATTCATGTTAGTTCCTTGTTATGGCTTAAAAAGTCCCCTAAAGGTTTCATGTATTCGGAAGTGAGGCTTTCAGAAGTGATTAGACCACGAGAGGACTTCAGTTCTGATGTCAGGAGGAGGAGCTTGGATGGGGAGAAGTGAGTCTTCTGAACAGGTATGTTTTTGGCCGTTGCTCCTCTATCTCTCTGCTTCTTGGCTGCCACGGGTTGGGCAGCTTACCTCTGCCATGCCCTTGTATGATGCCACTTCAGCCTTGGAGCCGGTCAGTCATGGACTAAACCCCCTGGAACTGTGAACCAAATAAACCTCTCCTACTTTGGCTTGTGGGCAGGATGGGAACATGAGTAATACAGTTTCTCCATAAATTCTGTTTGTTTGTACATGCTAGTTCTCATATTTTATATAATCAATTCTCTTCACATCTCTTTTCCTCTGAAAGTGTGGGGGGACTATATAATAGTGTTTGTGGATAAATATGCAGTATCATGCATATTCTGGTTGATGTGTCAGAGCTAGGTTGGCAGACTGGGTGTGCTTTGAAGGTCTAAGAAAGTAAGTTTTATTTGGAGATAGACTCTAATATTTTAGTCAATACAGAGCTTTTGTAATTTTTTCATTTTCTCTATGTACTTTAATAAAATCTTTTCTTTAAAATTAAAAAAACTGAAGGTAATTAGAGTTTGCTTCACTTTTCTGAATTAATGCAATATATATATATATATATATACATATGTGTGTATATATATATATATAGTTAAGAAATATCTTCTTTTGATCTTCTCATTTAGAGAACTGTTTTGTGGGGTATATATCAAGGAAAATTTCTTTATCCAGCCACTAAAGAAAGTGGGGGACCTCCTGAGTAGCTTTCCATAGCCAGTCCCATCTCCCAGGGCCTGGTTGCCTCTGAACTTGAGGCTCTTCTAGATTTCTTTGAGAAGAACCAACTTCAAGAACTACCCTTTTCTGCATTGATACTGAATTATATCAACACACTCAACCTGCATCTCTATTAGATCAATCCTATTTGCTGTGCACTGATGGCAACTTATGCTATTCTTCATCTGTGTGATGTTTTCATCATTTTAAGTGAGATTTGGAAAATAAATAAATGAGATTTGGGTAAGGAGATGAGGTTCTTTGACTAGAATTTGATGATAGTTATGCTTCACTTAACAAAGGGGTGAGTTCCGAGGAATGTGTAGGTATGTAGTTATATGATTTCACCTTTCTGAGAACAGAGGCTTACACATACTTAAAATTGTGGTGCTAACGATGTATCATAAATACTATACTATATATATTTGTATGGAGGAATGCAGGAGAGGGGGACAGGATTGGCACTTAAGAAGAGTTAAGATGTGTCATGTATGTATACCAACTCCCTACAGTGAGTGTATCATTATGTACTGCAAACATGGAGTAATTAAAAATAAAAATTAAAAGGAACATATGCAGTGTATATCATATATTGGTATAGCCTACTGCTCATAGGCTACAAACCTGTGCAGCATGGCATTTCATTGTAGCCAACCATAACACATTGCTAAGTATCTGTACGTCTATGCATATGCAAATGTAGAGAATGAGCAGTAAAAATATAATATAACAGATAAAAACTGGTACACATGCATAGCAGACTTTAGATGCATGCATTTTACAGGACTAGGTGTTACTCTGAGTTATGCAATGAGTGACGTGTGGCTGTGACAGCCAAGGACCTTAGTATACACTTAAGCCACATCAAATGTTTTAAAAAATTCTTCCTTCAGTAGTAAATTAACCTTAACTTAGTATAACTTATTTCATATGTGCTTTACTATTTTACATTTTTGAGCATAGTTAAGTATTTAGCTTGAAACATACATATAGCTGTACACAAGCATTTTGTTTCTTTATATACTCATCCATAAATGAGTAATACTGTTTTCTATTTTAAAATTTACTTTTTCTTCTATGTTGTAAACTCTTTTGTTATAGTTCAAGATATGAATGCACACTGTAGGCAAGGTGCACACAGGGCCCTGGTCACTGCTGTCACGATCTTCTGCCTGCATGCCCGGTCCCACCTGAAGTCCTTCAGAGGCAGGAGCACCCTGCGGCTGCCACCTGCTGTAGTTGCAGTGTTGTCGTGATGTCTCCTTTAGAAGCTCCCGAGGCTGCCGTACAGTTAGATTTTTTCTGATCAGAAGAAAGGACTCATTCTAAAATAGCGATTAAAAAGTTTAGCAGAGTAAATACATACACCAGCAAAATAGTTGTTTATTACCATTATCAAGTTTTATTTATTGTACATAATTGTATGTGCTATAGAGTTGCACACCTGAGCACAGTAGATTTGTTTACAGTAATGTCACTAGAAACACGTGAGCTGTGCCATGACTGTAGGGCCATGTTGTGGGGATGACCATGGTGCCATATGATGGCACTGCTTCGTCTCCCTTACAGCCTCATAGGACTGCTGCTGTGCGTGCTGTTCATCTTTGGCTAAAGCATCATTCTGTGGTGGGTGACTACATGCCTGTATATATATATATGTGTGTATGTACATGTATGGTATGTATGTATATACATGGATGCATACATAGTTTGTGTTCCATATTAATTAATACTGAGTTTCTTGCCCACATGCATTATGAAATTGCATGTAAGGACATTCT
This sequence comes from Dinomys branickii, assembly GCA_004027595.1. Lineage (NCBI taxonomy): Eukaryota > Metazoa > Chordata > Mammalia > Rodentia > Dinomyidae > Dinomys > Dinomys branickii. The sequence goes on from PVLD010001365.1 coordinate 111,847, forward strand.
CCTATTCTTTTTGTTGTTGTTATTCCCCAGAGTTATGAATACTACCTGACAATTTTCTAAGTAGATTTAAAAAAATAATAATTGCTTATGTTTCTAGCATACAACTTGATGTTTTGATATATGTTTACAGTGTGCTGTAATCAGTCTAATTAATAAATTCAGCACCTTACATACTATTTGCGGTGAAAATATTTAAAATTTACCCTTTTAAAATATAAAAGGAGGGCTGGGGATATAGCTCAGTGGAATAAGCGCTTGCCTAGCAAGCGCAGGGTCCTGAGTTCGATCCCCAGTACCGCAAAAAAAGAAAAAAAAAATAAAAGGAATGATTACTTGTTGCAGTCACTATTCTGGGCAACAGATTACTGAGGCTTATTACTGTCACTTCGTTGTTAGTGCTGTCTGAGTAATTTCATGATTTTCTTTGCCTTCAAGGTTGTATTTGTCTGTAGCTATTCTCTGTAAAAGCAACACTTTTCTTTGAGTTTAGCTTATTTCCCCCCTTTTTTATCCTCTCTGGTTCCCAAATAAATAGTCCAAGTGAGAAAAATTCAAAACCTGTGTTGAATATGCAAATTCATCATTGCCATAAGAAGCTCGTTAGACTAACATTTAAAAATTCTTGAAAATTATCACATGAACAATGTGACACTTTGTCATCTGCCCACTGAGAATACATTTGTAAGAACCATGAACTTTGATCATTTAGCAGATGTTTGTGATTCTCCACAGAAACTATACCCTTAAGTTGGAATATTGAATGTGCTTTAATTTTTTACACAGAGACATTGCCAGTGGGAGCAAATGCCAAGGTCCCATTAGGCAGAGAAGCATCTGACTAACAATAACAGATGACACTGATTGTGCCACTAATTACATGGATGGGAGACCTTCACTGAAGGATGCTATGTCCTAAGAAAAGATGCTGAAGAACAGATGTTGTAGCAGCCAAGAAATCAGGCAAAAAGAGCAGGAAAGAAAGGGAGTCCTATTCATTGTCTTTTTATCACTGTTTCATTTAATAAATTAGACATTTAAAGGAGAAAGTTTTCCACCATCATCTTGAATATATTTCACCAAACCAGTGCTCTAAGGAAGACCAATATATCTAAAACCTAATTATGTCCAGATGTCCATCTGTGTTGTGGGCAGTAACAGGACTGAGACAGGCATTTGAAGAAACATGTACATGGTAGTGGGATTGAATGAGAAGGGTCTCCTATAAAACCATATAAACATTATATACATATAAATGGGGATCAAGTAAAGCTCTTATTTCTAGGAAAAGCCCTTGTGAGATAGTAGATAAAACACAACTTATATAATACTCAAAACAATATTAGAATAAATGTTTTGGTTTAAAATGAACAGTATTTAGAGATTATTGACTTATTTTTAAAATGAGAAATGCCCTTAAATTATAAGCAAGCTTTTATATAATGGAGCATTGAAGAAATATTGAATAGACTAAGGAATAAAATGAGTCTCCAAATTACCTCCTGTTATTTTTTTGTTTTGTGCTGCCAAATTTGTTCTTCAATATAGCAAACAAATACTTAATTCTCTACCATGTTTCCATTTTTGTAGTTTGTAATTAGAATGTTTGGATATTTTCTCAATTAGATCAATTCTTGTTTGTTTTCTAATTTTCTTCAAACTCTTCTATTTGCTTTTGTTGAGTCAGTATCTCTGTGTTTATGGAAAACCAAAGTAGGTTATTTTAATGGGATGATTTACTCTGAAACTGAGGATGCTTCTTCCTGTGTCTCCTGCTGCTGTTTCTCCTTCTACCCCCACCCCCATCCTTCATTTCTCTGGATATTTTCTTTTTGGTTCTCCTGTCCTACCTGTAGAGATGGACATAATGTTGTAATGTAGGAGGACTCAGAATTGTTTTGCATTTATCATGATCCATTTATGTTCTAGTGTCATCTTGCTGTTAGAAATAGTATATCATGATGGCTAGCAATATAGATCTTGGCATTAGGCATAGCTGGATTTGGATGTGACTTGATGACATATTATAACTTTAGTTGATTGAAGTTTCTACTTCACACTTGTAAAAGAACCTCCTTGTAAGAGTAAATGATGAAGATGAAATGAAATAATGCATCATATGCATAGCAGAGTGCTTTACATAAAGTGAAGATTCTTTACATGATAGCTATTATTATGACAAGCTTAAGGCTCAGCTGAAAGTCAGTATCTTTTTTCAAGGGTTTTTGTATGTTTAGTCTTGGAGAATGAAGATCCTCTTTTAATTGGCTCAGAGGTAGAAAATCCAGCAGATTGTAAACATGGTTTGAAAATTATTTGTATTTTTTTTTGTATTGGAAATTGAACTCAGAAACTGGTGCTTGCCTCGCAGATGCTTGTGCTGCTGAGCCATATTCCCAGGTCAATATTTGTAATTTTTGTCAATAGGTTATAATGTACAACTGACAACCCTGGATCAACACCTTGACCATCAATGATTACTGTGGACCATGAATAGAAATGAAGTAGGATAACATTCCTGATATCATTGCCTATGAGGAGATGAGGATACCTTTGTTTAATGAGTTACTTCCTGGATTCTGGTAGATTGTTAATTTTGTGCTTAATTTTCTTCACTTAGTGTCATGTATCACTCTTGGTATATGTTTTTATGGGTGCATTGTAGATTGCCAAAAAAATGTTACCTACTTAACTTTTAATTTCAGATATGTTACAAATAAGTATTTTACTCTAGGTACCTATACTAAATTATAGGCCATAATTTCACTAAAGATTTTTGTTTTTTGTTTGAAATTTACAAAATACAGGACCCTGTATTATTATTTGCTAAACCTGGTGAACCTACATTACACTTTAATGAGACTTCAGAAAGAAGTTTCTTGTGTTCTGATTTTGCAGACTTTCTTATCATTTTACTGTTAGTCATATGCAAGCAATTTTACAGATGACCATATTCATAGTGTAGGTCTAATTAACTTTTGAAGCAGTCTTTGCTCAAATAGAGATAGGTAACTCTTCTGACCATCCAGTGACATTACTGTCAGAACAAAAGCAAACATGTTTAAGTCTTTGTCAGAAGTGATATTTGTGGGCCACTTGCCAGAAAAAAGTGAAATTTAATACCATTTTCATTAAACATTATTGGACCAGCATACTTCAAATGATTCTATTTTTTTCTGTTTTTATGAGATGTTACACAATTTCTAATACTTCCATGTTGACAACACGTTCTATGTTTTAAAAAAACAGTAGTACAAAAAGATTTTAATTACCACTAAATAATTACATACAAAGGTAACACTACTTGAGGAAGTCTTGCAACTGTTTAGGAGTTGTGTAAAAATCCATCTTTTTTTTTTTGGTATCGGGAATTGAACTCAGGACCTTGTGCTTACCAGGCAGGTGCTTGTGCCCCTGAGCTATATCCCAGTTTTAAAATCCATCTTTTTATTACATTTGTGTTTTTAAATCTGTGGGTGTATATATCTCTTAGTTCTGGCAATTTAGGTTCTCATAATTTTCATTTATCATCCCCAGGTTCTGGGAATTTAAGTTCCCATAATTTTCATTTATCACCCCCAGGTTATTATATTTATGTTATTAGTGTGGATAATTTCAGGCAGGCAATAGTCAGTGGGTGATTACACTTAAATGAAGCGGGTCTACTCCAGGGTATACTATGGGTAAGTTTCCTTCTTCTTCCAGAGTCACTCCCGCTGCCCATGTATCTTCTGCAAGTAACTGCTATGGAGCAGTGCACAACTGCTCCCGCATGACTCAGTAAGTGAGAAACAGATAGGTGAAGAACTGCACCAGAGAAAATTAAGGCAGGGAAAAAGATGGGAGCAAAAAAGCATATCCTATTGCTGTAATTCAGAGGGGCTGATTTTCAGATGTTTGGTAAAATGTCTGTTGAAGTCAGTTCCGATACAGGAGTTTCAAAAACGTTTGAAACAACAGCAATGTCATGCCAAGGGCATCATCTCCTGAAGCAGAGTGTGTTCTTCACTACATGAGTCCTTTGGGTTGTTGCATCATAAAAAACAAATTCTGTCTGAGCAATGAGTCACATTCTATCTCCACTTAGGGGTTCACACTATGCTCTGTGCACTGGAGCCTCTTAGAAATTTCATTTAAAACAAGTGTCCTTCCAAACTCCTTTGCTTTTTCTGAAAATGCTGTTTCATGGAATATCTTTTAAAAAGTACTGTCCTAATGGCACTTCTAAAAGGACAAGAGCATCTAATAGCTTATCTGAGTTTTGATTTGTATATGTTGAAAGCCACTGCTTTAAAGTCACACATTACAGTGTGTCAAGATGTCTAAGTACAGGAAAACGACACTTGTGGCTCACCTTTTCTTTTTTTTTTTTTTTTTTGCAGTACTGGGGATCAAACTCAGGACCCTGCGCTTAGCTAGGCAAGCGCTTATTCCACTGAGCTATATCCCCAGCCCTGTGGCTTACCTTTTCGAACTGCAGGGTTGGGAGGGGAAGATACCAATTCTGTGAGATAATTACTTAGCTCAACCTCAGATGATTTGAATTTGGCCACTGATCAAGACAACATTTGGGAGATCTGAATGCACAATTGCTATAATATATGAAGGGATCGTGAGCTGAAAAAAATAATTTGAAAGTAGGGTGTCTTTCTGCAAATCAATACCCATCCTTTACATTATAGGAAAGAAGGATGAAATGCTGTTAGTTTTATTATTTGCAAAATTGTTTCTCAGCCTAGCAAACTCACTTTTAGGAATTAATTTAAGAAGGTATATCAGAGAGGAGAAAAGCAATTTCCCTAAAAAATCCCTTGAAATATATTAATGGTGAAAATTTGCAATCCCTTTAATGTCTAAAAGGGATATATGTAAGTTGTGACAAATTCATTTGAAAAGATACGATCAGTCCTTCATATTACCAGATCTGTGTCTGGGAATTCAGCTGAGAACTGAACATATTTGGGAGAAACTGCACTCTGTGCTGAACATGTACAAACCGTTTTTCTTGTCATTATCCCTTCAACAATACAGAACAACATTTACAACACAATTTTATTATATTAAGTAGCATAACTCATTTAGAGATGATTTAAATTATGTGAGAGGATGTTTGTAGATTATATTCAAATCCTATACCATTTATAGATCCGTGGAGTTTGGTATCCATGAGGTCCTAGAACCAATTTATCATGGATAATGAAGAACAACTAATCTAGCACAACAAAATTTAGGAAAAAATAATAAGAAAAATATGCATGCAAAAATGTTATCACAGCAGCTTTGTGTTTTTTGATTTGGGATATTATGAATAATTTAAGTAAGTGTGAGATAAATAAATTCCAAGAACTTATAAAAAGGTATAGTTTTTATAACTGAATTATACAGATTTGAGGTCATTTTTTGTTCTAAAATACTTTATATTTCTAAATTTTGCCTAGTGGTCATTTATTATCTTCATTAAAACCCCCAAATAAAACATCTTTAAAAGTTTAAGATATGGTGGTATTGCAAATGCGGGTCCTAGTACTCAAGATATGACATGTTTGTAATTCTATAGCATCCTTCTTTGAAGCAATAGTGAAATTATAAAAATTCTCATCTGCAGTGTCTAAATGCACCACAGAAACAAATCGTCAATAAAACAATCAGGCATCCAAACAACTTCAGTTATTCACAACTCAGTTATTGAGGGAGGTCTATGCCCCCTAAGTGCTGTTGGTAGACATTATTGGTGCTAGCTCTGAGGGTCCATATGCTCTAGGTGGGGCTTGGGCTGTAGCAGATAGGTACACAGACAAATACAATTTGATAAATTCATGTGAGAGATACTCAGAATATCTTAAAAACTCACAGAAAGGACATCTAATCCAGGCCTAAAAATCACATTACCTTGAGGAGGCTGCCTGAACTGTGTCCCGTAGTACAGGTTCTGTTTAGGCAAGAAAAATTGTCCCAAGGAGGTGGGGGAAACACCAGGAATGCCTCAGCAAGTCAGGTGTTTTCTCTGGAGTAGTGTGCAGGTGTGCAGAATGTATGGTAAGGGAGAATCTGATGAATTTCTTCCAAAAGTGTTAGTGCAGGAATTCCAAGGAGGGTTTTCAGTGAAGCCTGAGAAAACTTCCCAAAATGTAAGATGTGCAGACTTTACTTACTTGTGTCACGCCACTGAAGTGTACTTGTGTTTGGACTTGCTGGATTTGCAATGTGTTAACAGCCAAAGTAACACAAGGAATTATGATGGCACATTTATTTAGTAGACTCAAGTTTTTATAGGCTTTAGTCTGTTTTTGTTTTTTTTTTTTTGCTGCTATAACAGAATACCAATGATGCTGTAACAAAGAACAGAAACTGATCAGTTCCTGGTTCCGCATCTAGGAAGTACAAAATTGAGGTGCTAATGTCTGCTGAAAGTGTTCGCACTTCGCTCTCTCATGGGGAGAGAGCAAGGATAGTGCAAAGGGGACAAAAGGAGGAAGAGGCAACGGAGAAAGAGGAGGAGGGGGAAAGACGGGGGGTGGGATCTTTTCCATCTACAAGGAACACAATTCTGCAATAACACATTCATTTTCAAAAGAAGGACATTAATCCATTCATGAGAGCATTGATCTTGTGTCCTAGACACCTCCTATTTTGCTCCAACCTCCCCACATTGCTGACTTGAGGGGCCAAGATCCCATACATACATGAGCTTTGAGACTGATTCAAACCTTGTTGTTACAGGATTCATTTCAGAAGCAGGTGATTACATATGTGTGTCTCTTCAATCAATGCATCATACAAAACTAGATAAGTATTGCCCATATAATCTTTGTTAGGTGCAATGATATCATTAAAAGAAACTCAACCTTTCTTGAATTCAGGAAAGAAATGCTATGCAGCAGCACGTTTTATCAAGCAATGTGATATAGTATACAGAGTTGCCTGAAATAAGACTTGGCTTCTCCTACTAGCTCTGCCAATTAAATCAATGACTTGTAGAACTTTTCTATTTTCTACTGAGAAAGGAGAGCTAGTAGGGGTTAAGTGAAAGAGTTACATAAAATGCTTCCAAGTACAATTCATTCATCCAGTGATTGATGATGTTATTAATAATGACTTATTATTAAAATGTATCCAGTGATTTTAGCACTGGATACGTTTCCTTACTAGCCAACTTACATGTGTGGAAATTCTGAATTAGGTAATTAAGTTGGCACTAATATGTGTATCCTCCCAATAGTATGGAAATATTCAGACCCTACAAAGGTATACATAATTAGTGACATTAATTCATTATATATATATTTACAGAATGGTACACCATGGTAGTTAATGGGGCTGCAGAGAATACTACACAATCCTTATAGCATTTGCATGAGAGACTGCACACAAATAATCATAGTACAAGCATTCTGACAAAATATAAGTGTTACAGTAGGAGGTGTCTGGGAAATATATGGAAAGAGTGTCCAGCCAAGCCAAGAGGATCAGAGAAAACATACAGGAATTAAAGTTTCTAGAGACGATTGAAGGAAGAGTGTGGATTAGGCTGGAGGAGTGGATGGAGACGGAGGGTACATGTGAGCTGTGAGATGAAGATGGACCAGTGGGGAGTGTGCAATTTTTCAAGTACATGAAGTTAAATAAAGGTCTTGCTTTAAGAGACTGAGGATTAGATGGAAAGACAAGGAGAGATGTTATTGCAAATGTGGATGGTGTTGGAGGACCTGGTAAGCCATGTTGAGGGTTTCTGGCTTATCCGAAGAGCAATGAAGAGTTAGTGAAGGGTTTTGAGCAGATGAGTGAAGAAATGGATTCTATGTTTTAGATGTGTCATTGGCTATAGTCTAGAGAATGAATAGGAGGAGATCAAGAAAGGAAGTAGTTGCAGGGGCTAAGGAAATGGTAGCAAAATGTTTCTGTTTCAACATTACAGACCTTCTTTAATACTTGATTGTCATAATTTTGCTTTAGCATATATGGAAAGGTACATAGTGAATAGGAAACCTGATCAGCTATAGACTTATAAAAACTGATTTTTTTACTGTACAATATAAACATTCCTTTATTTATTTATTTTGGTAGAAAAAAATAGCATCTTCAGTTTCTTTTGATCAAGGAAATATTCTGAAACAAGAATGATACTCAATTTACTTTCAAATTCTACAGCAAAACACGGTTCTGTTAGTAAAGATATAGGGCCATGCTCAGGAGAAATGAATACTTCAAATTTCTATGTCCTTTTTATAGTGAGAAGACAGAGATATCATTTAGCTGGGTTTAAAGAGGCATCATTGTTATGTAAAAACACTTAATGTATCTAGACAATATTTGAAATATACACAAAACTTTACCAAATTTTCAAATGTAAATTTCATCCTCTCTAGAGTGTTATCATTCTAGAGTTTTATTAGATCCAGGAATTTGTTGTTTTAGTCCTGAATATAACTGATAGTTTTAAAGTATTAGTCACAGAGATTTTCTTAAGGGGATTAGACATTGAAAAAATAATTTTTTATTAGGATCATAATATTTTAAAATAGGCTACAATTTGCTGTAGAAATTATCTTGATTGTAGAGCCTACTTAGCACAAAGGATTTGTCAAATTTCAGGTTGGAAGCCTATGTGTTGATAGTCTGTAGAAAATATTTGAGTTGAAAGGCTCCGAAATTTCTGCTTTGTATTATATTGCTAGGCTGCCAGAAAATTCTGGTAGTGGAAACACTTTTCCATTAACATACTCTAATTTCCAAATGTCTCTGTGGACATGAAAATATGTTTCCTGGGAGGGGTCAGCACTGAGTTCTTTTCTGCTATAAACACTACCGTGAACTGTTGATTGGACTGCTAATCACTCTGTTAATGAGTGTTTGGAGAAAGTAAGAAGCAGCGAGGGATCTGTCTCAGGACAGAGGGGTGGGATAACTGTGTGTTCACAGTGTCTCCCCTGCTGGACCATGAGGCTCTTCATGCTTCTTTTATCTTTTGCCCCAGGCACTTGGTACAGTGTCTGGCACGGAGGAGCTCACATCCCAGCCCCAATTCCAAAATTCATAAATCTCTGGGAATAGCACATGTTTTAGTAACTGATTTGTAGGAAACTTGTCCTGAAGTGAGGTGAGATTATTTATAGTCTCCTTTATTTATCCCACTGAGAGCGAATGTTTTGATTGCTGCCGAAATATTAATGTGCTTGATTATGGGGTGCTGCCCCCGCCTCTGGTGGAGATGTTATATAACACATACTAAAGATGCCGTAGTGCCTTTTAAAATCTGAAAAATTCAGAATTCTGGAACACATGGGCCCTTGGGATTTTGAGTAAGAGGTTGAAGAGCTTGGAGTGTATACTAAGTGCAGTACTTTCCAGGAGCCAGCAGTGAGCTGCACATCCCGTACACATTGCCTCGTTAGAGGCAGCGGTCCGAAGTGAAAGGCGGGGCTTAGCAGCCCGCTCTGTGCTTACCCACCTGTGCCTCTCTGTACACCGCCCTGTTTCTTCCTTTCACCTCAGCTTTCTTATCTGCAAATCACAGATAATAATAGTAGTTCTCTAGCACATTTAAAACGTTGTCTAAATGACTCAAGGGACAAAGAACATAGGACTCTGCTGTCACAGAGGACTGTCATTTTGGCCAGACTGTGATATCAGCACGATGATCCTCACTTTAATAAATGGAAATTGGAGATGCGCTGCGGGTAAGTAACTTAGCAGTGCTCACATAACTGGAAGTCACTGGGAAAGTCCTGCATCTGGGTCTGTGAAGTCACCAAAGTCAGAATTCTTGCCGTTTTATTCTGTTAATTTTCTGCTGAGAACCTTTAATGATCCAAATGAAAAGGTTGAAAAATAAGGTGCTGCTCCTCAATGTTGCTTAAGATTAGTCAGATCCTCATGGTAGAGATGTACTAATATGTCCTGCACAGAAAGAGAGACTGGAAAAAGGAGAACTTAAGCACTGAAAAAAAACAATATATAACGTTACAAGTTGGAAAGCATTTTGTTATTAGAATTAATTATTCTTAAGGGAAGGGTGGAACCTGGGAACCTGTACAGGGGACGTACAGGTACCAACAGCTTCCAATGAGTGTGAGCGTGATCTGCCATAAACATGAACTAATAATAACGATCAGAATCGGAATAAAAATGAGGACATGACACTTGAGACAGAGGGGGGACGTGTGCGGTGAGGGGTAAAACAATAAACGCCGTGCAACATACGTGTGCCCACTCCCCAAGATGGCTGTGGACATCGTATACTGCAGACATGTACTAATATGTAAAATGAAAGCACAAATTAAATTACAAAACCCAAAAGTTAAAAAAAGAAGGTAAGGTTGGAGGTTTAGTTATATTTTTTGTCACTTAAATGAAGTCCTGTGTCCCTATATATGGGCTTATAACTCAGTTATATTTTATATGAATTGACCACTGAGACTCTATTTTAGGTGTTTATTTTGAAGTACTTAGCATGAGAGAAGCAGAACAAAAAAATGTAAGAACTATATTCTACTTTCAAATGTGTGAGTAAATCTGATCATTGTGGAGGAATTGATGTTTCTGAAAAAGATGCAAATTATTAGGAAATACTAAGTACAGAAGTCATGGGAAGTCACCAGAAGTGACAATAAGAGTCTCAAACCTCTTTAGTTCTCGAGTGAGTTTTTTAAATGTTTAAGCATGATAATTTTGGGCTTGGAGTGTGGCTCAGTGGTGGAGCCCTTGCCTTTCATGCACAAAACCTTTGGTTCGATCCCCAGCACCACCACCACCAAAAAGGAGAGATAGTTTTCACACTATATAATTTATTTCAGAATATAGGAAAATAGTTTTTTAAAAAGCTATCAGGTAAATTTTATGGCAATCTACTGGGTTTGAATATGACAAAAAATGTACAACAGACTCAAATATAAATATGGAATGTCAAATTACTAAATGCAATCCTAGCAAATTGAATTCAAGGATATATTAATATATTGATCACTATAACCAAGTAGTATTTATTCTTGGCATTAGAGAGATTATTTAATATTAGTTAATCTATTATTAAAGCAAATCCCATCCAGATTTGAAATAAAAATTAATACACAGTTTGCATAGTATGAAACCAAAAGAAAAAAATTACAACTTGCCTGGAATCTAGTGTTTAATAATAAATTGCATACAGCAAACCCATTAATTTTCCTTACACCAGGAATTATTCATGTTGAAACAGACATGGAATATGCACAAATTTAATATGTGATACAGGAAAACTTCAAATAATTAAAATTAATGTTACCTACTCAAACATATTTAAGATCCTAATATGTGATAAGAATTTCATTTATATAGAATAGCAACAGCAGATGCAATCACATGGAAGTTGAAGTATTAGAAACAGAAAATGTGATGGTAATAATACAGTTTTGTTTAAAATAGGATGGATATATGCCAAAATTAGCATCTAAGCTTTTAAATATTTAACACCCTTATATATTTTTTTTACTACCAGGAATTGAACTCATGACCTTACACTTACTAGGCAGGCACTGAGCCCCTGAGCTATATCCTCGGCCCCATTCTCACATTTCTGTACTTGAAAATCACTACATTAAGCATGTACTCCTTTGACAATAAAGACAAAACAAAGAAAAATATGTTTTGTAATTTTTAATTTAATGTCTTTATATTATTTTGTATCCTTGGTAGTTAGAACAAAGCCTGCTAATACATGCTCGTCTATAAACACTTTGTGTGAATGATTAAGATACAATATAATTTGTGGCTTTATAGTTTATAGAGAAAAATAGAAGAGACTATGTTAGTGAAACAATAGCAGAGTTCACTGCATTACCCTGTGATACGAGCTAAATTTTTTCCCCCAAAATTTATCTCTGGAAGCACTAATTTTAGCACATGTACCTGAGAATATGATTGATGTACTAATTATTTTCTGAAAAATTATATATCTGAATTCAAATTTAACTGGACATCTTTTTTTTTGTCTTTTTGAGACAGGGTCTTGCTATACAGTTCAGACTAGCCTTGAGCTCACTTTGTAGCCCAGGGTGGTCTCAAACTACCAACGATCCTCCTGCCTCAGCCTCCTGAGTGCTGGGATTACAGGGGTGTGCCACCATGCCTGGCTAACTGGACATCTTGAATGCCCCTGAAAACCCTCTTTTCACAAACAGTTCCAAAACTGTTTTTAAACATTTAAGTTAGGTGTCATTTCAGTCAGGATAGATTGTGTTATGCTGCAGTAAAATGAAACCCTACAGTGTTAGTAATTCAAAGTTGTATTTCTTGTTGATGCTACATGTGCATTCTAGGGCAAAAGAGATATCCTATTAATTATAGAACTTCCAATATTCCTATTTCAAAATTGCTTCCTACTACTCCACAGGGATAACATCTCTTTGAGGAGCCTGGCATTAGTTATTAAATGATGTGGCCTGAAAATTGACAAATATCACTATTTCCTTGTAACTGAGTAACAAGAAATAGTCCCTGAGACTCATCAGATAAAGAGGAACCAGGCAAGCAATCCTACTGTATCCTGAGGGATTTGGATCCTGGAACTATGTAGAGAATAACCAGTGACAAAATCCTTCAATATATTTTCCATAGAAAGAATCTACCCTTTTTTGAGCACCATAGGAATTTATGTGCAGTTCTATTTATTGTGGCTTAACCTGCAAATGTAAACTCATTTAGCCCTGTGGGATGAGAAATTGCTTGAGAAGCAGGTCTTACAATAATGTTGAGAAGGAGCCTCAGGAATGAATGCTGTGTTAGTCTTACGGTTATGCTGGAGGCCAGGCCCTCACTCACTTAATGCTGGCTCTGTGCGTGTGGCTTTGTCTCGGGGCTGCTGGTGAGACGTCTTCTGTTGCAGTTGCTTTGCTCCGATAGAACACAGCTGTCCACAGCTTCTGGTTCTGTCTTGTTTCCCTAGAGGTTACACAGGGCAGGCAGCAAGCAGGCTCCTCTACTCCTGGACACTGTGGCGTCTACACTGTGCTCTCACTAGCTTGGAGGAACTAATGTAATCTTGATTTATTTTTTGCAACATTTTCCTTTTCTTTTATCCTTTCAACACATGTCAGTAAATAGGTGTTTATTCAGGCAAATGAAAAGATAATGAGCACCCATGTACCAAACCATAGTTAATTCAATAAAACGGACAGTGAAACCTGTTGACCACTCTAATAGGAGATTTCTTTTGAATTCATTTAATGTAAATAACAAAATTTTGGTGGATGCCTACTGGATATAGACCACATTTTGCTTGCAGCTTGGAAGACACATTTTCATAAATACCAAGAGAAAAATAGGAATATTTTGGAGGGTATTAAAACTCCAAGTGACAACCTGATTAAATAACCATTTTAATATCTAAAGAGTAATGAATCAGAGACAACATATATACTCCTTCAGAGAAATTCTTTGTATCTAAATATGAAATATTTAAAGCTGTACAATAATGTGGTTAATGTGTCATCTCAGAGTGAGAATAAGGAAAAAATAAAATAGGCTTCTTACTACTTTATATTTTATATTTAATAGGGAAATCTGTGTGTCCGAGAACATAGACAGCAATGAAGGTAGCCATCTAATTATCTTCTAGAACACTGAAAAACTAGTTCTATATATCTGAATTCATTTTATAATATTTTAGCTACAAAAGTCCATGAATTGCGGTTAAGTTTAATTAATGATCTAAAATATTGAGGTATGCCCCTGTGTGTCTTCTCTGACTAAATAGCCAGATTGAAAATAACATGTTGAAAATTTGAGCATGATATTTAACCTAATCGGGCTGGGGATATAGCTCAGTGGAATAAGCACCTGCCTAGTAAGCGCAGGGTCCTGAGTTCAATCCCCAGTATCGCCAAAAAAAGTAAAAAAAAAAAAAAAAAAAAAAAAAAAAAAAAAAAAGATATTTAACCTAATCTCAGTCAAGATCCACATTAAAGAAACTGTGGTCATCATAATGACTTTTTTTTATTGGGAAGGATAAAGTAGAATCCTGAAGATAAAGTGGAAATAATAATGCCTTGACATAGACTATATATGTTGAAATTCCTTCTATATATAGTTGAAATTCCACCTATATATGTCAAATTCCTTATTGACGCTCAGTGAAGGGAAAAATAAATTTTGCTGGGCAAGAAATTTGTTCATAAGGATAATATTGTAGGACCAGAATAAGGAGCAGATTTTATGCATATTTGAACTCCAGAGCTTTGGACATGATTAAATATTCAAATAACACAATGAATGATGCAATTGGGCCTCATGTGATTTTTTTGCATCTTATGGAAATATTTCAGTATGATGAACTTTCTGCTGAAAATTAATTTTACTTATCTCCTCCTAAGTCTTAGTTTAAGATGTTTATGTTGCCAAGGGAGGGTATGTCACTACAGAATCTTAAGGAAGAAAGAAATCGTAAGCCAAGTATCTTTCTGATTAGGAAAGCTGGGTTTATGACAATATGAAATACACGAAATGGACTGCTAAAGAATGTAATAGCGTTACATCCACCATCTCTGTTTGTTTCTGAAATAATAAAGGAATGTGGACAGGTGGACATTGTATTTTATAAGCCCAAATAGGAAAGGAAAAGATTCAGTTGTAGTTCTTATAATGTTCCAGGTAAGTTATTGTAAAATAATTTCACTTGTACCACTGTTAGCTTTCACAACCAATTACTCTGATGTGATTCTTTTATGTCAGACATAGGAACGTAGAATGAAAGACTTTTAGAGCTAGAATGAATTCAGATGTAAATAATCCAATATAAACTTGCGAACAATTCTTGTTTATTGTTTGGCCTGTGAATACTTCTGTTGATACAGTGAAGAGGAGAAGGCACAAATAGTGATTATGAAGTAGACTTGGTAAATAATTTTCATAGGCAAATATGAAAATATCACCAGTGGAAATATTCAAAGTGATGATGATTATTGCCTTTACGCTATGTAATAAGTATTAATTAATTATTTTTATAGCATATACTAGAATTATAACATGTATTAGAGAATATTTGAACTTGATTACTAAATGGATTTCATTAGGTCTGGCCTCTCTGAAGGATTTTGTAACTGTCTGGTTCTTTTTTCTCACAGTTCTGCTTGAGTCTTTGGATGTCGTCATTTTGCCTTGTCAAATTTGGTTCACATCAGGGGTTAGACACCTCTAAATTGGTGCTTGGGGAATTTAGGAAGAAGCAGCAGGCACATGGGAAATGAGGCTGAGTTGTAATCTTGTAGAATTGTACCCCTTTCAGTGTCGCATATCAGGGCTGAAGTTTGATCTTGGTGGAGGTGTACTCACTTAGGTTGCAAAAGTCCAGCACTTACTAAGAGCCCCCTTATCAACCTGTGGCAGAGAATGCTTCAGTTACTGTTAAAGTTAGCGAGTTTTCCAGCTTGATTGTCCTTGATGAACTGACATATCAGTGGTTTATTAGAGAAGCCAATACTGATTTATAAGTAGCCTGATGCTCTTTCTCAGTTGCTTGGAGAAGGAAGGTACAGGAAAAAGGTTGATATGCTTTCCGCCTTAGCCCTTCTTGTGAGGATATGCGTAGGATAAAATCTGATGCCATGATTACGTGTGTGCTGTGCAGATGGAATCCTTGTAATTGCTTATTCCTCTTACTTGAGAAATCTGACATTCTCCTTAAAAGATTACAAATGAATAATGACTATAAAAATGCTCTTTGTTTATTATTTGGAAAATTTACTGGAAATAGAATAATTTATAATATTATATATGTGCAGTGGGAAGAATTCTAAGTTGGCCCCACGTTTCCCAGTGCTGTGAAAATGCATGCTAAGGATTTCCTTCCCTTCAGTGTGAGTGAGGTCAGTTAAAAGGAAAGGACACCATTTCTGTAACTGGTTTTTATTACATACCAATAATGAAAGGATTTTGCAGATACAGTTAAGATTTCTTATTAGTGGAGTTTAAATTAATCAAAAGGAAGACTATCCAGGGTTGTTGTGACTTCAATAGGAGAGACTCTAAGAAACTCTAGTGGGCAGATAACAGAAAATTTAGAGACATTCAAATCAAGGGAGATTCTGCTGTTGGCTTTGAAGTAAGAAATTGCCATACAGTGAGAAGATCATATACTGTCACCTGAGAGCAGCCTCTGGGAGCTGAGAATGGCTCTACACTGACAGCTCGCCAGAAAAATGGGGTTTCAGTCCTTTGGCATCAAACAACAGAATTCTAGCGACAGTCAGAGTGAAGCTGGAAGTATTCTGTTCCTCAAGTCTGGTGAGATCCTGAGTAAAGAACTCAGCTCTGCTGTGCTTGGAATTCAATTCTAGAGAAACTTTCAGCTAACGAGTGTGGACAATTTCATCTGTGAGAGTTGTTGACAAAAGACAATATCAACACATTCAAAAAAGGAAATTACATCACTTAGCATGCTAGTTTATTGAGTCATGTCAAAAGTTGGGGAAAACTAATTTAATAGACACCAAATAATATATAATACAATATATATAACATAAATATGTCTATATTCACATATCCATACAGTCTATATATGGATATGGATATATAGACTGTATGGATACACAGATATGTATTATATATATACATCTATGTATGAATGGAGACAGACATGTATAAATGCTCCTACAAAGTTAAACATTTATTTTGGCGAATATATTCTAAATTTGCATATTTAAATCAAGCAGTTTGAATTAGATGACCTATTGGTAACTAGAATGTTTCCATTCTTAATTCAGAGGAATCCTGATTTACAAAGTATGGAACAAGAGATTAAAAGTAGAGGCAGCTTCGTTCCTCTAGGTCTAGTGGACAGAGAACTGGAATATCTGGGTATTCTCTGGGCCCACGTTGTGATTACCTGTGTGATCCTGAGCAAGGATCTTACCACTTCTAAGCTCCGCACTCATGCTGTAAAATGGAAATATGGACGCTTCGCCTAGCTGCCTTAGACGTTCCCTTCCATCACACTTAGGAATGCATGAGAACGCTCTGTAAGACCGGAGTGCTACCTTTTCTGTTGACAAGCACTAGTAAGTATATATGACAAAAAACTCAAAATGTGTATTAAAAACCCTATGTTTATTAAAATGTATATTAAAAATGTGTACTAAAAACCATAGCTAATTATTCCTTAGTCATTATCTTGGCCACATTTTGCCTTTAGAATTGTAGTGACTTTAATTCAGAAGAATGTAATTGTGATTTTAAAAAATGGACATGAACATGCTTTGAAACTTATTTTTCTTGTACTTGAACGCAGTAGATTAAGACAACCTTTGAAAAATTAAACAAGCTACCCCTTTTCCACAGTGTAGTTTTCATGTTATATTTCCTTTCCTTCTCAGGCTGAGGGAAAAGCTGGCTGATGATCCCCAGAGATTAGGTTCTTGGTTTGCAAAGAACTTCTGACTCTAGCAGAAGTCAGTGCCATTCTGACAGCCTGATGCTCGTGGAGGATGAAAGACCTAGGATACCTTCACATAATAAAAGATGCAGATGCGAGTTGGCAAATCACTCATTTCATCCTTCACTGTCAGCTCTAATTTTCTTTGTTAATTTTTTCTCTTTATTTCTTCAATTTCACTATGACAAAAAAGAAAGAAAAGAAGTAAGACACAATAACCATATTAATTATAAAATATTTTGGTGCTAGACTTTAAAAATGTGGTATTAGTTTTAAATAGAATATTGTATTACTTAAAATAAATAAAAAGGAAATTACATTAGTTGTTAATGTCACAGCAACTACATACAACTTCCTCTTGTAATCTGGCAGCCTTCTCATCCCATGATCTTTTTATCTCCCTTTTGATTTCATAAGTTTTAAAAGGATGATTTTTTTGCACCATTAAGTGTCCTTGCTACTAGTGAGGGACCTCTTAGGAAATCACTTGTCCTATTTCCCTGATTGTAATTTATTCAAGTACTTTCAGGTCTGTTGCAATTTGTCTTTTGTGATAGTGATTCATCCATTCATTAACAACATCTCTGTTTAATGTTCACTCCATGCCAGTCTCTGCTATGTGCTAGTAGGATGGAGGTTTTACCTTGGACCCGAGGGCCTCAAAGTTCATACCAACTAGCTTACATTTTAGAGTGATTTAATTATCATGATTTATTTATGACTGCACTAGTCTCTGGGCTCAGAAAAAAATACCTATAATAAGTTCATTACTTGGTGAAGAGATAACTAGCAGAAAAAATGTTTTCTCTTCCCTTTTAGGCATATTACCTCAACTCAAGTTAGATGAAGTTTGACTTTCAAAAAGAGAGACTCTTCTCTTAGTTTTGCTATTTGGATTGTTCTTATGAGAACATCTGTAGAAATGACCACAGCTGCACCCTAAATTAAGGAAGAGTGTCTTAAAATGGAAGATGTATAAACTTTTTCCAAAATATTGAGACAGTTTTAATACTCATTTTAATCAAATTGAATATATTGCAGTAGAATCCAGTTTCCAGTCAGCTTCTATAGATTGATACATTATTTATAACTCTCAGTGACTGCAAATCATTTTGAGGGTGAATTTGTCAAAAAACTTCTCTTTTCATATTTGAGCAATTCTCCTTTAGCCAGTAATGGTTTAGTAAGAAATAGAGAATGCAGTTGTCAAAATACAAAAAGATTATATTCACCATTTGTGATTCACAAAAGAACTGGATTTCGTTTAGCTTTTATTTAGTTATTTTTCCCCAGGAAGTTTATATGAACCTTATGGGTACAGTAATACGATTAAACAAGCACACAACTCAGCTGGCAAAAGCGTTCGACAAAATTTTGCTTCCATTCTGCATCCAGTAACAAATACGATCACGGTCATCTTCTCCCACAAACATAAACATGACCATCTTCCCCCAAACAGTAAAACAAGTTAAGGTACACCTGTATATAGAAAATAAAAAATTAAAATTACAGCTTCATACTTATTGCCTTGATCTGAAATTTAGTTTTTAAAATTTATCTTAAAACTAAAAGAAGGAAATGTTATCAAACAGACACCCATTTACAAAATAGTATAAAAACAATACAAACAATACAGAGTTACAGACATAGTGGTAGGAAATTAACAATGGTTGTTGTACTACATATTGATATCATCAAAGTGGTTTCTCAGGAAAACAAATAGAGACATGCAATAATGATTAAACAAGTAATCACTAACTGTTCCTTTCAGTAAAGCAATAGAAAACAGTAGTACAACTGTTAGCTCTCCTGTATATACACACCTACATGATTCCATCTAAAGATTTAGTGGTCAGCCCAGAGCTGCAACTTTCCAGTTTCTTTATGGTACAGGGACATTAAATTCTTGGGCTCAGTCTCCTATTTTGCAAAATATGGCTGGGTTATATGTTTGGTAAAAGATAAATGTAGTATCTGGCAAAGAGAGAAATTCTTAATAAATGCTTCTTATTGTTATATTTTGTATCTTATTTACTATGTCTATCTGCTAGACTGACACATATTACATGCTCAGAAGAGAGTCAACACTCTAGAGTTTTCCTCTGGTGCTCAATTGCCTCTCCCAGCATAGCCATGCTTTTCTGCTTTTCTCAACCCATTAATTAAAAAAAGCTTGTAGTTTTCTTTTTGTCCCTTACAGGAAGGTGAGCCAGGAGAGGCTATAATAGATGAGATATTTGGAGAGAGCAATTCTAAATTACTTGGCGGTTGAGATCATTTTGGCCTTTGGCAATCTCACACTGTACATTTTTAAAAAAGAATTATTATTCAAATATGGAAGATGAAGTACGGAGATTAAAGCAAAATTGGAAATGATGATTGAAGATTGGAGACAATTTGTATGCATTATAGATCAAAGGCTATCAGAGTGTTAGAATCTCTTGAAACTCTGTCATATATAAAATCACATTCAAATCCCATTGTAAAATAGTGGTTATGTGAAGAAGAAAAAATACTTTAAATGGAAAGTAATAAAAATTTTATTAGGAAGAATGCATGATTTAATAGCTAACCCTTTCTCCGCTGAACTTTTGAGAA
The DNA here is from genome assembly GCA_004027595.1 of Dinomys branickii. NCBI lineage: Eukaryota > Metazoa > Chordata > Mammalia > Rodentia > Dinomyidae > Dinomys > Dinomys branickii. The sequence goes on from PVLD010001365.1 coordinate 131,843, forward strand.
AGCAAAGGCAAAAGGCATAGAGCTACTTAGACACAACACAACATCACAACTTAAGTTGGTGGAAGAGCCCTTCTCGGTGCAGGAAGCTTCAGCTATTAGTGTGAATGTACATGTACATGCATGCATGTGTGTACACATGTATATATTCTTAATTTCAGGGTTTCTTGATAGGTACAAAATAAATTACAATAATGTCCAGGTAGTTGAGAGAGTTTAATGAGTTAAGGATAATCACTATAATAGTTGCATAATTAAGTCCAACTTGGGACTAAAAAGGCAAAGAGCAATCTCATACACTATCTTGTTTCTAAAGGGAAATGTGCCATAGAGGAAGAGGCTTAAACCAAAATGATTGTAGGTATTGCCTTCTGACATTCAAATTCAAAAATCTGTTGGCTGATACAGAAAACATCAAGTGTCTCTGACCCAATTATGTTTTCTGGTGAGCTAAGCGTTTAGCCCTTAAAATTACCTGCCTTATAGCAGCATGGATGAATTTTGCCTGTGGATAAGATTTTCAACTTCAGCGTCTGTGTTTTGTTAATTGATATATCGTGGTTCCACATAGTTCTAGGGTGATACTTCAGCAGACTCAATATATGATGATCAAATTAGACTAACTGACATATCCATCACCCCAAATATTTATCATTTCTTGGGCTGGGGGCCCTTAAAACTTTTTCTCTAGCAATTTTGAAATATGCATTAAATCAATGTTAATTATTGTCATGTTACTGTGTTATATAGCAAGAGAACTAATTTCTCTTCTTCAACTATAATTTTGTAGCTGTTAACAAACCTTTCCTCGTCCATTTCCTTTCTTCCTTACCCTTCTTAGCCTCTAAAAACCACAGCTCTAATCTTTGATTTTGTGAAATCAACTTTTATGATCCACAGATAAGAACATGTGATGTTTGTTTGTCTGTGTCTGGCTTATTTTCTTATCCTAATGTCTCCCACCTTTATTCATGGTGTCATGAATGACAAGACTTCATTCATTTTTATTACTAAGACTATTTCATTGTGTAAATATACCATAGACACTTAAATTGATCCCATATCTTGGCTCTTTTGAGTAGTGTTGCAATAAACAGAGGAGTGTAGACATCTCTTTAACATGATGATTTTATTTCTCTTGGATTGTTGTATCATATGGTAGTTCTACTTTTAGAATTTTTGAGGAGTGTTTACATTATACATACTGTTTTTCCATTAAAGACTGTACTTATTTATTTATTTTATTTATTTAATTTTTTTTTTTGCGGTACTAGGGATCGAACTCAAGACCTTGTGCTTGCCAGGCAAGCACTTATTCCACTGAGCTATATCCCCAGCCCAGACTGTACTTATTTACAGTCCTTCCAACAGTGTGTACTAGTTGTTTCTTCACATTCATCCCAGCATTTGTTAGTTTTTGTTTTTGCTAATAATCATTCTAACTGGGCTGAGATAATAGTTCATTATGGTTTTGATTTCCACTTCCCTGATCAATTGTAATGTCGAGAATTTTTCATAAAATGTCTATTTAGCTACTCTGCCTATTTTTAAACAAACTATTCCTTTTCATTATTTTTTAATTCTTTTATATTCTGGGTATTGATCCCTTGTCACATAAATAGTTTGATAATACTTTGTCCCACTCTACATGTTGTTTCTTCATTCCACTGTTTCCTCTTTATAAATGAGAACTCAAAGGACAGAGGGACCAGAAAGAAGAAAATAGACACTAGAAGCAGATACATAGATGATCCACATAGTGGGGTTAGAGACACATTTTCAAGTACAAAAGGGTATATTACGGGAAACAAGATGAATATTAATTCAATAAATAAAAAGAGATTTCAACACTGAATTCAACGTCATCAAAGAGACTCAAGTGAACATTTCACTAATGCCGAGGGTAAAAGTCTATTAGGCTTAATTCTAGCATACTGGAGAGCAGAACACAGTGTTAGTGAAAGCAGGACAAGTCAGTAGGAAATATCCAAAATGAAAGAGAAAAATAATACAGAGTATAAAGTATAAGAGAGATCTGGGACACAGAAAAACAGTATCAACTTTGGAAAACTAGAGGCATACGAAGGGAAGGAATACCAGGAACAGCATTGAAAGGGATAGTGGCTGACAATCTGCAAATCAGAAACGGAAGCACTGTGAGGCACGTCGTACTCAAGCTGACGAAGAGATGAAAAGCGACTGTTAAAGAGTCCAGAGAACTACTGAATTCAGAGTCAAAGAAAGATCGATTGTTTTTATTTTAGCAGACTAGAATAAAGGAGACAGTGGAGTGATATTTTTATAGCCTTATGACAAACACAAGCCTGCCAAAGTAGAATTGTCTACCAAGAGGACATCATTGAAAAACTCAAACAATCCATTTTTAAGTAAACAAAAGACAGCATTTGCTGCCAGCATATTAGTACAATAAATAGGAAAGGAAGTTCTTCATACTGACAAGCAATTGAGACTATGGGCAGGGAGCTGTAGGAAGGAATGAAGAAAACTCAATGGGAGAAATAAACAATGATTGAGACAATGATTATAAGTATGTATTATATGGATTTTAATTTCAGTAAGTATAAATATAGAATTCTAACAACCACAGAGAGAAGGGGAGGAAAATGAAACTGTGTCATTTAAGGTTCTTAAATTGTTTGGGGAGTGGTAAAAGTAATAACTAAAATACACTTTAATAAATGAATGAGACCTATTGTAATATCAAGTTACCTTAAGTCATAAAATGTGCAAATAAAACAGGAATGATCATAATTGGAATGATTGTAAATATGAGATTAATCCAAATAAGGGTAGGAAAGAACATTTAAAGGATATAAAGAAGTAATAAAACCACAAGAGAAGCACAGTAACGAGATGGTAGACCTAACCCCAAATAATCAGTAGACACACTGTATTATTTGGAGCAGTGTACTCCAATTAATTGAATTGACAAATATGGAAACCAAAATTCTATATACATTTGGAAGCCTTTTATATATTTATGTGATATCTAAGAAACCTCTGCCTAATCCAAGACCATACAGGTTTACTTCTATGTTTTCCTCAAGATTTTTTTGTTTTTGTTTGTTTGTTTTGAGACAGGGTCGCACTATGTGGTTCAGATGGTCCTTGAACTCACTATGTGGGCTGGGCTGGCTTTGAACTCAGGCCGATTTTCCTGCCTCAGCCTCCCAAATGCTAGGATTATAGCCATGTGCCACCATGCACCATGCTTTTCTCAGAATTTTGCAGATTTGATTAGGTTAGTTTGAGCTAATTTTGTAAAAGCTAATTGTGTAGAAGTTAGAGCTCCAAATTCTGGAACTATGTATTGCAAAGGTGATTATTTCCACCATTGAATTTTCTTGAGGTTGTTGTCAAAATCAGTTGATCATATATTTGAAGATTTAGTTTTGTAATCTGGCCTCATATTTATCTATACATAACTATTTTTATGCTAGTACTGCACTGTCTTGATTATAATTCTGTAGCAAATTTTATAGTCAAGAAACATGAACCCTTTAATCCCTCCACAGATTTCTTAGGCTCTTCTGTGCCCTTTGATTTTCCAAATGGATTCTAGTACCTTGGTCATGAATAATAATCCTTTTATACATTATTCAATCAGTTTGTTAGTATGTTGGAGAAGATTTGGGGGCTACTTTCATAAGAGTTATTAACGTACAGTATTTTTAGAATGCCTTTTTATGGCTTTGGTATCAAGACATTAATAACTTCATAGAATAACGGGGCAGTATTTCTTTTTTTTTTTATATAGTCTCTGAAAGAATGGTATTACTTTTCAAATATTTGGCATGATTCACAGGTAAAACCAACTGGGTTTTTTTTTTATGGGTGGTTAATGATTCATTTAATCTTTTTACTTTTTGTAAGTCTACTGAAATTTTCTAATTTTTCTTATTCAGTTTGGTATTTCCCTATTTCAGTTTAATTGTCTAACTTGTTTGTAGATAGTTAATATTTCCTTATAATCTTTTTTATTTCTGTAAAGATAGCATGATGTTCTCTCATTTCTGATTTCAGCAATTTCAGTCTACATTCTTTTTCTTTTTTCATTTATTTCCTTTTCTTCCTTTCCTCCTCCTACTACTCATTCTCCCTTTCTCTTTTCTCCTTCTCCTTCTTATTTTTTTTTAAGTAGAGAGGAGGCTTGTTGATCTTTGAAAGAACTAACTTTGGTTTTATTGCTTTATTCCTCTCTTGTTTTGCTATTCTCCAACTATTTTCTGCTCTAGTCTTTATTTTTGTTTCCTTTTGCCTAGTTTGGGCTTAATTTGCTCTTCTATTTTTTTAATCCTTATGGTAGAAATTTAGGTTATTGATTTGAAATTAAAAAAATTATATTAACTCTATAAGGGTTCCTGTAAGGACTGTTTTAGGTTCATCTCATAAATTTTAGCACATTGCTTTTAATTTTGTTTATATCAAAATGTTTCCCAGTGTATTTTATGATTTTTTTCTTTGACCCATTTGTTACATAGTAATTTTTTTTAACTTTAGCCCATTTGTAAGATCTACAGATTTGTATTCACTATTGATTTTTAATTTAACTGCTTTATAGTCAGAGAATATAGTTGTATGATTTAACAACTCATAGATTTATTTTTATGTCTTTCATATAATGTAAGTTAGAGAATATTCCATGAGATTTGGGAGTGTGTACTTTGCTAATGTTGGGTAGTGTTCCATAGATGTCTGTTCACTCTAAGTTTTAGAGTTAAGTCTCCTCTTTGTGAAAAGAGATTTGTGAAACATTACTGAGGAACCGAAAGAGATATTTTTCTTGATCTCAACAGCTGGAAACACTAAAAAGCGAAACACAAATTTTCGTATGGCTGTGAGCCATGTTCTGGCTGGACAGCAATAGTCATAAAAGCCGTGAGGGGTTGGTCAGCTTCCTGTTGCCTGACGTGCACATCTTACAGGAGGAAGCGGTCTGTTTGGCTCCTGGTTTCAGAGGTTTTGTTTGATCATTTACCAGATTCAAGTCAGGGACATCATGATGGAAGGACGCAGTGGAGCAAAGCTGTTCATTTCGTGGAGGTTGGGAAACACTGTGCGGTAACAGTGTCAAGCAAGAGTTACACACTCCCAAGCTAGGCCTCCGGTGGCCCACCTTCGACTGGAGCCTGCCTCCTAACAGTGTGTTCAATGGGTCAGTGCACTCTGAAGTGTACAGTGCCTCCCTGATCCAATCCCTGGGCACATATTTGGTGGTGGCCACCTTGACAGTAATGTTACAGAAGCACATCTCTGAAAGACTGATGGGTATGCTAAGCAGCCTTTTAAGGTATTCATGACTATCCAATAAATATTAATTTTGTTTTGAATAATTCTTACAAATTCAGAAACTTGTAGTTCAACTATTTTTGCTATGTGAATAATACTCTTTGTAATTAGTTATTTTCATAGACTAAGTATATTTGTAGTGGGAAGTAAGACATCAGTTGTTATAGGATAGTATTTAACATACAGGAATGTACTCATTAAAGGACACTCGTGTCCTTGCAGATGCTCTTTGGTTATAAAACCAAATTCAACCTGATAGCAGTTTAGTCCAGAGGAATGCACTGTGGTTAGGAATCAAAAGTGATGCTACAGTGACTTGTGTGGAAGCCTGCATGGGTGGTGACTGCTGGCAAAGAATCATATGTATGAATGGTTTCTAGACATTGGAATTTTATATTTAGTGCAAAGACTAGAATGCAGTAAAGCATATGTTGGGTTAAGAGCACAATTTGACCTGTGGCATGCCATCATATTCCTATGATAAGTCAACCAATGCAGTCCTAAAAGTTGGGACTGATTAATCGTGAGCAAAATAAGGTGATCAAACCCAATTTTAGGTTGTGGTATGTTGGGCTGCAGGAGAGGAAGTGAAAATGAACAGGACCAACCTAGGCACTTGAGAGGAGTATAAAGTTCAAAACATTTCTCCTACCAAAAATATAGGAAAGTATTCAAATAAATAAACAGACAAGTAATAAATTAGGAGGCTGATGATGGTGGGTCTGCATTCTTCTTAAATGATAAAACTGAAGCTAATCATGAAACAGTGCTTATGTGAGATATGAAAGGTATATCTCTCTCTGTAGAAGAATTCTTTTTTTTTTTTGCGGTACTGGGGATTAAACTCAGGACCCTGCGCTTGCTAGGCAAGCGCTTATTCCACTGAGCTATATCCCCAGCCCTATCTCTCTCTCTCTCTGAAGAGAGCTTTAAGAGTTACTGAGTCCAGGATCCACCTGCTGCCTTTCTTTTATGTTATTCTCTGAAAATTCCAAAGCAGGTGAGTGTAGGATTTCCCCCAAGGTAGCTTCAGAACACCTACGGTTTGCTTCACAGTAGCAGAAACAAACTTTGCAGCAAGTTTCATGACGACTTTCAAATGGGGTCACAGTTAAGGGAAACCTATTTACCAGAAAACTTCATAAAACTCAGTGTTTTAACATAAGTATTTTGCACTTCAAATTTTTAGGTTCATGGAAGTAACTGACTTTTACTTATATGTAAACTATGCTTTTAAAATTACTGTAATATTCTCTAAGTATTCAGGTGAGACTTTCTAATTTGAATTTGAGATTATGTCACTAAATTCCTTAAAAAATGGATGGAGTAAGTAGCCGTTAGGGCTTGAGGTTTAGATGTCCCCCCAGAGGTTCTTGCGGTGATATGCAGGGCTTTCTTAGGGGAGGCTGGATCTAGGGTGTGTGATTGATTCATGATGCAATGCTAGGATTAAGGGTAGGTGATTACTAAATCAGTCTCCTGATTTGTTTGGCACTGTCCTAATCCCAGTAGCTTGGATACAATATAAGGTCTTTGCTTGCTGGTTTTGCTGTCTTCTGCCCACCATGAACTATTTCTCCTCTGCGATGCTGTCCACCATGCCACTTTGCCTTAGAACCAGTAAATTATGGACTGAACCCTCTACAAACAATGAGCCAATAAGTTCCTTCTCTTTTAACTTTGGGTGTTGGGTATTTTGTCTCAGCAACAGAAAAGTAACTAATACAGTAGCTATAGATATTATGTAGTCATTGTGTATCTGTCTCATATTTTTGAAGTTTTCCATTTCTTAAGAACATATATATTTAGTGTTATATTTGTAGTGTAAAAAACTTTAACTGTAAATGGTTAGCATCAAAACAAATTATTAATGTGCACAAACTTGTGTTTTTTTTTTTTTCATGAGCATTGTTCTTTTCTACCATCTGGTTGACTAAGTATTGGAATCCCATTTAAATGATAAATCTCTCCTAAAAACTCTCTGGTATTCTTCATAATGATTCCATAATAGTGTCTCTTTTATCTGGAGAGAACCTAATCAATCTATTTCCCTCAAGAGTTCTTGAATACAATATGTATCTAAATATAAAAAATCAGCATTATTAACTGATGGAAAAGCACATGACAACATCGCCCCTTTCACTGTCCTCCCCTTCCTCCCATTCTCTGTCCCCTCCTGGGACTCTGGGAAGCCGGAGCACTAGCCTTAGGTTCAGGAGTAAATGGGGCATCCCACCATGCCCGGAACCCAACGCTGACTCACATGGTCATGCTTGCCTGCACGAGGCGCAAAAGTCAGATCTGGCCGGCAGATCCACTTTTACAGTAGGTTTTCCTGGGGAGAACAATTTATAAGAGGATAAATCCTCCCACCTTAAAGTACAGGAAATAAAGAGGAAGTAGGTCATGGCCTTGGCTTTTTAAAACTCTGGTAAAATACCCCGACCATGTGAATGTCCCAGATAGGTGCTGCTCAGAGGAGCTGAAAATATTCTTTCCACTAACCTGCAAGTTGGGAGAGTGAAGGTACCACGTCTAAACAGGAAGCCCCGCCAAGGGTAGAGAGAGACTTTCAGAGGCAGAGGAGGTGGTATAGATGTCATTAAGTCTGCCTTTTCTTGTCCAGAGTCTAACGCTTCACAAGGCAAGATTTTAACAATATAGTGTTATCACGTTTGGTTGTCCCTTTTTCAATCTGCATTTTTATTTAAGGTGTGATGTCAGGGACAAGAGATGTTCAAAGTAGCAAGATATAGCTTTTGTCAGTCTGATAGCAAGAGAAGAAAGATAGTTTAGAAGTAATTTAATAGTCTCAGAAACACACCTGTGGAGTGTCATTTTGTGTGATGTCCGGGTCCTGTATACATGAGCAGATCCCACGTTTATGGCCTCTGAATATCAAAGAACAAAGTCGTCATTTAGGTTGAAACCAACGATCCTGGACAGTTAGCAATATGAAAAGCAAAACTTGGAATGCTCAAATCTTTCAAAAATAAAGAAACTGAGATTGACTAATTATGTCCACAAATCTTAAATGATTTATAAAGAAATTTTTGAAAAACATTTATTCTACTTTTAATTTTTTAACATAAAAGCTTTAACTACTTAACAGTTTACCACAGGTGTCGGTTGAGCAGTGCTTTGTTCACAGCCTGGTGCTCCGGAGCATTGCCTGGGCAGATGCCATTTGAACCAGTCAATTCTTGTGTTGAATACATTTCGTAAAATTGCCATTTTGTATTTCTTGTTATATTACCTTATAAAAGCTAATGAAAACTCTGCAATTTTTGTTCGCCCTGCATTTAAACAATTGGAGTGCTAAGTGCTTCATATTGAGAAAATAAACTCAACTGAAAATTGTACGATGCAGGTAGACTGGCTAGGATTGAGAAAGACAGGCATGGAGGTGGAAGAGGAGAAGAGGGAGGAGAGAGGAGGAGAAAGTCTACAATACCTTCACTTACAATCCCGAACAGAGCCTCACTTAAATGTTCTGCCTCTGGGGGCGGGGGCCCAGTTGTTACTGGTTGGCTGAATGGCTGGTGCATACACTGTGATACAAGCACAGAATCCACAGTCTGGAAGGAATTTAAGCTACTTTTGATTCTTTTAATGATCTCACCTTCTATCTTCCTTTGCATGTGTGTAGACTTCTGCCTGCATGTTGCTTCTGAATTGCTGGTGCTTGTTTTTCCCTTCACAATTTATGATCCCATAGTAACTCACAAAGGATAGGAGAAAAAGGTTGTTTTTTGCTTAGTTAGAAAACTTACAGCAAGATTTTATTCCCTGGTTAACAGTGGTGCTGCCTGATGCCATCGTCTCTGAGGACGATGCTCTCCAGAAATGGGCTGTGGCTCAGCCAAGTGACGGTGTGTGGCAGCTCTCGATGGTAAAGCTCACTAAACCAGAAAACTCACCAAGATGGTCACAGCAGTCATTTTTTCTCTCTTTACATTGCTGGAGGAGAAAAAGGCTCTACAGTTCTCACCTAAGCAGAAATTGTAGGGCTGGGGAGATAGCTCAGTGGAATAAGCGCCTGCCTGGCAAGTGCAAAGTGCAAGGTCCTGAGTTTGATCCTCAGTACTGCAAAAAAAAAAAAGCAGAAACTGTGATGGTTCCATTTCATATTTTTTAACACTTTGCAGAACCTTATTCTGTATGGATCCTGCTATTGCGTGAAGTGCACTTCTCACTTAAAGTATATGAGTGTTTCAGCTTGCAGGGCTATGAACTTGTTGTTTTTGAACTATTACTTGAAAGCAGCTTCCCACAAGTAGCTTTGGATACAACCAGTTTTTACTTGAATAAATATCATTTACATCTTCAAAGTGTGTTTGTAAGAATAAATCCATAGATATTTTGTAAAAGTATTTTGGATTTAACACTTTTACTTTTATAAAGTTCCACATAATATTTAATATTATTGTCCTTATACTCTTTTTGAAAGAAAAAATAATCTCTTATTTTATGGTAACTAAATGTCCATTAATTTTCAGCAGGAAATCTAGTTTGTGGATGTGCCTAGAACCTTGAATGATACAAGTTCATTAGTCCACAAACATACGGGGATGCCAAGTCTCATATCTTAGTAATAAACGAGAAAACTATTGCTTTATTTTGTTTTAAAAGTAGTTTCTATTTATTCTGTCAAATGTGTTTTTGTCAATATATTTTGCTTTTTAAGACAGATGGGAAAATTTCAAGTCAATAATATGCTTGAAATTTTTATTATACATACGAAAACTTTCCTGTAGTTTTTATAGCTCATCATATATATCACTTGTGAAACTATGAAACTTTGGATTTCTGTTGGAGCTTAATGAAACCTTGAATATATTTATCATGTGACTTAGCAAATGAGGATCTGAATATGTAAGGTAATGAAGTGTGAATTTGCCATAAAAGAATATTGTCTTATACGTATCACCATCAGGTTTTAGAGAATGAATCCCATTTTAGAAGACAGTTCTAATTCTGGATCTCTTATAGGAATGAACATGTTTCAGTGTTGTGGTGTGGTGCGTAAAACTGTTTGAGTTAATAACCCAGTAAACATCTGTTCAAACCTTAGCTTTGGATCTTACTGGCTGAGCAATCCTAGGCAAAGTATTAACATCCAGCTTAATGTAGTTGGTCAGTATCATGGATCTTTTATAAACTCCAATAGATGTTTTGAGGTATTTTTCCCCCTAACTGTATCAATTTGCTAGTGCCTTTCTAATAAAATAGGCTGAGTAGGTCAAAGAACATAATTTATATTTTCACAACTCAGAAGGCCCCAAATCCAAAATCAAGGTGTTGACCAGGTTGATTTTTTCAGAGGGCTCTCTTGGCTTGCAGAAGGTCTCTGCTTAGATCTACCTCTGTGTCCAAATGTTTTTTCCTAAAAGGACATTAATCATTCTGGATTGGGGCTTAACCTAATAATTTTATTTTGACCTAATTACCTATTTTAGAGGCCCTGTCTCTAAATATAGTTGCACTCTGGATTTCTGGGGGTTTTCATAGGAAACTTGGGGGACACAACCCAGCTTATCAGCTGTTCATTCACTGGTATGTTTTTTCAGTTGGCGTCAGTTGTTAAGGACCCACTCCAGGGCGGACGCCTGTGCTGGGTACGGGAGAGTCAGTGGTGGTGCAGTGCCGGCCCTGCTTCCGGTGAACTCCCAGTATAGTCATAGTGAGGACTAGGCTGGACCACAGAGTGACCTGAGCATTTTAAAACATACAGACTCCTTATTACACTCCGCTCTTCAAAAATAGATGTAGGGTATGTAGTTGTAAAAGCTGCCTAGAGGATCTTGCTGGCCAGGCATCACTGAATGGATACATCTGTATATCTATATATCTACATCTATATCTCCATTCTGTCCAGATATATTGTGTTATATTATATTATATTATATTTTGTATATTACTGTTTAAGGTGAACCTCTTTGTTTTCATAAGCTTTCTAGCCCACAGATATTAGAAATTGATCTTAAGAATATTTTGAGTCTTTTTTCCAAGATTAGCCAACAGGTTTGAACTTTTTTCTGTGTTTCCCCCACAGTAATAAATCTTCAATTATATTATGAACTAATCTTAAGTCACTGGGTTGGGATCAATAAGAGTTCACATACCACTGTCCTCAAAGCCATCTGTATAATATTTCTTTTTTCCTGTATGTAGTGAATTTTTATTGGGAGAAAATCCTATAACAACAAAAACCCTCAATAGTGTTTCTTTGTCCTGGACTTTCAGAGCTCAGTTGTGTCTTAAGGGTGTTGCACCAATTTTTAGCTACTGCTTGTGTCCCAATCAGGTCATATTTTTACCCTGAGCTTCCACACTTTTTAAACAGTTATTCTAAATCATTCCCAATGCATATTTTAGTCTGATTAGTGCAGGGCCAAACTAAATTACACTCAGTATTAGCTCTATAACTTGATTATATTCAGAGTCTCAGTGGACTAAAATAAAACTGTGGAGGAAGATAACCCTGCTGTTAATAAAAGCCTTGTAGAGAGCCTTAACCTTTGAAGTCTAACTACCCAGATCCATTTTCAGATAAAGCTTCTGAGAATATTTTGGGGGAAAAAAATCAAAGTGACTTTGTTGGCTTAAGCCTTGTTGTGGTTTCCTCATTTCGTATGACCCTGTTTCCAATTCTTTAAAAGCTAGATTGATTTTTTTTTTTTTTTTTGGGTAAACGTCATGGGAAATGTCATAACCATGAAAAACCTGGCTTTGGATTTCAAAGTCCCAGGCCCTCTCAGTAAGGAAAAGCCAAAGTTGAACGCAATGTAAAGATAGGAGGAGGTACTTTGGTTTTGCTGTAAACTAAAAATGTACGGCTGCTTCCTTTCTTCTCACTTCAGCATATCTAAAATGTAATCTTCAGTGACTTAATGAAAGATTTCTAAGTGTATGCCTGATTTTATTCATATTAAAGTGGTCAGCAAAGTTGTGCAGATAGTATTTTCCCCTTTCAATTAGGGTTAAAAGTTAGATTCCACTGGTTTCAAAAATTAAAACTGTGCGTTTTGTTTTACAATGCAATAATGGCGGATTTTATCACTGTTGTATTTCACAGTTTGAGTTTTTGTGGATGACAGATAACAAATTAATAAACTAAAGATCAATTAAATTTGTATTTCAATTACTGAGTAGCACGAGAAAATGCAAATGTCTCCTGCGGACTATCAAATGTAAATTGTGTAAGTAGGTCCATATGATTAGATTAATGGCAAAGATTTGCCACATCCAAATTGCAACTTGAATCAGAGAGCTGCCTGAATAAGCTATGACTTAAATAGACTTGACATCAATAAAGCCTCCCTGCCATTTAATCTAATATTTCAAAGGGAAAATGTTTCCAGAGGAATGGGTGAGCCAAAGGTTTATTAAGTTTTAATTTTCTGTGTGAAATGTCTTTAAGTGATAATGTAATTCTATTTCAGATTCGCAGCACAGAGCTCAAGCTCCGCAGTCAGGGATGCTGTCAATTGCCGCTGTCAGTAGTCAGCCTGGCAGGAAGCCTCATTTAATGTCCATAGCATCCCAAGTTTCTTTTCTCCAAGGCATGGCATAGCCTAAGTCTTCATAATTTTCTATCACATGGGCACTTTTCATGGCCTTACATCACATAGATCCAGTGACATAGGGAATGTTATTCAGGAACACAGATTAAAAGCCAGTAAAAATCACTAAGGTATAGCTGGATGTTCTGATGCATTGGGGCAAGGACATACTGTGTAGAGATCGCAAAAGTGGGTATATTAATTAGAAGTTGGATTTATATGCAAGTGAGTAGGAAACTAAGAGACAAGAGGGGTCTGTTTTTCTGATTTTTCGAGAAGTCCTATGGTAGGAGGTTGCTGGTGCAGTATCTTAGGGTGTCACTGACCATGTTTTTGCAGCTTCTTTCTTTCTAATCTTTCTCTCCTAAGCCCAGAATGACTGATGCTCAACCTCACGTCTTTTAAATCACACTATCTCGTAGGATCTTGAATTTTTTGCTCCTGGATGACAATATTTTCTCCTGTTTCAAATATTAGTAGTTCCATTTCTTTGATATTTTGTGCTGGCCTCATGTCTAAATGGTCAGTACCTTGAAACCTTACTGAGATAAAATAATAAACTACAGATTTATCTGAGGTACGTCCTCCAGTGTTTTCTGCTTCTGCAGCCTGTAGTTATCCAGCTGTGCTCTGCTTCTTCCAGACAGTATCGAAGTTATTCTTGCACCTCTGTTTCCTTAGTGCTCTTTTAAATTAGGGTCCTTTACAGAATGGAAAAACTCTCTTGTTTTTGGCTGTCAGTGGGCAAACACTGTATGTGACCTTGCACATAAGACTTATGGAGAGTCGGATAGCCTGCATCTGGTTCTATTCTTTCAACCACAAAATCCAAAGCTAACGGACACATGCATGAAGTGGCTGGGAATCCACTTTAGTGTCGTCGCGCTTACACTGGCCTCTTTGCTGTGAATGACTGGGTGCTTATTTCTCTTGGTCTTACATGTCTGTGACATTTGTTTGAAACTAGCTCTTTTTTGGGGAAAAATATGCATTTCTATTCTTACTTTTATTTTATTTTCCCTGCCTACAAATCAGTTGTTCAATAGTTGAGGACATGAGAGAAACCGACTTCATCACAGTCATCACGGAATACAACTGTGTCCATTTCTGTAATCAGTCCCTAATCCATTTCGTGAATTTTTATTACTGGAATATTAAACCAGAGATGTGTGCAGACATAATAAAAAGGGGCATTTTTATGGGGGAAAGGTGTTGGAAGATACTGAATTTTCCACTTTTTTTCTTCACACGTGTGAGCAACAAACTGGGGATAGTAACAAAGCTCTCTTTGTACTTAGCACATAGCTCAGCACATAAATGAAAAAGTGTGTTAAAACTTGAAAGATACTTCTAATTGAGTCAATAAAGACAGACACAAATTGTAGTTTTTCAAAGTGATAAAAATGTGAGAAAACATCTTGCATGGAAATTACTGTGGTATGACTCTTGTAGAAAGCCACAAGAGTTTGATATGTCTATTTATATGCTGTGTATTTAGTTTTACAGCACCAGTGCCATATGATTTATGAAATGACATCAAACAAAAATAGCTCTGAATTATGAAATCTTCATGTGATTTTTCCTCCCCTGCTTATTTGGGTGACCAGCTCGCACATTTCATGACTCAAGATACACCATTGCCAGTCAGGTTGCTTTTTAAAAACATGATGGCGTCTATGCAGCAGCAACACCAGATGGTATTGGGGAATTTAGTCAGCCTGGTGTATTATAACTTATCTTCCACATGCCACAAATGCCAGGGATGAAGAGTCCTAGATGTCTGACATTTGCCAAGGTGTAAAGGCTACATAAAATGAGATCTACTGAACTTTTGCGAGGGCATCAGGCTGGGAGACTGGAAACAGACAACTTTGACGACAGGTATGATTTGATCCCTGGAAAATTTGATCAAATTTAACTAAAGCTCTCGTCTCAGCTGCTCATTGTATAAAGCCAGTTTTATATAAAGAATTCTGTTTGTGACACAGTAATATTTCAGATGCTCCCATCTGAAACTTCCCCAATCAATTCTCCTGATACCGTGAATGGAGTAGTCATTCCTTTTGCTAGATTATGAAACATCAAAAAAAGAGGCACCCCAAGGAAACACTTACTCCAACATGCTCCATCACTGCCAGATCATCTAAATGCATCTGTAAGCAATATAAAGTCTAGTATTGACAATTTGTTGACTTTAAATAACTGAAACGAAAGAATACTTACTTTACTTCACAATATTATGAAATATCGAGTAAACTTGATTCCTGTGTATAGTAAACATTATTTAAGGATTCAATTATTTTAAATATATTAAAACAGCAAACACACATGAAACAAATACATGATAACCCTAATAACTTTTGTCCATTTTAATTTGTATGTTATCTTCCATCTCTGTCTTCCCACCTTTCTATGAGTCTTCATTTCAACTGCACACATGAACTTTACCTGTTTCTCTCTGCACCATATTAGACTGGGTATTATGGTGATAGATGATAGCTTTTTTATTCAGGCTGTGAGTGTTGACTGTGAACAATTCATTTCTCTTGAAATATTATCTGTGGCAGTTCTTTGAGGTCAGTTTTAAAGTTGACCCTTCCGGAGAAGATTTGCATTTGCTTTTGGCGCTCATTTGACCAACCCAGATCAGCTTTAGATTAAAATTTCCGTGGGAGGACCCTGAGTCTGCACAAGTAGTAGGGGTTACAGCTGCAGGGTTTGGCTATAGGTTTTCAGGGAAAACTTATTTTCTTTTTACCCACAAAGATCTTGACTGTTATATTTGCTTGATGTACACTTCCAAATGGAAGAGTTTATTTCTCCTCTGCTTACTCTTTTGTGCAAAGTTTTCCTGTTAATATCTACATGGAAGTATGAAGTCTTCTGGGTCTAGGCAAAAACTGTCAAGGTAAAAATAATCTTTGGTCGTCCTTCATTTCCCAGAGTATAGCATCCAACAAACATGCAGGCACTGGTATCTTTACTGTCAGTTTAAGAACTATAGGTGCATAGAAAATTGCATCAGTCTTTAACTGTAAAATGTTAAAGGTTATGGTCTGTGGCTGAATTCTTACAATAACAAGTTTATTTTTTTAATTTTTGAAATCAGAAAAGACAAACAAATAAAATATTTTTCATATTTAGAAGGGCACAATTTGTTGAAAGAAGGAATAAAATAGTGTATATTACTCATATTAACTATGGCGATAGAATTCCAATTAGAATAATGTAGTCATGTATTGTTTTGTTTTTGAAGGTGCTTTTATGCATATGCAGATACATATTTGAGAGTTTTGCTTTGCTGGAAGTCACAGTCTAGAAATTGTATAGCCATGCAACGAAGTAATTGTGGCAAACCCTGAAGAGATGTTATAGGTGCTCAGAGAAAAGACCACCTCACTGCTCCTAGGGAAGTGATGGGACTCTGGTGTGGCTTTGACATTTCTGAGTAAGCATTCACCCAGTGAATAAACATGAGATGGCGGAGAAAGTTACAGACAAGCCCAGGCATTGTCAGGCAGGGTGGTTTGACACTTGGGGAAGTACACACACTCACACCACACAATACAATGCGTCAGTACAGACAACGAGGGTGTGGTATGAGGGTGTGGTGGAAAATGGAGTAAATGGTTCAGTAAAGGTTATTGAGAATTTTTGTTTTATGTATTTTATTTTATTTCATTTTATTTCAGGATTGGGGATTAAACCCATGATCTTCTCACTAAGTTACACCCACAATCCTTTTTAAAGGTCTTGCCAAGTCACAGCATTGCACAGGCTGGGCTTGAATTTGCAGCCTTCCTGCTTCAGCCTCTCAGAGGGCTGAGGCTAGAGACACACACCACCATGCTTGCTCGACTTCTTTTAGGTTTGGGTCATTTTCAGTTATTGAGAGTGAAGAAGCTTCTCAGCGTTTTTAGTAATAAATGTAATCGCTTTGTGGTCTCTAAGTAGATAAAGCTTATACAGTGATGTGCATTTAGTGAGCGTGAGCTCTGAGACTCAGGATGCAAGAGCGGAATGTCAGCTGGTGTTAGAGATGGTGTAAGCGGGTGACTGGGTGTTCAGAGAGGTAACAGGTAATGGCTGACCATGAGATACTGGTGATGGTTGGATATTTTGGAAAATAAAAAGTCAATATTAACGTTCAAATTTAGTATTTTAAAAGCTCTGACTCTTTTGGCTGAAAAAAAAAGAATTCTTCCAGAATTTGTCTCAATAATCCACCATTGCATCTTTAGGTACAGTGTTCAAGGCTTGAGTATTTTTAGTTCCAAATACACTAGTTATACTGATAGTATGATTTATTCCACTTTTATGTTTTATCAGATGATTGTGCTAGCCTTTCTTTTCAAAATAGATAATTAAAATTACTTTCCATGATACTTCAAATTTTTGGACACAGTTCAAAACATAAATGAAAACATTGGCTATCTAATTTATAAATGTCTGACACTAAAGATTGTTAAAGATGCTCACTGTGGTATTTGAATGAGAAAACCTGAAGATTTACATGTTACATTTACCGGTAATTATTTTGTTAATATGGCTTCTTAGAAGGCTGGCCAGGAAAACTTTGTTCAACAGATAAATGTTAAAGCTAATCCTGAAATATTAGCCACTTTTATAGTAATATATATTTTATTAGTTTTCTTCATGTTGCTAGAATCTTTTTGGTGGAGAGGCAATAAAGGCAAATACATGGTCTGCTGAGGCAAGGGGATTGGCAGTTTGAGCCCAGCCATGGCAACTTAGAGACTTAGTCAGACCCTATCTGAAAGGTAAAATTAAATAAAAAGGGGTAGGGATATAGCTCAGTGCAAAGACCCTGGCAATTCCCAGTTCTGAGAAATAGAAGACTAAGAAATTATGAGAAATGGTTAACATCTAGTCTTGATTTCTGAGTCAAAATTTGTGAACACAGGATTCTCACTTTGCATATTAATATTACTAATACGAGAAGTAGACTAAGTGAAAGAACTACAAAGTAAAACATGTGCTTGAAGTATACACATGCACTCACAAAGAATTCTGACTTTTCTCTATTACTCTTTATGGGTAGATAGTGTTTTTCTTTAGATGAAGGCTTGGGTTACTGAGAATTGGCCATTCATCACTCAACTTCCACATTATAATAATCTGACAGTGATAAGATGATATAAATTTCAGTTTCTGCCAAGGTTCTTTTTTAAGGACGGTAGTTATTAAAAAATGTTCACAGTCACTTACAACATGAAATGCAGCACCACATAAGATGTGTAAGAAATGCTGTTAAAGAGTTTACATTGCCAGATGGACAATTCTCAAAATGTTGAGATAAAATTGACATAAAAGATTCTTATTTCTTTACTTATTTAATAGGTAGTAATGAGCACTAAGCTAGAAAAGGATTTAGATATTCTTTAAAGAAAATGAACTGAAGTTTGAGGAGAAAAGGCGAAGCTTCGGCAATGCTAGACAGCAACCATTGCAGTGTGCGCTTAGCAGAATCAATGAATGCGGAGATAAGAATTTTTCATGGGAAAAAAAAAATTTAAAAGCAAAGAAGTGGAAGAAAATGGAGTGAACAGTTGAATGAGCAGTTGGCACCAAGGGCGTATCAGCCGTGGGGGAGCGTGAACCTTTGCCAGTTTGCTGGAGATCATCTCAGCTATGCTTTACAAGTCAAGGAAAGGATAAAATAAAGACAGGTAAATTTACATACAACAATTAGTTTTAGACTTGTATCCTTCAGAGGAAGTTGTACCATTTTTAGCATTTTAATTTTATTTGTAATGACAAAAATAAGCATGTAATAATGTTTATGGAGTACAGTGTGATATTTTAGTGTATACTTACATTGTGGGAGAGGGCAGAGAAAGAAGAGATGTGTTTTTATTCACAGCAGATCATCATCTATTTTACCTTTTCGAAAATTGCCCCATAATATTTACACATATTTAGGGAGCACAGTAACAATCTTGATATATATACACAATGTATTATGATCATATTAGTTCAATTATTTCTACTTCCTCAAAAATTTGTCATTTCTTTTTCTTTTTTGTTCTTTCTTTTGAGACAAGGTCTCTCTATGCAGTCCAGGCTGGCCTTGAGCTCACTTTGTAGCCTAGGCTGGTCTCGAACTCATGGCAATCCTCCTGCCTCAGCCTCCCGAGTGCTGGGATTACGGGCATGTGCTACCATGCCAGGCAAGATTCCTCATTTCTGTGCATTGATTATTTTGAAAGATGCTATAGATTCTTAATCAGTGTGTGCCACACGTTTTTGATCAAAATTTTAAGCAATGGACAAAGTTTTACCCATTATTCTTTTACAGTGACTTTCAAACTTTGGGTATTACCCTGAAAGTATCTTCCAAAGCACAAGTCGCTCTCTATGGTGATATCAGAAGACTAAATTGCTTGGGACACTTCACAGCTAAAGCTCAGAACTTGGAATGCTGGTGTGTGAAATAAGCCCTTGGCTGCATCTGTCCCTCCCAACAAATACTGAGTTTGTCGTCTTGGCCAGGCTATGTCGTGTGTGTGTGTGTGGTTTGTTCAGGCCCTTTACTTTTCAGGCATGACCTTTTCCCCCTAATGTATCTATTCAAATTTTATCCAAAATTCCAGTCCCTAAGTTAACTATATAAAGAGCATAGGCACAATTTTTTAAAATCAATTAAATCATAAATTGGTTAGTGAAAAGCATAATATTCCTCATGGATGTGATGGTAAAATAATACGATGTTAAGAAGATCTCATTTGGATAGTGATGTGAGGGGCAGGGAAGTATAGATTAATGTGGGCAGAGTTGTCTTCTTTTGCATGAAAATTTCTTATCTCCTCATTTATTTAAGTAACTTTTTAATAACTTTTATAAAGTTTCATTATTGCTCCATATATGTGTTACTTACATTTAGTTTATCTTTGAATATCACCTGGTTTTGTTACTACTGTTAACAAAATTATATTTATTTAAAATATTGCAATAAAAATTAAAATATTTAATGTTTATAGATAAGCTAAGTGTGTTTGAGCATTTCTTTGTTTTTTTTTTTTTTTTTTTTGGCGGTACTGGGGATCGAACTCAGGACCCTGTGCTTGCTAGGCAGGTGCTTATTCCACTGAGCTATATCCCCAGCCCTGAGCATTTCTTATGACATCTAAAGTTATGTGCACTCTTTTAGATTATCTAAGTATAAACTCTTTACCTGTAAATAGTGTTTTTATTTTGCTTTTCACCCCTCTGTACTTTTGTTTATATTTATTTTTTCATTTCTTTCACTAAAATGTCACTCAATTAAGGATTTTTTTTTTTTTGTACTGGGAATTGAATTCAGGACCTTGTGCTTGCTGGGTAAGTGCTTGTACCACTGAGCTGTATCCCTGGACCTCAACTGTGGATAATCTCATTGAAAAGTATTTTCTAGGAAAATACAAATTAAATAAATGAGAAGATATGTCACATACAGTAAAAATACACTTACTTGCACTGATAATGATTGAGATATGAGGAAACAGACATTCTTGCATAATATTGGCAAGAGTGAAAATTGTTGCAACTTCTATTCAGATTAATTCTTCAATATTATTGAAAAATAAGTACATGTCTTGTGACATTAACAGTCCTGTTTTAGGTATATATCCTTGAGATACTCTTGCGCTTGGGTAAGCATGCTGACTGTTGCACTGTTTTTAGCATTAAAAGTATGGAGTAGATCTTTTTCAGTAGTGGGTTAGATAAATAGGCTATGGCTTAAACAAATCATAAAAATATTTTATAGCAATTAAAATGACTACTTCTACTTTTAAAAACATCTAAATCTCAAAAACAAAATATTCCTTATAGAATAATATTCAAGTAAATAGTCAGAGAACATGTCATTCATATAAATTCTTAGCCACAAAAATAAAATATATATTGTATTTCTTTTACACTGCTATAGGACAGTGCTTATGTCTTATGAGGAAATAAAAAACAATGAAATTGTATTGTAGTTGTGGCTACGTTTATTTCTTAAACAGCATGAGCTCTGAAGCATTTATAATACAGTGTTATTATACATCACTTCTTAATGGCACATAAGTATTCTTTTTTATTTTACTAAGTATTTTTCTATATTCTTGAAATATTTCACAGATCTCACTTCCCACAAAATCTTAGAACACTATTTACTAGGACATATTACAAGAAGGACCCTGAAAATTATCTTTCTACTAGCCTTAACACTGATACAATCTTTAAATTTCTAACCCATTTTGACTTCACATTTGATAACTAAATATGAGAAAATAATCACTACAAATGATGACAAAGGAAGGATTGCAATGTTTATTAACTGGGTCATATGAGATAAACCATTTTAAAAAGCCTTAGGAAGTAATCACTATCTTGTGCAACTCCTATGAGAATCATGCGTATTAGTTTGGGTTGTTTTTACAGAAAATGCAAATAATATGAAACTAGTGTAGGTCGCTGAGACCCATTATGTAAATAAGCAATAGTCAATATAATATCTTTATTTGTTCATAGAAAGCATTCTGCGTTGATATTTTAAAGTGGAAATTATGCATATGCTAAAGGCAACACAGGGAAATTATAAGAAATACCTTCATTTCTTGAAATTTCATCCACGAACTGTTTTAGGTATCTATTTCTGTAGAAAGTATCCAGAACTTTTACTAAGTGAAAACGTAGATCCACCCCTGCATCTTGATAGTGTGGTCAAGAATGGCAGGCACAGAGTGCGGCTACAGTCGGCACATTACTGCCGAAGGCCTTAGCTTTCTGGTCCAGTAATTTTTCTACTGAAAATGCACAAAAGATTAGAGCAGTCTTCAAAACTGATCAATGATTGGTGAGAACAATGTGGCTGACTCATGTAAATGATGGGTGTTCTCATTCCTGTAAGTGAAGGGTCACTGGGGCTGAGTGGGGGAGAGAGTCTCAGTACTATTTGGATTACAGAGACTCTGCTTTCTCAGTCTTGGTGACAGGAAGTCTGTGAGAAGGAAGAGACTGCTTCCTAGAGACAACTCACAGTGTGAATTCCAGCTGGAATTCTGAGGGTCCGAAGGCACTGTTTTATTTACCATATTTAAGTATTTTCAAAGTTATTCTATGCATTGGGCAACTTTCCTGTTCCTAGGCCAAGTGCCTTGACAGCCACAGCTGACAGGAGGAGAGGTTCATACTGCTTACAGTCTCGGAGGTTTAAGGCCATGGTTGGCTGGTTCCGAGTCAGGAACCTGGCAGGAAGGGCATGGTGAAGCGAAACTGGTTAGTTCACAGTGGCTCCAGAATCAGAGCACAGGAGAAGGCCAGAAATGAAAGGGTCAGAGACGATATGGACCTAGGATCTATATACTTCCATGGGTCACCCAGACACGCCCCAAAACATGCTTCACTGACTCCCTACTTTGCTTGCAAAGCAATCAAGATGACAAGCTTAATTGGCAAGAGCTTTATATAAATAAGGACAAGTTAAAATGGTGAGGAAACTATGACTCTTGTCAGTGTGTGGTACAAGCATATTTTGCAGTTCTAGTGGCTTTAATTGAGAATGAACTGTGGAATGATATTCTATCAGCTTGCTTCTTCTACTCTGTCTGGTCTGTCACAAAATATAAATATATGAAAGATATTTGAAAGATATTTAAGGATAACATCCACACCTTTAAATAACTTATATTTTAGAATATCTAACATTTTAGATACTTTTGATATACTAATTTTAAAAGGTGGTCGTCATTTTAAAAATAAATGGGAAATTAATCCTCACTATTCAAAACATTTGGTGAATCTATCTTGGTATGATAAACCATATATTCTGCCCTTTTTCTTTTTCAGTGACAGGTGAAACTATTATAATTACTAGCACAATGTCAGTCATATAAAGTGGCTTTTCACTATGAATTGCAGTGTTTTCCTAGGCAATCTTTACGCCCACACAGTAATTCTTTACCTTCTGTATATCATTTTTATTATCAGATGAAGAGTATGCCTACATGCATATTAGAAAAATATTGCAGACACTTAAATTAGCTTCATATGTCTGATTAAAACTCCTATCAAAACATATCATATAATAGGAGTTTTCAAGCTGCCTTATAGAAGATTCTGTGGAAAGATTTTGTTATTATTTTCATAGATAGAAACAAAAATCAAGGTGTAAAATTCAAAGAGTCAGTGGATTCTTTTGCTAGTGGCTGTTTTGGGAAGAGAAAGACAGGGAGCACAAAAATGACAACCAACAACCTGATAGTGTGGAATTCCAAGTCAAAATATCAGGGAATTCTGCAAGAACCTTTGTCATATGAAGGTTAAAGAGAGCTCAGGGTCAAGGGCAGCACATTTTATTCTAGGAACAGAAATGTTGCCCTGAGTCTGAAGTTGACTCTGTAACAAGTCAACCTTACGAAGGGACAGGCAGCTGAATCACATCCAGATCTATTACTAAACCTAGCATTTTCCTTCCTACTCAGTTGTGGCAGCTGGGCAAAAAAGGTACCCTTGATGGAAATTGTGGAAGGCAGGTTGTCCTCCAAATTGGTGGTAGTGGCAGGTGCAATTTCCTGTTCACAGAGGAGGATTTTTAGAAGTAGAAAAATTTTGTATCTAGATGGGCACTAGACTATTAGGTATAAGAGATAAGTACTAGGGGCCATCTAGTTAGGTATCATCTAAGTAGGTAGCTAATTACTTGGATTGTAGGTCTAAGGCCTTGGAAGTCACCTAGCTTCACTTTGTAGATGAGGGAGCTGACACCTGTGGGGCTTTAATCACATAAAAATTTGGTTTAATCTCCTGGAATTAACTCTTGGATCTCTAACTTCCAGGATGATAGTCTTTTAACAATGTCATCATTTCCATTGGCTTTCAAAGCTGACTTAACACAAATCTCTTGAATTGCTTGACCAGGGCTTTGTGTACTCTCCCTGATTCAAGACTTACAAACAGACCTAAAATTACTAATTGCCATTAAAGTACTACCATTTACAAAAGTGCAAAACTACAAGTGACTAAATATTTGATCATTTTGACACTTTTATCTTCCAGAGGTATGGTGCAGTCTTTCTTTAATATGGGCAGGTCCACCGTGACTATAGCAAAGTGTCATTACATCAGGTGCCTGGCCAGGGCATAAGAAGAAGACCAGACTCTATGTGATTGTCTTGGGATTCTAGCTTGGAATCCAGCTACTATGCTGTCAGAAATCCCAAGCAGCTCTTGAGAGGCCCAGGGATGACTCAGTAAGGGAGGAACTTAGGTCCCGCTAAGTTTTCGGGATGAGTTATTATGTTGGACACAGGTAGTGGAATGTGTTTGCTGGAATGTGTGTAGTGAGAACACACAATTCAAGAGGGCTTTCGAAGCTGACTAGCACTTTGGTTTTATTGTTTGCAGTAGTTTATCTAACATAAATTTTTGACTTGTGAATGACAAATATGTTTAAATTATTTAATCAGAAACTCATAGTTACAGATTTATGCTTTCTGCAATTATAATTGTCTTGGTCCTTTTTTGTTGTTATTGTTTTCTGTGGTACTGGGGTTCAAACCAAGCATGTTAGCCTGGCATTTGACCACTCAGCTACATCCCTCTTTTTATTGTATTTTCTGGGATGGTATCTTGCTAAGTTTTCCAGGATAGCCTTGAACTTGTGGTGCTCTTGCTTTGACCTCCCATGTTGCTGGGATTGTAAGTGTATACCACTGTACCTAGCTTGTACTATTTCTTTTTTTATCCTGAATCCAGACTATAGAAAGCCTTTCTGGACCTTGTTATGGTCTGGAGGAGTCCACATTTGCAATCCCAGGGAAAAGTTATTGAAATTCCAATGAGCAATTCCATTCCACCACTTCCACTGCAGCCTACAGTGAGAATAAAGACACCAAGGCATATTTGTAATTATTGGGAGCCAAGAGGTCCTAAGTCCAGCTAGAATGATGTCTAACCGGAGCAAACCTGGGTTTTATTAATTTGTAAAGAGGAGAGTGGCTCAGGGATGAGTGACTGAGACAAAGGGGGGTGAGTGCTGTGAGCTGGGCTCAGTAGGCGGCCTGAAGTCACCTATACAATCTGCAGAGAGAGAGAGAGATGTGGAGAGAGTAACGTGCATATCACAGATTGGAGCAGTATCTAGTGTATTGGGGTTGGTGCTCCAGTTTTGATGCATACTCTTCATGCCCTGAGATGTCTCAGACTCCTTCTCAAAGCTCAATCCCAGCCAAGAGCCTGGTGTCGCTCTGGTGTCACTCAGCCTAGCTCACACATACTGCTTAGGGGCTACAGGCAGGGCCTCACTGACCTGTGGCATTGCATTAGAGACCACACTTCAGTCAGACCCATTTACATTGCTTAAAGCCAAGAGAGGGGATAAAGAGAAATCTTAGCCAGCTCTGCACACATCAATATACAGAAATAGTGCCAGGTTTAGCCAAAATGGAGACAATTGCTCTTCTTTCAAGGAGAGCTGTCATTGTGGTTCTCCCCTCCAGACTGTCTTGGGTTCAAGACTTAGATCTTTTTATGATGATATTTTGAACAATTATCTTAAACTTTCTCTGCTTTCATTTTTTCACTAATTAAATAACTCCCTCATAGGATTTCTTTTGTGGAAATATACGTAATATTTATTTAAAAATTAGACAACTCAGCTTCTAGGGTCTGACCTGTAATTTTAATTCAGGTGTTGAAACAGCTAGTTGTGTAGCCTTAAGGGAGTCCATCATCTTCTCCAAGACTGAAGTTTCTCTAATCGGATATTCATAAATGTGACTGACTCAGGTAGAGGTTGATGGATGTTCACATGTTATTGCTTCTCCTATTGGAACATGCTGGAGGAACTACAAGGAAGAGTAGGAGTGACCAGAAGTTTAGTACAAGTTAACTATTGTGCATCTCAATGAGACTTCTATGGACCACCCAAGCCCAGTAGATCCCCCTAATGACCACGAGGGAGACCATTAGAAGAACCTCTCAACCAGGTCTAAATTGAAGGATTTTGAACTGATTTATGGTTTACTACAGCCTCCTATCTTTTAGAGGTTGTTTGTTATACAGCAAGAGATACTTACCATTACTATATCACCATATTGTGATTGATTCCCGTTAACTTTATAAATCATTTAAGGAAGATACTGCTGTCTTAGCTTCTTAGTTGAAGGACCTACGGTTCTGATATAGATTGGTTCTTAGATTTTCTTTTACTATGCTATTTTAATAATCCATCAAATTAAGAAGAAAATAAAGTTTAATAATTATGTCACAAAAAATGAATTATATTTCCAAAGCCAAATATAGTTTTATTTTATAGCTGAAAAGATAGTATTAGCACATTCTTCTAAGATATCTCCTCAGTGTAGGAGAGGAATTGTAAGAGCCTCCATTGCAAACATGTTTAGAGTGTTGGGGATGTACCTCAGTGGCACAGTGCCTGTGTGGCAGGTGCAAGGTCCTGAGTTTGAGTCCCTGTGCCCAAAAAAAAAAAAAGAAAATGTATTTAGAGAAAGAGAGAAAGCCTAAGTGAGGGCAATATTTGTGCAATGCAATAGCAATTAGCACTGAACTAAAATCACACACCAAAAATTGTTCACATGAAAAAATTCACCCTCAAATCTCTTTTTAATGAAATTTTGCATTGTTCTCCTGGTTCTCAAATTGCATTTCACTTGCTGCAGTTTTACAGCAGAACATTGCTCACAATTTTATCAGCTTATTTTTGTCCGTAGATCATAGCTTCAGTTGAGGAAGAGGTAAATTTTGGTTCATGTTTTATTCTTTTTTATTTTCTTTCCAAGGCATGGCCTTATTATTATATCTGGGCCAGCTTAGATGCTTGAAATGAATGCTTTATAGCGCAGTAGAGTGAAGTGAAATGAGTTGGTTATTTTAACTCTAAAGAGAGCAGAGGCAGTCACGCTGATCTTAAACATGCAGACAGTCAACAGTGTAATTGATTAGGTCCTTCAAGTCTCCTTTGGATTTTGTTCTAGAATGCCTTTATTTCTTTGGTGCTTTCTCAGGTGAATAGTGCTGGCAGGCCTTTGAACCTTCTGTAATTGTATTCTATTTTCTTCAAAGGACAGCATCTTTGTCAACGTCCTCTAGCTTTAAACTCTTCTTTTGACTTCTTGTTCAAAGTCAACTCCATAAAAATAATAAAACACACTGAGATCTCAAATTCTAGTGTCCACGAGGATCATCTTACAAGCCAATTAAAATATAGAAGCTTGCTCTTTCATATAGGACGGGCTTCCTGGATACTAAAGGGTCTACCTTATAATTAATTTTTAAAAACAGGCACCAAGGTGATTCTCACACAGCCTAAAAATATACTTTTTGACTTCAGTCCTACTTGCATAGTCATTTTTTCCTCTTACATGATATTGTATATAGCTATAGTAGATAAAGGTAAAGGGGTAGGTATAGGTATAGGTACAGGCGTAGACATAGACATAGACAATTTTAAGACCAGTGATAGAGTGAGAACAATTAGTGATAGACTACTTTGCAGGGATAAGACAAGCAAATGACTCTGTTTACCTTAGAGTTCTCCCCTTTAAAAACCAAATGCAGCAGCAAAATCTCAAAAATTCAAGTTGGTATGCTTTGCAATCAAGAAATCCTCTTATCTGTAACTCAGATTCGATTGTGCTATTCTTATGCTAAAAAAAAGAAATACTGTAGATATTCAGTATCAAAATAGCCACTATTTTAATGAACAGCTGAGAATGACTTGATGTCATCAGTGAGTCAGCTCTTGTGAGGGCACAGCAGGGTGACTGCAGATTAAGAACGGCCCATCCTAAACTCCCATTGTGGGCTTTCAATAATGTTCATCATCATGATGGTTGAAATTTTTTCCTTAAGAAATAAATTCCATGAGAGAAATTAGCTGTATTACTATCTTAGCTATTGTGTGTATGTATTAGTTCTCTGTTCTTTCCATGGCTGAAGAGTCTAGAATATTTCATGATGAATATTTGTTGATGGAAATGGGAAATGAGGAAAGGAATATAAATTGACCTGATGTCTTATTTGTATCCTTTTTGGGTCTTAAAGTTCATGTTGACCGTAAAGCTTTTTTCACTTAGAAATATGAATGATTTTTAGAGAAATAGTTAATCTTTAAGATACATGTAATTACAAAAGCTTGGGACAGAATAGTAACTATTTCTACTATTATTAATGGATATGATTATGGTATCATTTTTTGTGCATTTTACTTTTTCAGAGACATAACTAGTCTTTTGCTCTCTATCTGGTTAACAATTTGATTATGACAGAAAACATGCACATGTATAGATATATGTATCTATCTATACACAGCATTGTTAAAAGCCTTTAAAGTCAGTAAATTATGTTAAATTTTCCATAAGATATACACAGTATGATGCAAAAAGAGTTCAAGATGGGATGTTTGAGGAAGTGGGATTAATAGGCATGAAAGGAAAAATGCTAACTGATAGAGATCTTAAAATTTAGTTCATGAATGACCGAAGAGGTAGGTGAAAGTATTTTCAGAACCAAAGAGGAGACAGAAGAAAATCTCTCAAAATTTCCATTAGATTCAGCAAGTGGTGGTCACTGGCAACCCTGGCAAAGGTATTTTTCAGGAGAAACATTCTAGGGGATTGAAGAAGCACTGGGAACCAGGCATGGTGTCACATGCTTGTAATTCCAGCACTCGGGAGGCTGAGGCAGGAGGATTGTTGCAAGTTTGAGACCACCTTGGGCTACCAAAGGAGCTCAAGGCCAGCCTGAACTGCATGGTGAGACCCTGTCTCAAAAAAAAGAAGCATTGGGAGAGAAAAGAAAGAAAGGTAATGTGTGGGATGTAGTTACAAGTTTGGTATGAAGGAAAGAAGAAAGAAAGCTGTCACAGTCTGGCAGTCCTAGAGCAGGAGCATGCGTAGTAAAGAGGAAGGTGCTTAACTGTAAAGAGTAGGTGGGAAGGGAGCTTGGGTTTCATCGTAAGCTGTGCAAAGGGCGGCAGTGGAAAAGCTGAACATACAAAAGAGAAAAGGACCAATATGTGGAGCTAAATCCTAGGAAATATGAGAGACTTTATACTGAGTGCTTAAATTAAAAGATTAATTTTAATTGGAAGGACATCTTTCCTTTGACATTAGAGAAAAATATTGAAGGTAAATGCGATGCCCATAATGAAAAATTCTTAGTTCTTCCTCAGTAGGTTGCAAACTTGTCAAAGAACAAGGCCATGTTAAATTAGAATGTCCTTGTGTGTAGGGTGCAGGTAAGGTGAAATATATAACACAAATTAATGATTGGGAAAGTGAACTTGTAATGGGACTGTCTATTCTGAAGAGCTCAGGATAGGCCATTGGTCTGAAGAAATAAGGGGACAGAAATCATGTGCATTGTAATAGTCAACAATTAATGAGTGTGACCCAGAATGGAGGGGCTGTTTGTCACAGAAACGATATAGAATGTTCTTATATTTTCTCTGCTGGATGTTCAATAATATTTCATTAGCAGGTCTGCAGTTACAAGACTATTACTACAATATAAATATTATAGGCCATTTTGTGCATTCCCTCTCAGACTAAAAGCATTTATTTGTAAGACTGTCTAGGGTTTGGATACAAACATTTGTTTAGTCACCTATCCATTTATTTATCTCTTTCTCTAGAAAGAAGTTAAGGACATCTTTCATTTTTTTTCTTGATATATGTTTTGTGATAATTAATTACATTAATTCAACATGTGCATCAGTGGTAGTGATACAGTTGAACACTGAGCCTTTATGCAGGAAATGTTGAAATGAGTGATTGAAATAACAGACCTATCCTATTGCAGAGAGGGACACATTAACTTAACTACCGTCATTATCACATCCACACACAGCTGTGAGTACATCATGGTCAGGGATTCTGGAACATTCTTTTCCCTTACGTTTCTGTTTGTGTCTCACAGAGAAACAAGCACCTGGTACATTTGCCTAATAAACTCAGTTATTCTCCATCTGCTTTGTTCCCAACTTCCCATTTGTTATGTATCTGTGGAGAGAGATTTTAAAGGGAGCAGGAGTTTGCAATCCTAAGTCATAAGAATCAATAACATCTTGGCTTAGTGACTTGGACTGTATCATATTTGAGAGTGAAAGGAGGAAAATGTTTTCTGTTTATTTGGAAGATGATGATCTAATATTGCTTATAAATGAGTTTAGTCAAAACCATTTTTTATTGTGAGAAACTGCCATCATTTAAAATCTGCTTAATCAGACAAAGTAGGAGAAACTCTAGTGTGAAACAGAATTTTAGAACAATGAAACCAAATGTGATTTTATTAGTTGTGAATGAACATCACATTGCACATTAGACTGAATGTGTTTTCCAGGAGTAGAGTTTAAGAAATTTTATTAGATGTGTAATTATATCAATTATCTGTGAATACATGTTTCTGGAAAGGCTAAGAAGTACTTGAATGAGTTTCTAACCTTATTACCTTGCAGAAGCCTATGTTTGATTGATTTAGGAAAGGAAAATAATAGTGCCCTCTTTTCCTTGGTAGATCTGTGAATACATTTGGACTGGTAATGTTATTATGAATATGTGTAGTGGTACATAAACACATCGCCCAACCCTGAATTTAGACATTTGATCTCTTCTAAGTTATCACAAAGAGAACCATGCCTGGTTTTCTTCACTGCTAACCTCATGTGTAAAAAATAATTTATGTTCACTGGAATCGCATAATTCCTTTTCAGGGAACATAGCTATGCCTTCTATGCCAGAGAAAAGCATATACCCCTCTATATCATTGATTTTTTTCATGCAAACACAACATAATTATATCTTGTGAATATCAAGATACTTTACTCAAAAAGTATTCATTTCATATCTAACATAGACAGTTCATTGTGCTTGGTTTTTAGCTATACAAATTTAAGTGGACTCTGTCAGGTGACGGCTACTGGCACAGGCCCCACTGGAGTTGATAAGTGGACTGCTTTTCATTTGTGTGACATGCTTTGTCTTACGTTTTCATAGATGTCATGTATCACAGCGTGCTTTTTTGAAATGTGAGATAAATATTTAACTATGCTACTTGCCACTTCTGTCCATTGCCACTATGCTGTTGAGAACAAGAGTCACTTTGGAGTTCATCACTCTGGCCTACTGTGTGGCCCAGTTTCTTGCACAGGGATGTGCTTATTATATTTAGTCAGTGAATACACCACTCATAGTATTAAGAAATGAGTTACAGAGAAATCAATAGGTTTTGTTTACCTAGAAACAGAACCCAAATCCATTGTTTTTATTTTTGTCTTCTTTCTTTCCTCCCCTCATTCAATCTTTTCTACACTACATAGCTTTCTATGCAAGTATCCCAGCTGGTAACTAAATTTACATTAGGAATTAACTGATCTTTGATAGTTGAGTAACTCTTATCACGGGAAAATAAGAGAGGTGATTCAACTCTACCATTAGAACTATGAATGACAACAACAGCCACTTTTTTTTAAAGACAAATATTTGAAGGATCCAGAATTGGATTGTGCTACATGAAAAAGATTTTCTATGGAAGTATCTCAGTATAAATTTTAGAATTCTTTTGATGCAATTCTTACAGCATTTTATTTTATGAAAATTACTAGAAATTTATTGGATGCTTATCTGTTCCACATGATGGTGAAGAAATGCCACCGAACCTCTGACGTTTCCCAATATCCCTATGCAAACACTACTCGGTGGGTAACAAACACTGTGTTAAATTATTCAAGTACATATTTTTAAATTTGTGATGCACTTGGTAGTCATATATTAAAGATATCTTTAAATATGAAAGATTGCTACTGGAAAGAAATCTTTTCTCTTCTATACAACTTGCATATAGGTTGCTGAGTTGGAGTTATTAAGTGCTACACATTCATTAAACATACAAATATTAATTTAATAATTTGCATTACTAAATGTAAGCCTAAATAGATATCTTTTCAGGGATAGGTGAGGTCAGGAAGGTATTTGTAATTTTGAAAAAATGCTCACATTTTATTAGATAGTGGGTAGTCATGGAGGAGTAGAAGCTAGTTAGGTAGAAAATTTTAAAAGATCATTGTTGATGTAATGCAGTGGTGCTGACATTCTTACCACTGTTTCAAAGGTCACAATTGGAGGATCAATAGCTAGATGAGACACATAGTGAAAAATCTCTGAAGGTGCTTTGTTACCAGAAAGGAAACGTTGATTAATCAGGAAAAGTTTTCCATACTGTAGTTTAAGTGAAGGTTGAATTCACTTCCTTTGGTAAGGTTCAGAATTAACAGATTTTGGAAATTTTTAGAATAATAGTCTTCCTTGGGAAAACAAGTTAAATTGCAGAGTCTGTTTTATTTAGAAAATACAAGATTATATTTTGGGGAGAGCTATTCTTCCTCTTCCACATAGTCTTTTTTCATTTTATTTTGTTTTCCTGAGACAAGGTCTTTCATGTTAGTTTGGGTTGGCCTTGCACTCAGTATATAATGCAGGCTGGCTTTTAACTGTGATCCTCTTGCCTCTGCCTCCTGAGTCCTGAGATTATGGATGTGAGACACCACATCCATATCCACATTGTATTCTTGCCCAGGATGTTTTCGAAGAGAATTCTTTTCTATTAACAATAAAGAAAAGAAGCTGTTATTATAATATTCTTTGCTCTAAATATCTGCTTAAGTAAGGGTCACCTTTTTATTTCATTTGTTCAAAGATGTCAATATTCTCTTCAAGCACCCTGACTCTTGTGCCCAAACCTCACAGACAGATGAAACAAAACACACCTGCTGTGGTTTTAAGATAGATGTTGATGGTCCAGAACTGAATTGTGCTCCAGACAAATAAGAGAGCCAAGAATTGGGCAAACGTTATGATAAGGAAATTACTGATCAGTGAAGACTGAGGTAAGTTGAGAAAATTGAAAATACCACTGTGTTGCCAAATTCCAATTTGTTTCCATCATGTAGGATTCGCAAATAAAATAGAGTTGTTTAGAAACACAATAGTGAAACATTTTCAGGTCATAGTGCTTCTAATTAAATGTCATAGACTCCTTAACTATCCTCATTTTAATGGTCTAGTTTCTTTTCCAATAAAAGCTTCCCTTTTGGATTCCTTAAGGTGAACCCTGAAATAATTATTACCAATTTTTAAGCTATCAAATGCAGCATCTCCATTAACTCCTCTCTTCGGGTCATTACTCAGATTCTCATGCATTTCTTCAGACTGGCGCTGACTCTAGGCTCACTTTAACGTGCAATCCTTCACCCTTTCAACAATTTTCTTACCACTTCAAGTCCCCAATATCTTTTTTTACCTTGTAATTTATCTTTTCTACTGCCGCATTTGTTTTGGAAAAATGAAACTAAAAACAAAATAGTAACACATTTCTTAACATGCTACTTATGATTTATGACTATCAAATCTCATTTGCAAAACCATTTTCAGACTTTTTTTTGGTTCAATCTCCTTGATTTTCTCCTCCCAAATATAGCCGGGCCATAGGATGATGATGAAGAATACAATTGAGATGAGCTTTGCCGCTGCCCCGATGACTAGCTGGAGGTTATCTGAAGGTTATCTGACAGGCGGTATCTGACACAGGAGACAGTTTCTAGGACACCAGGCAGGGAGAGGGCTTCCAGAAGGAATCCAGTGATTTCTTTCAGTACAGGCGACCAAGTTTAATGTAGGGAGTTTGGAGCTGTTTTAACTTACAGAGAAATACATGAAAAAGGAGGAAATAGTACAGCTAGTTTTAGATATATACAAAGAGTCCTTTCAAGTTTCGGTTGAATACTAATCTGCCCATGGAGTTAAAAAGAAACACTAGACAGTGGAAGGTAGGAAATCCTGCAGCTTGTGCAAGACTTGGAATAGTTCCTCATGCCAACGTGAAGGTAAAAATCCCTCCTAATATGCAATAGAATTATTGCAGGCTATCAGTTATACAAGCAGTAGGTAAATACAACTCAATAACCAGTCAAAAAATAAATGAACTATGAGCAAAATAAATACATGAACACTAATGCATAAATGAAAGGACATCCCTGCATCATGGGTTAACATATCTGCAACTTGTATAGCTGACAGGAGGCTGATATCAGTGACATATAAAGAACTTTTACAGCTGAATGCTACCTTCACCGTTATCGCTACCACTGTCACCATCACCATCTTCAAGGAACAACGACCAAGTTCTCCAATTTAAAAATGGGCAAAGAATCTAGAAGTTTTGCAAAGAAGAAATAGTAATAGTCAATAAGTACCTGAGGAGATGCTCAAAATAATTAGTCATTGAAGAAGCACAAATCAAAACCATAAGGAGATACCACGTGATATCCAGTGGGATGACTAACGTATAACACAAGATGGCCGTAAGAAGTGCTGGTGAGGATGTGAAGACACTGGAAAACACTGAAAGACACTGATGAGATGGAATGTGTTGTGGACACTTTGGAAATTATTTTGGCTGTGTCTGGACATGTGACACATAGAGCTAGCATGTAAGGCATCAGTTTTATTACTTAGGGTACATGTAAGAGAATTTAAAATGTATGTCCATAAAAAATGTGATGTGAATATTCACAGTAGCTTTATTCATGACCGAAAAGTAGAAACAACTCAATGTCCATCTACTGAGGAATGGATGCATACAATATAGTGTACAATAAAACCTTGGTTTGCAAGCATAAATCTTTTTAGAAACACGTTTGTAGTCCAAAGTACTTATATATTAAAGTGAATTTCCTCATAAGAGATAATGGAAACTCAGATGATTTGTTCCACATCTCAAAAATATTTACATAGAAATTACTACAATTCTGTACTATAAGACAAAATGATAAAGAAATACAAAATATAAAGCAAAATAAACAAATTAACCTGCACTTACTTTTGAAAACTTTCATGGTTTGTGTGAGGGGAATGAGACCTATTGTGTAGAATGACTTACTATCATAAATGGAATCACTGCTATCTGTTGGCCTAATGGGATCTTTTTCCTTTTTGTGCAAATTTAATGAGGAGCGTTATCTATCCAATGGTACCTGCTTTTGCCTTGTTTGGAGGATTTCACAGAAATATGACATTACACTGTTATTAACCAGATTCAGCAGTCCCACAGCTACACCCTTTCTTAAGTGTTTTCCTTAAAAGTTCTGCACTGTTTCCCACATTTTACACATTTCCTAACCTCGTTTGAAGTGAGGGATTTTTGTCTCCCCTTTTTGTCCTCTTCCTCTGGAGATGAGGTCTTCTCCATAAACTCTTGGTGTTGGGAGACTAGGGCCACTACCCATAGTCTGAGACAGAGAGAGAGCCAGAGACAGGCTGAGATGGAGAGAGACAGAGACAGGCAGAGACAATAAGAACCGCGGCTCAGTTACAGTCATGTGACATTTGGTATCCCATTTAGCAAAAAATGTATTGGAAGACATCAAGACATTTGTTTTTGAAGTTAAAATGTATTAGAAGTGTTTGCTTATCTTGTGGAACATTCACTAAACAAGTTATGGTCAAGGTTTTACTGTATTTGTACAAGGATCCAATCACAAAAATGATTTAATACTGATATATGCTACTATATAGATTAACTATAAAAATATATGATACAATATAGATTAACTATAAAAATAATATACTACAGAAAATAATCCAAACACAGAATGCTATTTTATATGATTTCATTTATGACTATAAATGAAATGTATTTTCACTTATGAAATATCCAGAGCAGGCACATCCATGGATACAGAAGCACATAGATTAGTGGTTGCTAGGGAGGAATGGAGAGTGGCTACAAGAACTTACAGAATTTCCTTTTAAGGCAATGAAAATATACTAAAATTAAATAGTGGTATGGTTACATATTCTATTATATACTAAAATCCATTCATTTCCTTTAACATAGCGAATTATCATGATACGTGGGCCAAGTCAATAGTATGGTTATTAAAACAGAAATGATGTGAATAGTTCAAAACTCATTTAACAATTGAATTTAGAATTAAATATCTTCCTGTCATGAAAATTCCTAATCCAGATCTCTCCAGTGGTAGATTCCAGCCAAATGTATGTGGAAGAAATAATGTAAATGCTACAGAAACTCTTCCAAGGAAACAAAAAGATGTAAAAATATTTTCTAGATTATTTATGGCTTTATTTTAATTAAAACCCAGAGATAGTATAAGATATGAAAACTGGATATTGGCATCTCTTATGGACATAGATTCAAAAATCATTATCAAATATTAGCAAATAGAATGTAACCATATACAATAAACGTAATATACACTGGTAAACTGGGATATAGGCCATGCAGGTAAATTAGATTTATCCTTTAGAAACCAATGTAATTTACAAGTTTACCCTATTAATAGGGTATCAAAATGAAACAACGCCATTTTCTCAAACTATGCTACAAAAACAATGCCTGTTTATGGTTAAAAATTCTCACCAAGCTAGGAATGAAGGGGAATATCCTCAGTCAGTTAGAATATTTCTGTAAAAAGACATGCTGCAGCTAACATCATACTTAATGGTAAAAATCTGAATGGTAGAAGTCTGAATATAACCTACTCATTCAGAAGGGGGAGGAGCTCGTTTTTCTACTGCAGAACTTCACCACTGAACCACTGGAGGAAGTCTAAGATTAGCACAGCTAATAGAGGTAGAATTTCCCAGTCCCTTACTCAGCCCTGGGGAGCAGCAGTCGGGAGTTCTTACAATGCTGTTTCAATTCCTTTTCACTGTTTTGTTTTAACCAATCTTGTCTACCACCATACCACCCTGAATGTGCCTGATCTTGTCTGTTTTAACCAGTCTTCTCATTTTTCCTGATTAAAAGAGTACGTGATGCTGTATGATAGGGAAGATCCTGGATACTCTTCTTTTGTATCTTGGGTTTCCGGCCCATCCTCCCTTCCTTTGTACTCTAGGCATGTCTTTTGAGGGGGCGTTTTTTGTTTTTTGTATTTCCTTAGGAATCATTCAGTTGGAGGAACTGACAGGAGATCAGAAGCCTAGAGGAGTCTAGATATTTCTCCATCTCCTTCCCTCTTGGGTCTTAAACTGGCAACGGTACATGCCTGACCAAAGGTAGTTCCCTCATAGTTGCAAATTCCCCTGGTAGCTGTCTCTTAATTCCATGACTCTTGGCTAAATCACGGAGGTTTCTGGAGTTAGTTTGCTCTTGGGGTTCAGCCATGCCCTCTGCTCATGTACGTGTGCACTATCCATCAGTATGCCACATGCCAACTTGTTTGGGGTCAATAACGCTTCTGAGGTCATATCATGGAATTGGGACTGAGGTTTGAACCTAGAAATCCCGATTCCAGAAAAGGGGATTCCAGTCAGTTTTCTGTTGTTATTATAACACATGATCATAATCTTAGTGGCTTAAAATTCACCTATTATTTCAGAATTTCATGGATCAGAAACATCATAGCCCTTAGTGCAACTGAATTCTTCTCTGAAGGTCTTGAAAGGCTGAAATCAAGGTGTCACTTTGGCTGGGTCTGCCTCTCAGCAGGAGTCTGCCTCCAGGAGTAAATTCAAAGTTCACTGAGGTCTTGGCTAACTTCAGTTCCTTATGGTTGTACAACTGACATCCTGCTTTGCCTTACAGCTGTTCGTTGTGCAGTACTCCTACATGCAGCCTGACTTCCTTCTCTTATTTTCCGTGGAGTCAGACTCAAGCAGAGAGGTACTGAATTATTCTCAGGCATTCAGTCTCCTTTTTTCCCCTTCAGTATCTCTCTGCTTCCAGCCAGAGAAAACTCCCTGCTTTTAAGGACTAATGGGATTAGAGTGGACCCACTCAGGAAATCCTGAATAATCTCCTTATTTTAAGGTCCATAAATTTAATTAATTTGCAAAATCTCTTTGGTCGAGGAATGTAATATATTGACAAATCTAAGCACATTATTTAGAGAGCCAGTATGCTTACTAAAATCACAATCACATGCCACCACTGTCCCTAGTGCTCTAGTTTAAAACAGTGTTCCTAATCAACAATTTTTGAAAGGCATACTCTTGCTGAGCATTTTAGTTACTTTACTTTTTGCTAAGACAAAATACTCCACATCCAAAGTTAGAGGAAAAAAGGTTTATAGTAGCTCACAGTTTGCAGAGGTGTCAGTCCATAGTTGGCTGGTCCAAGGCAGAGTGGCCCAGCCGAGGGGCATCACAGAGGAGAAGGAATCTGTGGCAGACAGAGGGGGCAGAGCATCAAGTGCCTCCAGCAGCCTTCTTTCTGTCCAGGCCACATGCCCTTAGGGCAGGTGGTGCTCACACCCAGTTTCCCATTTTCCACTCCCACAGCTGTGCCAACCAATCACATTTAGTAACCACACACGCCTAATTCCAGCATCACACACTCTAGATCCAGCCACCTCTGAAGAGACCCACCATGAGACATTGGAAGGACATCTAGACATAAGCC
Source organism: Dinomys branickii (assembly GCA_004027595.1). Classification (NCBI taxonomy): domain Eukaryota; kingdom Metazoa; phylum Chordata; class Mammalia; order Rodentia; family Dinomyidae; genus Dinomys; species Dinomys branickii. Next base: position 170,146 of record PVLD010001365.1, read on the forward strand.
AGAACACTGAGGATAAAGTCTATAGTATATAAATAATATTTCAAGATAAGATATGTAAGAAATTATAATAAATCTCATTTTTTGGATTTCTGGGTAAATTTTAAAAGTCAAAGCACGCTCCCTTTGGCAGCACATATACTAAAAGTCAAATGTTTGAAGATGTCAATAAAAAAGGATTCTCATTCCTGAAAAACATTCCTCCTTTATGCAGGAATCACTTGGGTATTTACTAGAGGAGCTTCAGCAGGCTTTTCCCATAGAATGTCTGGAAATTTTTAATCCTCTACTTTTGTTCACTTTGGTGGCTGATGCATAAACTATCATATCTCCTCCAGAGCCTTTAGTCTTTTCTTAACATACTTATTCTAGTTGCATCCTGAAGGTTATTCTACGCATGATCGATTAGTGCATCAAGAAAGCAGTAATTTACAGGTACAACAGGTAGGACTGACTTGTCTATAAATAGCAGATGTTGGCCATTCCCTTGAAATTGCAGTGAGCTGATAAGCGAAAAAGCATAGACGAGATCTAAGGTTGTCTATTGTGCTTTCCAGGTTCGTTTGACCTTATCCAGCATGTGTATTGGTTTTTATTATAAAGAGATTTTTCATCAGATAATGACAGTCTCTGCATTGCTTAACAAGTCAGTACTGTATACCAAAATAAAATAGAAAAAACTTTGTCTTCACACATATAATAAGTAACATTTGTCTAACAATAGCACAGAGGTGAATGAATTAATTTTTTAACCACATAATTATAGAAGTTTGTGGTTGATATTTTCATTACATTCTAAGTTATAATATAATAATTGTTATAATCTCATTAAGGGTATAATTTGGATGAGATTCATTTTTACAACCCTTATATTTCCTAATACTGGTGCTAGCACAAAGCAAACACTCTGTTGTCTTAATTACTTAAAACATTTCATTATTCCTTCTTTTTTTTAACACAGAATATGTTGTCATGTTATTGTAGTTTAGGTCCTGGGATAAGAGAGATAAACAGAAAACAGATTCTCAAATATGTTTACAGACTGAAAAGAACAACGTGTATGCAGATTAATAATTGCTATCCTTGAGAATATTAAAGGAACATAGAGGAAATAGACTTGTCTGGCAATGACATCAGATTTGGTTGTACTATGGACATCTTCCATAGTACCCTTGTGTGCTGGCTGTTGGCTAGAAAATATGTTTGAGCAAAACAGTAGTTGATACAGTGATGTTTGTATGCTTCTTTGCAGTAATCTGCCACTGTTCATTCATTTGCCTTTGAGAAACAGGGCCTGTCTTTATAAGATAATAGTGTGATAGGAATGTAGTGTAACCAGCCTACGAAGGCTTCAAGTTGACACTGGTAAACTTAGTAAGAATTATGCTTTAAATGGTTATCCAATCTGCTTCTCCAACCTGAGAGTAACTTGATGTGTAAAAGTTAATGAAGATTTTCTTGTTTGGTGACAAGCTGACCTTAGTTTATGAATCAGTATCATTTGAAATGCTGAAATGCATGAAACCATGCATCCGATTAGCAGGTGAGAGGGTAATTGCATAGTCTCCAGAGAAAACAAGGGAATAAATAAAGCCTGAATCATAAGTAATGGGGCTCTCAACTCATGGTTGTCTCATTGTATGCCTTTCCTCATGCTTCGTATGAAGTTAATGACTCTACAGCTTAACCTCCTTTTGAATAACATAATCAGGCACTGAAAACCCCTCTGAGGCAGAATATTTACTTTTTCCACTCATGGAGGATTGAACGACAAACTCCTGGATATGATTTTCTTTTCTTCTACCTAGCAAAGGAATTTGGATGTGGCTTGCTTGAATGGAAATGTCTAAGATTCTTGTTCAAATATGATCTGTTCTCTTTGGTGACAAAGGATTTTTACCCAAGCCCCTCCTTTGGCTTAGTTGCTTGCATTTAAAACTGTAACTTTTATTCTCTATTCAGTTGTTCTGAAGGACATCTATTTAACCTTCCAATGCCTAGTGACCTGCGTTTGGAACACCCTCAACAGTAGAATGCATTGAAACGTGCTCTTTTTAGAGTTCCTTGAGTTTTTCTAGTTAACATGAATTTCATGCAAAATTTTAAACATTTTTGATCTTTGACATAAAAGAGTTAATGGGGAATTTGCTGACTTCTTTAGCTTTTAGCTGTCGGAATCAGAAATTTTGAGGAACTTTGAGATTCATATAAAACTCTCTGTTTTCCTGGCAGGTTTTTAAGTCACATCAGCAATAGAAGTTGGCTGTTAAAAACTTGTATTTTCCAGTCCTTATACTGCTTCCACCATAGGAAATACATCTATATCTATCTATCTATCTATCTATCTATCTATCTATCTATGTAATTTTATGTTAAATATGTTTATACCTCTGAATAAGTATAGGAGGAAGACTAGGCTTTTTTTGTAGGCCATAGGAAGTTAGACATAATTTCAGTTATAATTCTTCATTGGCTAGTTTTGCAATTATTTTATATGGAGGGTTTTCTTTATAATTCCCATGCTCATTTAAAATCTACAAATGTGAATATTTTCAAGTTCAAAATATAGTGAGAAAAGTAGAGTCACTAGGAGAAATCATAGAAAATAAATTTCAGAAGTAGTTTGGCAATAAGAATTTTCAACAATATCGAGTTTAAAACTGGATCATCCTACTACTTTATTAGATATTTTTGTTGTTGTACTAGTTCACTTCATATATGAAATGCTTTCCTTGTTATGATATTTGTTAATGGCTTTGGGTTGTATTTCTTTCTTAGTTTGGAGAGGCATCCCATCCATATATTTTTAAAAAGTAGAGTCTTTACTCTTCTACAAGTAAAAACCATGGAAAAACATGTACTATTTTACCTGAAGATTAGAAGGTAATGGTATTAGCCCTTCCATAACTGGTAACTTATTTGAAGAAATGAACTGAGCTGCGAGAGGAAATTATTCCCTTGAGGTTCCTTTTAATAGGTGAATCCTGCTTTCATTGCATTCCTCTTCTAGACAGACTCTCCTCCACATCGGTTGTTCACTTGCTAAATTTTGTTTTTTCACCTGCCTCCTGGATTTAGAGAAAGGCCACTTGCTGTCACACACTGACTTCACTGCAGGTTTTAATCTTTATTATTCTCATTTCTGAGGGCAATCTGTTGGTCTGCCCCGTAGTCCTCTCTGAAGTTTGCCAGTTTGGGGATGAGCCTGTATGTGTTTTGATTACCTGACGAAGAGCTACGTAGTAGTCGTTTCCTGCTCACCCTTTTTCTTTATGTTTTCCCATTGATGTGTTCAATTCTTCATTCCAGACATTCACTAGCATTAACTACAGGGGCCAGTGATGCTGTTGGTTTCCTCCACAGCTCCCAAAAGCCTTAGGCAATTTTACTTCACCATCAAACTCCCTTTTCTCTTCTTGTCAACAGTCGGAGAACCGACCTTTTCCTCTGAAAGCAGATGAGAGATCCTGTAATTTTCAATATTGCTTGGGTTTAATTTGAAATACAGCTTCAACAAATGCTGTCACCTAGCTACTAATTCTCACGTTAAAAATGTGGCTTTTGCCAGAACCCAGGAATTGTTACTGTGCATATTCAGTAATTTCCACTGTGAGTCCCATTCATAAATCCTTGAGACAATGGCCAAAGCCCAAACACTGGCTGAGACAAACTAGGAAGCAAAACATTTTTGAAATATACAGTACATTAGCTAATGCAGGGCATGTTTAACATAGCCCAGCTTTAGTAAGCATTATGGAAATCTTTCTGAAATGAATTTTTCTCTCAATCTGTCAGGGTCATTGATTGGAAATGACACATGAAAGACTTGGCTCTCTCCGGTGTGACTTAAAAATATTGGGAATCCCTTGCCTGGGTAAAATCCTCTCCAAAGGGATGCTTCTAAATCTTCTTACTGCTGCAATAAGATTTTGGTACCAAAACCCTTATCCTGGACTTTCTTGCTTGTAATCATGTGGTGGCTCTCCATAGCATTCACAACAGAGTTCAAACCTGAAGCTGAGCCCAGGAGCTTTTCAACTTCTGACTTACTTTTTTGTCCTGCTCATTGTGTCATGTGCATGGCACATGTGGTTCATTCCACACCTGCTGTGTTCACCTGCTCCTCGTCAAGGCCCTATGTGCCTCGCATGTCCTCTTCCTCCTACCAGTAACTTCCTCATTTCACAAACTCAGCTTCCTCGGCACATTACAGATGAAGCTTTCAGAGCATTATGTTCCTGAACCTTATTTGTTTCTATTAGCATTTATGTAAACCTATTTATTATTTCTCACACTGCAATCAATGTGGATCATAAAATATTTAGATGTATGAAAATGCTTTATTCAAGTTACGCTGCCTCGTACACTGTCAGTGTTCATAAAGCTTTGTTGAAGGAAGGTGTGAATGAATGAAGATTTCAACACTGGGAATTTATTGTCTTAAGTGACTTAATTTTTCAAGTTAGGTTTTGATGAATGCAAATTATATGAGATAATACATTAACTCAGTGTTAGTTTTATCCTCTTCAAAGTATCAAATATCCACTTAAGGATAGTAAGTGTAGCACCAGTCTTGGCTATCAGGACAGAAACATCCCTACAATTTTGTATAATTCACAAAGCATGAGGACCATGAGATTGAGAAATCTGGACATCTTTAGTTCCTGGATTTGCTTCACTGTCTTTCTCTCTTTCACTGTTTTTTTGAGACAGGATCTGGCTGACCTCAAACCCATACTTCTGCCTGGAGGATTGGAGGGATTTGTTTAAAATCAAGAAATTAAACTTTCATTCTGTGGTTACTGTAAGGAACAAAGTGATATAACTTCTGTGTAAATCTAAAGGGTGATATAAAAACGGGATTTTACATTTGAATACTTGATTTCTCAGGGGATGGGTGTGGAGGAAGAGTCCAGAATTCTGATTAAGAACAAGGGAGAGACATTACTTTGTGTGGAGATGCTGGCCAATGACCAGCATCTCCAATGTGTGTGTGCTTTTGTTGGCTGCACACATAAAAGGGAAGAGGGAGCCCAAAACTGGTGTGTGGTACGTGAAATGGAAATGAGTATAACACTTACTCTGCAGTTCTTATATATTCCTCTGTGTATTGTAATTGTACTGGTAGCTTATACAGTTGATAGTAAAACAGAATTCATAGTACAGTGGCCCATGTTTAGTTAATGCTTTCTGAGGCAGAGAGGTCCAAACATAAACCATTTTACCATGCTATAAAGATGCACAAATAGAACCTCATCTATTCCTGTTATTCTACTTGATTTGAATCTTCTACTGAGAAGCTCAGCTAAGTATTTTATGTGTACATTGAAGACTATGTTCAAATAATAATAATCACATGGCTCTAGACCCTTGATTCATTGGTCAAAATTGGTTAATGAAATTCAGCTCAAGTTCAAGATGAGATTATTTTCTAGAAAAATCAATTTAGAGGCACACTAATATCCTTTCTTCATTTATTTAATAATGGTTGTAAACAGTGCTTAGAGGATGATAGCCTCATGAATCTTCCAATGGCTTAATTATTGCCCATCGTGGTAGAACATATTCCAGTCCACTGAACCCACTTGATGTTCTTTGCCCCCCCGGCTATATCATTTTTGCCCATAATATTTGGTATATTCTGTTTAAATTCCACTCAATTGGAATACTAAGATAGACAACAACATGGTAAATTTCAGCACTAGATGCATTCTTATAGACTGGTGTAACAAAGTAAAATATAGTGCAGTCAAGATGGGAGATAGACGTTTAATTAGAACATATAGAAATTATACATCTTAATCCTCTTTGTTATGTATTTTTTATCTTTAAAAGTTTTGTCACCTGTGTCATGGCTCATTGCTGCAGAATTGTAAATCTACAAGGGATCCCCTGAGTTTATTATTTTGTCTCTGTGTATGATTAAATATTTAACTCATTGGAGATAGTCCTTAATAATCTGAAAAACATCTCACAAGGCCTTTGTACCAACAGTTTGTATTTACATCCCAGAGAATAACTCTTCTTGCAATTAAAAGGCCTTTTGGCCTGGGAGAAGGTATAAAACAGTCAGTTGCCTGCTATACAATAAATCTTTGTAGGAGTGAAGATTAGAATCAAGTAAACCTACAGGCTTTAAACTTAAAAAATATGTAAAGATATTTTGGGGTGCATAAATTCCTTGGATATGTTAGTAAAATGGGAATAATCACACCTCCCTTTTCTTTGATTAGGAGCAGACAGATTGCTTTTTACTTTGGGTTACATAAAATGTAAAAATTGGTTTGGGAGAACAGTGACGACTTAGTGGTTATATAACCAAGACCTGACTACAGAAGATCACTTTTACATAGCAAAATTCGAAAGATTTGAACTCTTTTATGAATTTATGTCATTTTCCTTTAGCCATCTTATTTAAATTTTATTCACTTGACTAGATGAATGGAGGACACATAAGGATTTAATTTAATTGTAGTATGGCTTCATGGTGTTGTGTAAGTGAATTTAATTTTGCTTTTGAACATATAACCTGTGGAATTTCCTCAGGTTAAATCTCTCAGCCAGTGGACTTACTGGCTGAGGCTGAAGTTTTTTTGCTTTCTATTTGATTCTGAGCAATGCTCACTGATTCCTGAGATTCTTAAGAGAATCAGGTCTTCAAAATTTCCACCACAGTAGAAAAGATTTAAGGGAGAGAAGGAGCAGGTTAGGGCACACCCCAGAGACAGAGCTATCCTCAGAGTGTGCCAGCTTGAATTCTATTGGCCTAGAATCAAGACCGTCCAGCTTGTTTTCAGACACATTTAGGATGTTCTCTTACAAAGAAGAGGGAATGCTGCTACAGTGGTTTCCCCGGCTGAATGAATGATTAGGGGAGAGAACGTCAAGCAGAACCAAGAGTTATAAACTGCCTGTGCAGTTCTCAAAGATGCACTAGGGAAAGGCAGTTGCTTCCATGGTGGGTAGATAGCACGCTGTTTGTTTTGGTCTTCTCCTTAGGTACAATTTTAAAACATTTAATTAGACAAGAAGTATTTCATTGTATCTATTTTTGTGGGATTAATAATAGAACTGGTTTCAAGCAATACTCTAGTTAGATTTACATATCATTGATTCTACACCAACTAAAATAAGCTTAGTGTTTAGGTTTAAACTATGCAGTAAAACTGCCTCGAAAAAACAAAATTTTGTCATGTACGTTTCTTTTGTATCCATATTTATGACTAAGATTATAGGGAACTGCTTTCATTTTTATACTAATGTGTCACCCTAAATTCCCAAAATGAACAAGACTTATGTGTCAATGTTTAACTTTCTCTTTTCAAAATTTGTATTGGCTTTTTAAAAGGAATACATTCAAGGCAATGGAATTATTTTATTTGTTTAAGCAGAGATTTCACAGAGAATTTGTAAATGACTCAGTTAAAAAATATAGTAGCTGATAAAATGTTCTTGCTGCTTAGCAAGTCAGATGGGTCTAAGACCTGAATGCAAACGTCCTTTGATTATCCAGGTGCTGGCACGTGTTTATAACCCAGCACTCTGGAGAGCTGAGGCAAGGAGACAAGCCTGGGCAACTTAGTGGCTTACAAGACCCTGTCTCAAAATACAAAGTGAAAATGAATAATTAAAAAATGCCGATGAACAAAAATCTGAGTTCCAAAGGATAGATTGTTTGGGTAAAACTAGGTGGCGTGGCACTGCCTCGTGTTTTTCAGGGTTCGTGGTTTTCATCCATGTCTGACATTTTATTGGACAGCCTTAGTGAATGTGAGGGGACAATGAATACTCCAAACATGAACTAAAAAAAGAAACAATGTTTATACCTGTTGGCTTGCTTTGATGTCTTTTAGTTATATTAGTCCTATTAATCCTTTTTTCCCTAACAGATCAACTGAGGAAATTCTGTTTTGGAATTTTTCGATTTTACTTACTAAAAATACACTTAATAGCTTTTGATATGCTTTGACATTTTTTTCTTTGACATTGAAAACATGTGGAGGAGGTGAATGTTGTTTATTTTTTAAAATCTTAAATGTAGTGGTACTTCTCAGTTCAGAGGGATTAGATGAATGCCCCAAATCCTTCAGCCAGTCAGAAAGTTCGGACTTGACTGGTCTTTTGCTCTCTATATCTGACCTGCACGATTTAGAAAATGAGCTGTTCCTTTCCACCTTGTGGGTGAGTCTGGGACTCAGTGTCCATTGTCTGTGACAGAGGAATTATCGTACCTACCTATAAGATTGTGGTGAGATTTTTAAGTCTTTTTTTTTTTTTTTTTTTTTTTTTTTTTTTTTTTTTTTTTTTTGCAGCTTGTCTTTTGTTATGATAGGTTTTGGTCTGTGTTTCCTGAACACTTCTTTTTTTAAACTTTTTTTTTTTTTTGCGGTACTGGAGATCGAACTCAGGACCCTGCGCTTGCTAGGCAAGCGCTTATTCCACTGAGCTACATCCCCAGCCCCTTTTGTTATGATAGGAATAAAACAACTCCCTTCATTCTTCCTTCACATTAACAAATAAACCTTATCATCTGTTGGTCTATAGGAGGACAGAAACGTTTCCATTGTTCTTAGAAGAGGGCCAATATTTTAGTCTTGGTGGTGGTTGACATTGATGGTTTTCCAAAATGGTCTCTCTATTCCCTGGCACCAGGCTTTTAAGATCTTTGGCTGGGTCACTGGATTGTCTGCCCATAAGTGTTGTCAGCAGTGACCTCTGTAGGAGGAATCTGATCATGCCCTCCACACTGAGTCAGTATTCAAGATGCTGATTATTGGGAGTGACCCATGCTGGCTGCAGAGAGGAGTAAAAGGAAAGAGGTTTATAGCATACCGTCAGGACATATATAAGGTTAAATCTTTTGTGACTCATACACCAAGCTGGTGGTTAAGAAAAACAATTGCAATATTTAAAAGAAAATGAAAAGATGTAAACTGTTAATAATTAATCTCAAGCTATTAAGAATTAATCTCAAACTTTCTGAGAAGAAATGCAATGGAGTCTCTCTCAAGCTATTCCTACATCTCTTAAGTAATTCTGAGGCTGAGCCCCTGGGTTCTTGGCAGGGTAATTAATAGCCGTATGCCAAGGAATGTTTTATAAGAGTCTCTCCTTGTTGCCAATGTCTTTTATCAACTTTAGCAGTTCTGTGGCAGGGTTAGGACATTCTTTTGATGGCTTTGGCTATGGTTGTGGCCTCAGTTCACGCGACTTCAGAAGCTCAAAAGAATATCAGTTTCTAGAAAATGCCTTGAGATCATATTGTTAAGTGAAATGTATCAGACACACACATTTAACTTCTGCATGGTTTCTCTCATAGGAGAAATGCAAACTCTGAATAAAAAGAACAATAAAGGATAGATAATGGAAAGTAGAGAATAGAACCTTTTAGATGGGAGGGAGATCAAGAGATGGAGAGAAGAGGTGTAAAGGGGTGAGGAAAGGGATGAAAAAGGAATTTAGATGTATTATGTCCGTGCATCAACTACCTACAAGGAATGTAGTCATTATGCATAACAAACACATGAATAAAAAACTGAAAAGACAAAAAATTGATGAGTGCCAGTCAGTCCCTCGGACTTAGGAGATATCATATGGATCTCTCCCAGCTACCTAAAGTACTGTCTGGACTCAGGAAATGGCATTATGAAGTGCTGGGTCCTGCACTCCAGCTGTCAATTCTGGTTGATTTAGAATATAAGGTTACAGAATGCTAGCAGGGAAGGCTATGGTGTCTGGTGGAAAGCTGAACAAGGGCCCTAAGCCAAGTCTCATTGCCAGGATGTCCAGGAATCTGTCATGTCTACTGCATCATAAATTAGTGGTGAATATTGACAAGATACCACTACCATATTGTGAAATCTCTGCAACTATTAAAATGATATAGTATTTGGGGATAATGGGAAATGAGATGTTCTGCGCAACCCTTACATGCATTTGACTAGAATTATTAAACTAAAGCTCCCGAGAGACTTAGCCTTGTGTTTTATTCATTCTGTATTTATTGCACTTGGATCTCCTGTCTTCTATTAATTATAAGTGAGACAGAGAGAATAGGCTGCTAATCCTCTGAAAGTTTTAGGCAGAGCACTGTAATTGTTTCTATTCACCTTATGTCTCCTTCACTGATTTGGTTTTGCAGTTTTATCCTAAAGAAAATTAGGGTACATTCTTCACTTAGTTTTAAGGGGTATCTTTCTATGAGTTATTTTTGTTCCTTGAAATATTATAAATTTTTGCATATGTTGTCTTAATCTCTTACTCCTCACAAAAATCTTTGCATGTGGTTTACATATAAGGAAATGAAAGCTTCCTAACACAAGTTTCCAAGTAGCAGAGTTGGTGGGCACACCTGACTCAAATCCTCTGCTCACTTTTCTGCCATGACCAGTTTTCTGGGGAAAGAGAGTCTTTACCAAACAAGCAATGTAGCCAGATAGAACTAACCTGGATGGGTTACCAGACAAGCAATGTAGAGTTCTAGGACTCACCTTGAATAGTTTCAAGTTGTGGGCTATTGCACAAGCTATTGTCTCAATTTAGCTATTAACTTCCATGAACCTATGTATGTTGAGATGATGATTATTATTATAATCTTACATCACAAAGTTAGTTTGAGGATTATATAAGATGTATGGAAAAATACAGATAGGAAAATGGCCTATGATTTTAGTTACTTTTAGTCAAATTCTTTTGACTATCTCTACTAAAGATGAAGAATATATATGTTTCTAGTAGTGATCAGGGTTGGGCAAAGGCATCTTTAAACCAAAACTTAAATTTTGAAGTTATGTGTGAATTGACTTACTTGGCAGTTGCTTTGTAGGACTTTTGTTATCTTTCTGAAAACAATGACTATTCTCAGATCTCAGCCTTGCAGTTATGAAGTTGTGCATCAGATTAATTTATTTGACAGGGTCATCGAGGGAAAAGGAAATGCCTTAAAGCATGCAATGGGAAGGGATGTATAACCAACACATGCCATGTAACATTTCAAGTAATTGGTGCATTTTATTCTTCCTCATTTTATTGTCTCCCTGTGATTCAGCATTTCTTTCCGGCTCTAGTAACCTGAATTGGATCGATAAATGTAAGGTGTAGGTAACATATTTGTTTTGTCTCTTGCTGTGTACTTTTTCTGCTTACAAATCATAAAATTCAAGGATGTCAAAGTTAATGTAATCTATGTTCTCCCCAGTGAGATGTTCTATCTCTGATGGGTAGAAAGTGATGTAATATAAAATATAAAGTCCTTCCTACATTAGTGTATTAATGGACCTATCCTTTCTACCTTGTGTTTTTTTCATATCAGCTAGCATCATTCAAAGGGAAATCAAACTTTGCTCTTTCTTCTTTTCTATTGCACGTATCTTTCATGATGTATAATAACAAAATTGGAACAGATTGATGGGATACTATGTGATGTTTGGATACATGCATATATTGTATACTGTTTGCCACAGGTTAAACATGTCTATCTTCTTAAACATTTATCCCTTCACTGAGGTCGAAACATTCAAAACAGTTTCAGAAAATACACATTGCATTATCTTTATTTGAAGTCACTTAATTATGCAATTCCTCCCCTTTTTTTATTTTAAAAGTAAAAGAACAAAAACACTAACAAACACCTCTCTTCTGAAAACTCTCTGGTGCAATTCCAACGTAACCAGAATGCAATCTGTCATTATGGTGGCTCCTACTACTGCCCAGTCTTTCCTCCATCTTTTTCCTAAAATCTGCTTTCTCACAGCACACCAGCCACTCTACTCTCTCTGTGTGTCGCCAGTTTGTTTCAAGTGCGGATCTTTGACTCACACCTGCTTGGAAAGCTCTTCCTCTAGATACTTGCACAGCTTCCCTTTCAGCGTTGGACCTGGAACTAAAGTCACTGTTCAGAGAAACTCTTTCCTCGTACATTCTACGAAGCAGCCTCTCACCTAAGCACCACCCCTATAGTACCGCCTTTATTTTGTTAACTTACAGTCCTATGAATAACATCTGCTCTTACTGTAATTGTTTGTTGAAGTTCTCAGTGTTAGCTGTAACAGGTATGCACCACCTTCCGTTGTACCCTTGGAGTCTGGCACACTGTAGGCTGCTCAGTACTGGTGCTTAGTAAGCAGTGATCACTTAACAATGGACCTTGATTAAGTCACTTGCACTCTCTGGGATTAGATTTACCTAAAAGAAACCATAATGTCTGTTCTATCTAAATTCCAGGGATCTGGTGAAGTCCTCTAAAACATGTACCTTTTAATACTTCACAGCGTGACTGAAATGTGGACATAAAGGATTGGCATTGTGTTGAGAAGATAGGCTAGTGGAATAGGCATATACACAGACATAATTTTTTTATGGTAATCCCTGCATGGTTTAGATCTTGGGCTCTTCCAACAGTTTCATATGTGTGGACAGTGACTGGACCATAGGGCTGCTGTGTGCACTGGTCAGTTAGTAGCTGACTTGGTGTTAGGGAGTGCCTGGAAGAGATGAGTCATTCCTGGTAGAACCTGGATGGGTAGGTTTCCTTTGTTGCTGCCATATATTATAGAATTGGGTATTTTAAACATTTCTAAGTGTTAGCTCATATGATCATCATTGAGTAAAAGCAGGTGAAGAAGATACTATAATTTACACATATACATAGATCATTATAAATGTAGAAGAGTATATATGTATACATACACATGTTCTTATTATATGTTATCTGAATATTTTACAAATTAAGGCATTATTTCTTTTGCAGACTTATTTTTCAGAATTGAACATGTCTACTTCTTTACTTTGTTCCCTCATAGATTGTTAATTTCCTTCAAAACATTTCTGAATACTCTTCAGCATAACTTTTAACAAAGAGTAAGGATGCAAACTGCAGCATGTAGTTGTGCTATAAAAACTAGGGTCTGATTTTAAAAGGCATTTGGGCTCCCTGAGTCTATCCATGGTCCTAACGTGGCATTAAAGGAAAGTCAGTGTTTTGAGTCTTTCTGGGAGAGAAGTTCTTATGTAAATCGTCTGATGTCCCATTGGTGGCTGTCGTTGAGATAATGAAAGTAATGCAGGATCAGGCTGTTGGCAGTGCAGCATGTGTTTTTCCCACATTTTCTCCTTTGTGTATTTTGAAATGAGCAGGCAAATGAATTCAAAACAAAATCTTCTCAGAGCGTCAGAAAGCATAAAAAACACTAAGCCTTTAAACCCAGAAACTTCTCAGTGTATGGAGACAAATATGTAATTAAATCTGGAAGTTATTTCCTTTTTTTTTGTCTTCCTTTAAAAAAATTTTTTTAGACGCAATGCAAAAAAGCCCAATTACTGGTGATAATGAGCGTCAGGGAGTAACTGTGCCCAAAACAGAAGAAAAAATGTGTTGCTATGTGAATAGAATCCGTAGAGAGAACAATTGTAAATTGAAGCTTATTTCCCCCTTTTTTTCATGATAGGCTGGAAATTATAGTTAGAACACATGAGATACCACCCTTTAAAGTTAGATGATTCCAGAAGACTGTTATCTTTGGGAGGAGGTGGACTGCAAGGATCAAGTTGTATCACATATGAGGACAGTTGTATATTGAGGGTGGTAGTGTCACTGTACGATGTTTTCCAAGGTTCAAAGTATGGGCTGAGGCTTCCAGGACTTAAGAATATTAGAAACAGGGTCATCTGATAGCCCTGCCTTTCCAACATTACCATTTTGTTCCACTTTTAAATGTCCTGTTGTTATCTAGTGATTTCAATTGTGAGATGTATCATCTTTTGTCATTTGTTCCCGGTGCTCCTCTTTGGTTATTTTCAGAGGTTGGGTTGCTTTGGCAGTGTTAGTCTCTTTTGGAATACAGATATTCAGTCAGTTCCATCAGAATATTCACTTTATTTGAGTCTGGATAATAAAATGAAGCTATGCGAATTGGAAGAATTAATAGCAGTGATTTTTTTCAGTGGCTGCTTTTATAGGTCTCATTTTTGGAATCTAATAATTTTTCCTCTAACTTTATTGGTGTTATTACTTTTATAATGGGCAATTCCAACTACATCACTAGGAAGACATTTCCTCCTGATAATATCCTGGTGACGGACTGTGAGAACCCCAGGTGAGCTCAGCTGTCCCTTCAGTTCCCCCAGACATTCCTTTGAAACATGTAAATTCAGATTCTGCAGCTAACTTTGGAAGCCACTGTTCAACGACCTGAAATGGTTATGCTGAACTATATTAGGCTCCCTTTGTAAAGTTACAAGCTCCTAAACTTTGGATTCTGCAAAGTGCATGCAACATTTTTTATTTAGCAAAATAGAATTATTTTGTGCCCAAAACAGAAGATGGGTTTATGATGAACACCTATCACTTTAAATTATCCGAAACACAAGATTCTTTAGCAGAGCAATCCTTTAATATTTATTCAGCTCTGTGCCGGGCACCACAGGGTGCACAGCAGAAAATTAACTACTGTTGGTCCCTCAAGGAACATGCAATTTTCTTGGGTAGCTTAAACCAGTGCATTCAAAATAGGGAGCACACAGTTGAGTTCAAGGTATGCACAGTACTGTAAGTATATCCATTACTTTCCTGGGCAGAGTACCCAAAATGCCCATTAGATTTTTAAATAATTTGTTTAAAATGGAGATGAAAAAATTTCACAAGTACAGAAATAAATAAGTACCATGATTCTCATTCCACGTGTACTAGAATTTCAGAGGAGAGACAGCAGTGTGACCTGGGCTAATTTAGAAAAGCACTGTGGCATGCTGGGACCTAAAGAATTTGATATGCAAATTAGAAGAGTAGCCTTCCAAGTAGAAGCAATGCAAGTTGTCTACTTTCAAAACTTGGACACAAGACGTGGAACAAATTGAATTTTTAAAGTACAGAAGGAAAGGTAAGTACGTAAAGAAAGAAGGAAGATGAAATACATAAACTTCAGGGTTATAATAGTATAGACAGCTAAGTTGGATATAAATTAATATGCAGTCAGAGTGGGATTGGGTCTTCAAGGAAGTCAGCATAAAAGATGAGACCCACCAAGATTGTAGTGGGAGACAAATCTGAAGAAAGCCAGGCATCGAAATGGAGACTCAGTAGCCAGGCCTGTGAGCTTTCCAAGAGATAAACAGTAACTTAAGATTATACTGGAATTAGCACCACCTGGTCCAGTGACCAGCTAAGCATCAGACGTGTGAGTGGGTGGGCAGAACATCTGGACCCACCCCTTTCCAAGAATGCCTTTGTTTTTTCCAAGTAACCTTATCAGCTAAGGCACTGTACTTGTAATCCTGTTGCTTGCCTGTAGCATGACCCATGTGGTACCCATGTTATGTTATATAAAGTACCCTTGAGAAAGAGCTGCAGTGGACAACCACCCAGGATTTCTCCTGGAAATCTAGGAGTTATTAGTTGAGTGAAACTTGAATACATATTATCTATGTCTTTTATGACTTTTTTTTTCTTTTTTGGCTTTTTGAGACTGGGTCTCATTATGTAGTTCAGGCTGGCCTTGAACTCACTTTGTGGCCCCAGTTGGCATCAAACTTGCAGCAGTCCTCCTGCCTCAGCATCCTGAGTGCTGGGATTACACATGTATGCCACCATATCTGTCCTTGATTTTTCATTTAAAAAGCCACTGTCTACAAAATTAAACTTTCATGTGCATGTATTTCCTTATGTAAGGAAAAATAAGTGTATAAAACAAAGAATTGTAATTAAGCTAAATTCTGTTGTTTGAAGTCTCTTTCCTACAGAGATTTTAAATGGGCAAAAGCTCAGTTTCTGAGCACCAACACAGGATGCCTGTGATGCAGGACAGAAGAGACTAATTTTAGCTTTATTGTGGATATGGATGAGACTAAACTTTAGAACCAAAATATGAAATAGGTTAAAGGTGTTTTCTTCCATTTCTCTACTAAGATATTATGAATTTGCAGAAATGGTTACTGAGGTCTAGCTGACCATGTCTCCAGTGCAGCAGGCTGCTGTGTGTCCTCTGAGGAGTGGAGGGGCTGTCGGATGACATTTGGAGCCCCTGGGCAGGAGGTCATGTTGCATTGTGGGGAAGCTGATGGGTCGGACCTTTCCGGCCCAGGATGGTGTTACTCCTGTATGCACACAAGTCCTAAATGCTAGAATGCTTTGCAAGATCATCCTGAAGGAAATTCTTTTTTCATTCTTTTTAATTATAGAAGGAAATATTGGTTGTAAAGTGGAAACAGAAGCTGCATATCTCAATGACTTATATTTGGATCAAGGTTAGGAATTCAACTTTCAAGAGATAATGCTGAGGTCTTTTACTATGAAACTTAAGGATGTTCACCTTACTGGTCAAAATTCTTTGAGATGAACATTTTGATTAATATCCCTGTGATTATTTTGAAGCATTTAAATTTATCAAATAATAGGTACCTTCCTGTGTGTGTGTGTGTGTGTCTCTCTCTATATATATATATATATATATATATACACACTGTTATGGGTTGTGTTAGGATGTCCCCCTAAAGCCTCATGCAGTCATGGATCAGGCTTCTGGGGTATATGATTGATCCATGGTCCAATGCTGGGATTATGGGTGTGAGAGCTACACCCGCAGTTTGCATACAGTGTAAGAGAGGGGAAAGAGCCTGCTTGCTGCAGCTCCTCCCCTTGTGCTCTTGGTGCTTTTGCCATCTTCTGCCACTGTGAATGCTTGCCCTGTGCCATGTGCCACCCTGCCTTGGAGCCAGCCAAGTGTGGACTGAAACCTCCACAAACTGTGAGCTGAATAAACCTTTCCTTCCTTAATTCTGGGTGTCAAGTATTTTGTCTCAGCAATGAGAGAAAAGTAACCGAAACATACATTCTGTGTTCGCTTTGAAAACTCCAAATGTTAAAATGTTAAAAGGATCAATTTTTATAAAATTGTTCCTACTTTTGGTTTCCTGTGACCTACATTTGGTTACTTATTGCTTATCCTACCGGGTGAATTGTAAATTGAGTTCAGGTGACCCATTTGCTGAACTACACCCACTCTGCTTTGTGTACTTTTGAGAATTTTCTATGGAGTTCCACTTTCTTGTCATCTTAATGTTGAAGCAATGCTGATTGTCAAGAAAAGACTGAATTTTTATATATTGTGGGTATTTGTTTCATATTTTCAAATTTTTAGTTTTGGGATGGTGACATTTTATCAGTGTTCAACATTTCTATTTGACTACTGGTCTCTATCCTCAATTATATGGATGTTACCTATTCTTATGTATTGGTATATATTCTAATTCCTGCATTGGGCCTACCTCTGGGGAATATTGCTTCCTACTGAAACTGACTTATCAATTTAGGTACATTTTGATCTTACAGACAAACCAAGAAAATTGTAGGAATTTTTAACTGAGGAGTGGAAAAAAAATACTGGATAAGAAAAATAAGCCAAGGAGAAATGGACAAAGATGGAACATAGTAGACTTTTTAGATGAGACAAATAAAAATGAGATCACTGGTCTTGAGGTGGTAAAAAGAATATAGACAGAGGGAAACTGTGGGAAGAGTTAACTAAAAACCCACACAAATCGTAAAATATTTTCAAACACTTTTCTGGTTCTTAGAAGTTCTATGAAACTAAATCCAATCTTTTGCTTTGTTGTTATCAAGGAGGAATTACCTTCAGATTCAGTTGCAAGAAGTTTATTTCAGTTGAACTACATTTCTTTTCTTGGCATTTGATAATTAAAGACTAATTTGTGAATTATGAATGATGCTACAGAAATAGCGTAGATTTGGCTAACTCTTAAGAAATCTTAAGTAATCTTTCTTGCTGGCTTATTTTTTGTGTATTTCTCAAATGTAAAATGATGAATTTTAATGAATTTAGCCCAAAGGAAATAGTAACAAACCCTTCTTATTTTAATGTATTTTCTAAAAATCATTTAGTTACATAAGTTAGTAGAGATTGAGTAGAATATTCAATGTCTAGTCCTTAAATAAAAAGACTGTCTAAAAATCAACTTTGGGGCTGGGGATATAGCTCAGTGGAATAAGTGCCTGCCTAGCAAGCGCAGGGTCCTGAGTTTGATCCCCAGTACCGCCAAAAAAAAAAAAAAAAAAAAAAAAAAAATCAACTTTTTCTACATACCACTGCTGGGATACCTACTTGAGGAAAATTTAAAAATGAAATCACTGTTGTCTGTGCCAAAATATTCTGTAAAGCATCAGATTTGGGGCTTAATGCAGAGCGTGGAAACAATGCCCTGTAGACCAAGGTTTCCTAAAACATGTTTCATTGGATCCACTGAGTTTTGTTCTGCTAGGACAGTTGCTGACTGAATTTTAAAAATTTTCTTTCTGTTGCCAAGTAATGTCACATAAAACAAAACCGTACAAAAAGACAAAATTGGCTAAGTATCTCTAGAAAATTGGAAAATGTGGCTATACTCTGTGCGCACTCCCACATGATGGTCCTTGCATGAAGGTAGAGGCCTTTTCTATCAGTCCCTGTGTTCCTGTTCATCACAATGCGTGTCCCTCTGACTGTACACACCTGTCATAGGGCACTTAGGTCAACTACATGATCTCTCAGCCTTGTGAGTTTGTGTCTCTTTGTAATGTACTACATAACATCGGCAAATCATAATCATGATCATCTAAAAATTTCAAGCACTGTATTACTCTGAATATGTTATGAGAATTGGTTATAAAATACAATGACTAGACATTGATTGTAAAGGCAACAGGAATGAAACATTAAATGATATTTTGGAAAGGAGAAATTCCTTTCAAAATTGTATACATTTCTTGTTTTAGTATTTACCTTTGTTTTCTTACTATTTTTAATCTTCCAGTCTTTTTGAGATGAACATTAAGCTTTTTTCTTCACACTTTACTTGTTAATAATTGTGCTGCACAAGTCTATAGATTTTCTCCTCAGTGTATCTTTAGTTGTTTCTAATAGAAGTATTTAAAAATTTTTAAGGACATTTAGTAAATTCAGTTTTGGTAACTTTGATTCAGAGTTTAAAAAAAGACTTCGGAAACAGCCTAGTAGGTGGTAGGCTTTTCAGATACCTTTTCAATATATCTAAAGTTAGATTATAATAGTTAAACTTGTTAATTTTTTAAACCAAAAAAGTTGCTTCAAAAATATGACAAATTTTTGAGTCAAAGTACATGGCACTTTTTAAAAATAAATATTCCTTGATCATAAGGTGCAAATGAAATTTTAGTACTTAGTGTATAAAATGTAAGTGCAGTTAGATTGAAATAGAGTTATAATGAGCTTGTTAGTTGTAGACTTTTTAGATCAGTTTTAAAAAATTGTCTCTATATTTGATTATTGAAAAAGATGTGAATTAGCAGTTCATACTATAATTATATACTTATTAAGGTCACTTTGCCTTTTGACTTTGACTTTAATAGCAATTTAGATATACGTTTGCTCAGTATGTTTCATATAATACCATCATGTCCCTATGTAATAATTGGTCTTTAAATTCTATGTTTCTAATATTACTACTTAGATTTTTTTTCTATTTAAATAATAGCTAAACATCTTGGTTTTAAGATTTTTGCTGTATTAGTATGCTATTAATAAAAATATAGAGATTTTAGTTAGTATTTTTTAAAGTGATCTAGTGATTTATTCTCATGGAAAGTCAGCCAAGTCAATGACATTAAAACTAATACTTTTTCAACATTTTTTGATTTCTTCCTTTTGGATTTTTTTCTAGTTATTTGTAACTCATCTCTTTCCCTGTTGATTTATAGATGTCAACATATTTTGCATTCTGTTAGTAGTTACCTCCCTACTCACAAAATTAAATTTCATATTCATATTTTGTCTCTTTAAAAACAAAGAATCGGTATAATGTTTGTCCATCCAAGAAGATAACATTTTACAATGCCTTTGCACATTCCTCAATACCCAATCCTTTTCAGCCTCTAAATTTTGAGATTGTTTAGTATTCTTAATTCCAGACTTAACTGAGTTTCCTATTTTAATGTATCATGTTATATTTTAAGAATTCTTATTGTATAGCAATGTCAAATTTTGACACCTTTTAATGGAAACTCACACATTACTGAAAACTGAAATAAGTAATTTCAATGATAAAGGAAAGTTTGAAATTATCTTGTAAGATAGATATTTATTAGTATATAAGTTAATATCTTTAACTTCATTCTTTAAGAAACTTCCTTTTGATTCACAATATCTGTTCTACCTCCTAGATTTTATTCCCCATTTCAGGTTCTTACACCAGTGAGACAATACAGTGTTTACACATGTGGTTCTGATTTATTTCATTTATGAGTATTGTCTCTAGTTGTGTCCATTTACCTATATAAGCCTTGAGTTTGTCTTTTTTTGTAGCTGAGTAATAGTCCATTATAGAAAAATACTACAACTTTTTAATCCAATCCTCAGTTGATGGGCATTTGGGTTGCTTCCATGATTTAGCTGTTACAAATTGCACTGCTATAAACATGGGTGCACATATATCGCTGTGATATGATGTTTTCAGTTCTGAGAAAATACCCAGAAGGGAAATAGCTGGTAGAATGGGACCTTTAATCTTAGTCTACTGAGGAACTTATTTTGACAGTGGTTTCACCTGGGATGAGGGAAAAGAGAAAAGAAAGAAGAAGAAAAAAATATATATATACACATACATAGGATAGCTAACATAGTTGTACTACTGACTTTTCTTGCTTTATTGAAAGGAACAGTTAATGTTTAATTGTTTGGTCAATCCTACATGTCTATATACAACAACCTTTGTTAATTTCCTATCACCTTGTCTGAAATTCTGTGTTGCTTGTATTGTTTTTATGTTATTTTGTAAATATATGTATGTTTGCTAATATGTTTTTGTTCTTTTACCTTTAAAAAATTTTCACTCCAGTTCTAAAAGAAAAAAGAAACTCTTCTACTAGGAAATATGTATTAAATTGTTAATAAAAATATTCTTTCTAACTGAAGACTCTGGTGTTGATCAGAAACACAGGAAAACTGCAGTGGGTTTGCGCCACATGGATCACTAGTTTGAAGTAAAAGAAAATCATCTACAAATGCATACTGGGGACATATTATTACATAAAAGTAAGCTCTAGAAAGTTAGATACAGTCTAACACCAGTTTATATAAGTCTTAAAAACAAAAAGCAAAGGACCTATTGTATGGAGATATGTACATCTATTTTTTGGGCAGGAGGAGTACTGGGAAGCGAACTCAGGACCTCACACTTGCCAAGCAGTTGCTGCACCACTGAGCTAAATCCCCGACCCCTGCACACCTATTTTGTAAAAATATAAGTTCAGAAAAAAGGCAAGAAAATAACGGTAATCAATCTTGGTGCAGTAAGGCAGAGGAATCACAATTTAGAGTTAATGTGCTAGGACAGTCAATCAGTTGGTTCAGATGATTAATTATCTTACTTCACTTTATAATTTTTATATATGTAACATATTTCATAAGTACATACTTTGTATTAAAGGTAAATTATATATTGTTAACTTCAACAAAGTTGTTCAGATTACCAGATGTAAGAATGGAACATTGATCAAACAATAACAACCATTGTTAATTCCTATCATCTTGTTTTGAAATCCTGTATTTTTTCATCGTGTTTGTGTTGTTTTGTTTTTATCTTCATTATTGTTACTTGGTTATTATTTTTTCTCTTTAAAATAGAAATGAAATAAAATGAGGTTGCTGACAAAAAAGTACAGTGCTCAGAGTTCCAAAAGGAATCCAAAACTAGACCATCAGGTATCCATTAATAGCAATTCTGTGGACATCCAAGTAACTCTATGGACTTTACAGAGAATCAGAGTCATCATTCTCTCCTCACCTTTTTCCTCTTCCGAGGTCTCTAGTCTTACCCAGGGATATCTGCTAACTTCACACATTTCCCTTGGGTGGGAATACGTGTCTAACATTCTCACAGAATCTCTGCACGTCCAGAGATGCGTGGTGCTTATTTTCCCCAGTGATAGGTGTCCCATCGGGTATGAGTCCTTGATTGCAGTCCTCTGTCAATGGCATGTGGATATCAACCTCTGCCATTTGGTGCTTCCCATAAGTTGGACTGCTACTCTGATTCCTTTTATTGTGATAGGAAATTCCTTTGTATGAAACTTTAAAACAGTTTAACCTCATCTTAAAAATTCAGAACAATGCACCAGGATGCATATAAAAACATGTTTTTTAAAATTAGTTTTTTTGGGATACAGGGAACTCTTTCAGTATGCATCTCAAGTGTTTCTTTAGTTCAGAAAATGTTTTGTCTGTTGTTGGCTTGATTGTTCTTCCTCCCATCTGCTCATTTTCCTTCATCTGAAATTCTTATTATTTGCACATCAAACCTCCTGTATTTTCTCTCAGACTCAACTTTTCTCCTAGTGTGTTTTACATTTTTGAGTATTTCCTCCTGTGTTTTGAGATATCTCACTGATCTTTGCCAATTCTTAGCTGTCTTTTTTTCTTCTACATAGAAGATATTTCCATTTATGAGCTGTACAATGTATTAAGAAGCAGCTGTTTTTAAATACTAATTTCAATTATTTTAGGTAGTGAACAAGGGCCCTATTTTAAGTGATGAAGCTGATAAAAACAAATAAATAAACCTTTCCACAGTTGTTTAAGTAAATAGCAGGTATTTTGATTCTAATTTCATGGAACACTAAACCTTGCGCTTTCTAGTATATGACTCTATTGCTTTCCAACTGACTTTTATTGCAGGGCCATGATCAAAGATGCTATTATATTCCCTTTTTCCTTTCCTGGGTGCCTATGAAAATATTATTTTGGAATGGTATATACTATATAGTTGAATTGCTATGTGATTCTTTGAGTTGCAGTTGAACTTCTTAGAAAATGCTAAATAACCCTGTCCCATAAAATTGTATTAGGTTCAAAACTATGACACTGGATAAATGTACAAACTTTTTTCCTGTTTTGTTTAGAATGTATTTAAGCAAATAGTCCATTCATAAGAAGGGGGAGCAAGTAGCAATTACTGGATTTGTAAAATCTCGCAGCTGTTTTGGGATAGATCAAATGTTGCTTAGCTTACTCATGGAAAACAGCATTCCCAATTCTAAGTGTACTTTTACAATAATTGTTTCTAAGATGAGTGTCAAATTGCGCTACAGAATGTGAATAGTTAAAAGGAGGAAGGTGGTTTTCTTTTCCTACTTCTAGAAAGTCTTCAGTTTTGTAGATGTAGAAAAGAAGGATAAACAGAAATATGCAAATCTAACTATTTTATATTTCTACAAGGAGAACTAAATTTTGATGACCTCATCTTTCTCGTATTGTAAACTTTCCTGTGACTGGGACACCGATAATACAGGAGGAGAGGTTTGCTTTGTCTCAGAGGGTCAGGGATTCAGTTCACCAGTAGCTGGCTCTGCTGCAGAAACATCATGGCGCAAAGGCACAAAGGAGAAAAGCTTCTCGGTGTATGGGAGCCGGGAAGCAGAGCAGAGGACAGCAGCAGAGAAGAAGGGACCAGGGAGCAGGTGCAGCCCCCAAGGCAGCTCTCCGTAACCCATCCAGACACACTGA
This sequence comes from Dinomys branickii, assembly GCA_004027595.1. Classification (NCBI taxonomy): domain Eukaryota; kingdom Metazoa; phylum Chordata; class Mammalia; order Rodentia; family Dinomyidae; genus Dinomys; species Dinomys branickii. The sequence goes on from PVLD010001365.1 coordinate 193,668, forward strand.
GAAGCATGTATCCCTAATGCTCTAAGCAACTGCAAGCCACTCCAATTGGCAGTTACCTGTCATATCCTTCTGATTTATAATTAAAATTTGCTCTTCAACTCTCTTCGATAGGCAAGATAAGAAACTTTGAAGAAGAGGGAGAGCTGAAGAATGGGCGTGATGTTCCTGAAACCATTAACGCTTTTGAGGGAGAGGGCAGAATTATATCGCATAAAATAAGCTTGACGGAAGTACCACAGGCAAAGGAATAATTATGGTAGCAGCACTCTCATTTTATATTGCTCTAGACCACTGACCTGAGTGCTTTATATATGTTACAATAAGTTATAAAAACCATCAAGTTAGATTTTTTTCTGTTTTATGAATGCAGAAACTAAAGGTTAGAGAGGTTAAGTAGCTTGCCCAAGGTTACATTAATAAGTTGTATTCTGAGTAAAAAAAAAATCAAAGTGACTAGAAAATAATATAAAACTTTGTACCAAGTATCTGCTTGCTATTTTTATACTGCTATATTCAACGAAGTTTCCTGCTTACTGTCAACTGAAATAATGTTGCAGGTACCAGAGATGATAGACTCCTGGATGAGCTTTTAGTTTTAAACTCTGCAATTATTTGCTTTGCTCTTTCTTTTTTCATATTTTGTGATGTGAGTGCAGAATTTAAAAGTAAATTAGGTTTTCATGCAGGGCTCTACTTGCTACTTTGAGAAAATAAGAGTGTCTAGAGAGCTGTGCATTTTAATACGCATCAAGTAAAAGTAATTCTGTTGCAGCTCTTCCTGAATATTTTAGAAAAGGTAAGATTGATGACAGGCATTATTTTTCTCTGTTTGCTTTTGCAAAATTTATATGCTTTTGGGTTGTCATTAGCACATTCCTTCTACTCTTCTGATCTTTAAACTCACAAATTATAGCTGTGTTACCTAAAAGTATTTGCAAGAAACAGATTCAAGTAAAGAGAGATGCAGCTCATGTCTTCCGCTCTTCAGCTAAAACCATAAATTTAATAAAGACTGGAGAAGATTGACTGGCCGTATCATTAATCAGAGATTAATCTTACAGAGATGTTTCCTTTCTGACACAGGTTAATAAAACAGGCCAGCCATTCCAGAAAATACATGCAGGATACAAGTTATTTTCTATTATTATTTATTATTATTTCTGGGTTATATAAATTGTATAATTTCTAAATTATAAATTCATTAGAAACAGTTATCTCTACATTTTAACACTCACTTAATTTATTATTTTTGATTGATCTTAATAACAAAGAGAAAAATTGCTTTAAATTTGCAGACAGTAAATGGAGTTACTTCTAAAAATGTTATTCATTAGTATATATTGTTAGTTGGTTAATACTAGGTTTCCCTAAATATTAACATATGTTGAATTGAAAACAAGTTTTGAAATTGAATACATAAATTATACCATTGTTGTTATCAGTTTCCTCCATAGTAATGTATGGACAGTATCTAAATCATAGACCTATTAAGACACCATTAATAGGCCCAGCCCAGTACCTGCTGCAAACTTAATGACCAATCAATGTTAGTAGTGTTATTATTATTTTTTTAAATCTTCTATTTCAATGAGGAAATAAAATCAGTTTGAAAGAAATCTGTGTACAGTGCTGCCCACCTATCTACCTCCATTATAGGTTCACTCAGCATTTGCTTTTCCTCCTGGTTCGGGAAGAAGCGTTTTCTCCTCCTGCCTGGTAACGATTCGGACTTGCTCAGTGAATCTCCTCTGTCCCATTCCCATAGTGCTACCTCTGCAGGTGTTCTGTTTGCTCCTGGAAGAATTCTCAGCATAGAAACAATGTAATTTCTTCAAACTGCCCCCAGTTTCTCTGTTATTTTTACAGAAAGAAACTTTTCCAGGGTCACCATGAGTTCGAGACCAGCCTGGACTACATAAGTGAGTCCCTGCCTCACTTTTCAAAAGGGTGCAGATTCCCTCTCTTTGCAGTCTTGCTTAAGCCCAGCCCTCTCGGGCTTTCTGTGCCCTCTTTCAGTGGGAGGGCTCTTCTCAAGTTCACCAGTTGCCACCAGGATGCTGAAACTAAGGTGGGATCATCAGTCTTTGGCAAAACTGAGATTTAGCAAGAGTATTTGGCACAGTGGTTCCACTATTCTTCAACATTTGTTTTCAGATCATTTAATTTTTCTTTTCCTTCTGTGTGCTCCTTCTAAATCTTTGACTTTTTTCCTGTCCTAAACATTGAATGCTTCAGGAATTCAGATTCCAAAGCCCTTTCCTAACCCCTCTATCTGCGTCTGTCTCACGTTGCCTGTCTCTCCTTCCTCGGTCTCTCTGTACCTGCCTCATTTTTTCATCTCTTTTTCTTCTTGTCTCTCTCCCAGTCTCTATTCATATGTTCAGCTTCTTTAATTAACTTCTCTACTCAGTGGCTTTGTAGCCACAGTTGCAGATTTAAGAAATAAAATCCTGATAATCTCTCATCCAGGTTCTCAAAAAGTCCGCTCTACCTCATGATATTACAACTTTATCCTCTGATTTGTGTAGAACAAAAGCTTTCACCAAGTTCACCCCTCTCCTTTTCTCATTCCCTGCCTAATTCCTTAGGGAACTGCCTTTCTATGTCTTGAAATTATATGCAAAGTTTGATGCTTGTCGCCCTTTCTGCCCCCTCTCTCTAAAGTCAAACTTCATCTTGATTTGCATGGGTGCAGCTTCACCTCTGTCTTCTTGTCTGTTTGGAAGGAAAACCTCCTTCAGCTCAAACTGCCCAGTGGCTCTCCGTTATTCTCAAGTACGTCTTCTCAGACGTCTGCAGGACCTGGGCTCCCACTTATCTCTAACTGTACTTGCCCCCAGTCTGATCTTTGCCCCTTCTGCTCTGTCCACACGCCACAGTGGTATCCTCGGTGTGACTGATAGACGTTAGAGTCGACATTAAACACTCTTTGGCCTCAGCACCCCTTCATTGGCTGCTCTTTTTGCTAGAATGCTCTTCACCAAGATATTTGCATGTTTGACACCTTCACCTTCTTCAACTCTTTTAAAATGTCATTTCTGCAGTGAGGAGATTTAAAATAGTAAATTTTCACTCCTTGTATATCTTTCTTATACCACTTATTTACTTCATTTTTTTCTCCAAAGTACTTCTGTCTCCTATATCTTCCTTGCTGGTATTTTTCTCTGACTCGAGCACTAGAATATAAACCCCCTGATGGTATGGAATTTTATGTATTTTGATTCTTGCTTCATCTTATGGATCTAAATCAGTGCTAGACATAGAGTAGATATTCAAAAATATTTGTTGGATAAGTGGACTGCTGTAATGTTAAAACTGAGGAAGCATTTTCATTTCCTAAAGGAAATCACTACTCAGTGGCAATATTTTTTAATCTGGAGCCATACTGCCTGGGTTTGATTCCTGCCTCTATTATTTACTGAACTGTGTGACCTTGGAGAAATACCTTAACTTCTCTGTGGTCAGCCTGCTTATGCATCTCTATAGAACAATTATGTTGTGAATGTAAATAAATTGGGATTTGGGAAATATACAGAACAAGACCAAGAGTCTATAAAGAGGTAAAAGTTCATTGTAGATATTATTAGGTTGATGTGCAAACTAGAAATGCTTCAAACTCATAATCAAAAGTAAAATATACCAGTGGCTATTAAACTACTTTAATATACTCAACACTGTTTCTCTCATGTACCATTTGGGGAGGAAATGTGCTATGTTTGTCTTTGTACAGTGAGGATGAATTATGGGGTGTGATTTGTAGTCTCAATTGTTTGCTTTATGGATTTAAATTACTAATATTAAGCTACTTTATCTTAAAAAGAGGCATTTATATACTGTAAAGGCTGAATAAACAAATGAGTTAGCATATACAGAGGATCCAGCAGAATGGTGGGTACTAGGAACTCAGGAACCTTGACAGCGGGGAGTAAGGATCAGTCCCTAGATCATGTAACTTCCTCTTCGTATATAACTATAGATCTTGCTTCCATTTTCTTATGTAAGGTTATTGATGGAGTTTTAGGAATGGCTGAATCGTCACATGGATAAGGACAGATTAGAGGGACTCCTTCACAATTCTATTTAACAAAACCAATGGGAAACCAGACATATTTGGGAACTATAACTGTATATGTGTTGGACCCACATAGCCACCCTACTTTGACTCATACTTAGAAATCTTCCATTGTACCATTGGAGTGTTTGTTTTCCACGTGAATTAAATTTTACCCTTTAGATTACCTGCATTTCCAGAGCCTGTGACTGGGCCTTGGAGTTTGTTTTGCCAGCAGTTAAGGACCCTCGTAGCAAAACTGAAATTTGCTTTATCTCCTGATATCAGCTCTTGGCACCCTCTCTGTTAGAGGTGCACTCTGCAGAGGCATCAGATGTCCTTTCTTGTCTTCTGAAACCTTCTCTGAAGAAAACATTAGTTACATTACTTTCATGTCATATGGGAGGCTCAAACAAATATTCCATTCCATGTACTGCCATATGAAGGAAATTATATGACTAAAATTGAAGGTGCTGTTTCTTGTTAAAAGATATATTACTAATAAACATGTAGGGAAAGGGTTATATTCCCTGGAAAGTGGTGCTTTCTGAAATATCTGAGAGCTCCCTGTGTGGGTGAGAATGTGCTGTTGTTTTGTGTGTTGTTCCTAGTCAGCTCCATTAAGATACAACTCTTTGATTTTAAAATAAAAAAGGATAAGAATTCAGAATTAAAAACATGTATATGTAGTTATGAATATATATTAGAAACATGTATCTGTAATATATACATGCATAATTAGAGCTCCTACTCTTTTTGGACATTGGTATTAAATATTATGGAAAGAGTTCTAAAAAGCACAAACCTTGAATTTCTAGTTAGCAACTACATTGCTGTAGCCTTTTATGGAGGGCCATTCTGGCCACTGGCATTCTTCCTGGGTGTAATTCTGTTGGACCTCTCCAAAGCAAGAAGTATTTAACCCCTGCACATGTCACCTTCGTTATCTCATTTGCATCTAATAATTATACTTGAAAAGCTATTCCAAATGATGGAATTTTCCTTTTGTAAAGAAAAAGTCAAATGTGTTCCACTGCATAATTTTATTTTTGTCTATCCTTGTTATGGAAAATAGCTCATTTTCTTTCCTAATTCCTACGCATACACAAAAATATGGCTATTTGACAAAAGTTTCCACTATTGCAAGGGAGATTCTTTATTCCCTAGTGAAGAAGCTGCCTGAGAATAAAAATCTGTTGCTGCCTGCGAGCTTCCTCTACTCTTCATTGATGAAATTGCCCTGTAACAAAGCACAGCATGAGACCAGTGCATGTGAAGAAATTATTCTTGACATATCCCTTGGGCTGTTTGCTTTTTTGAGCTGGGCAGTCCATTGAGATACACCACTGTTGTTTCCCATTTGATTATGTGTGTGCAGTAAGCTGTCAGTTTGCGTTGCCAGGATACATGGTTTGAACATGATGAATGGGTAATGTAAATGCCGTCCCTTCTCCTTAAATGAAATCTCTTTTTGTAGCAATTTCAAGGCTTGTTAAATTTGGCCACAGAGGAACGTATATGTAATTTTTGTTTCCCTTTTATGTTGTTACTCTCACCCTTTTCCCCTGGTGCTGAGAATAAGGAAGAAGCCCATGGCGCTACTAGTACTTTATCTAAAGCTTTGGGAAATGTGTATTAATGTGAACAATATAGAATGTCTCTTTCTTGATCTTTTAAATTTTGTAAGGAAGTACGTTTATACTAGTTAACTACTAGAAAGTAAAAGGCTGTTTATAGGCTTGTCAAATTTTCTCTTTTTTGAGATACACATTTAGTTAAAAAATCAAGATTTCTTTATGCTACTATGAATTTTTTGTTGTTGTTAAATTCAAAGCTGTATGATCAATGTGTGTAACAGACCAAATAGCCAACTCTGAAATAAGATGTGGCCTCTTGGTACTTCATGTCAAAATTTGCTGGAAGTATTCCTGGAGTAGATTGAACATGGGAAACTGCTCCAGAGTGGCCCCAAGTGTCTCTGAACGCCATGTGACTTGAAACTTAGTTGCACTCATCAAGGTGAAAAAATGTAATGAACATATTTCTATCAAACTCACTGTTCTTTTGTACTACATTTTCTCAATGTGGATGTAGAGAACTGGTTATAAGTCCACTTAATTAGGAAGCTCGTCTTACCAATTTTTCTTAATATCTATAAGGGTTGAAATCACAACACAATAAACTCACATGTATGTGAAAAACCTTTATGTCTAAAATGGCAAATAAGTTTAACATTAGATGGTCATAATTGAGACATTAATTTAAAATGATTGATATTGTTGCAACACATAGAAGGGAGTATCTCGTGTTTAAATATAACTTACTTTCCTTAAACGAAATAATGTACATAATTCAGTTTCTACAAAGTACTCATAGGCCGGAATGTGACTGCAGCTGTCTCGCAGTTAGTTCCACTTGGAAGTGTCATGCCTTTTTCTAGTACAATAGACAGTTGTTTGGTATACAGAAAGGGTGAATCTGGTTTACTATTAGTGGAAGGCAGAGAAACCACTACCGTTGTATTGAAAGACCAAGAAACATCATAAATGATACTATGTTGGCAAAAATGGATAAGCTTGTTATTTTAGTAAGTATGCAGTAATAAGTTAATATTGATAGATATATGAGAACTGTATAATTACATCTGCTTGTATACACATATACGAGCAGATGTAATTTTTACCAGCAGGCCATATTGGTAAGTACATTAAATTAGATCAATTTGAAAATATATATGAAGTAGTAAACTTGTGGGCTAGATATATGAGGGAAAGTTGGTTTTTAATTTTTTAAAATTTAATTAATAATATAATTTAAATTCAATGTCATGACATAAGTGACATTTTCTTATATTAATTTGCCATCCAAGGAATTAGATATTTAAAATTTTAAAGAGCCTTTGAAAAGAAACTGAGTGCTATTGTGGCTAACTGATTTGAATAGACTCACAGAGAAATTTAGATTTCCTGACAGCCGTTTGGGGTCTTTTTTTTGGTGTGATTTTCTTTTGTGGCTAGACCAAAGGTTGGACTATTATACATAAGAGAAGGAGAATACAAAGTGTGAGACACTCAGAATTTCATTACAAATTGCAAGGCAGATGGCTGACTATATGAATTCAATGCAATTTTATTTAAATTGCATGAATTGCCCCTCACCTGTTGTCTTCTGGTCACATATAGCACGATAAGCCCAGAAGTTCAGAACTATTTTGATTGGTATGTCTCCTGCCTTATCAGTCATTCACAAGTATGTATCATCATGATCACGGTGAAATTTTCCACATGACCCCACCCAAAATATGGTGTGATAGTATGTCTGTCTCTACATCAAATAAAACAGTAAATGATCCATATTTTTCTCTTGGATTTTTAGTGTAAGCATGGGTTTAGTCACTACAGAAGTGTTGGCATTTGCATCTATTTTAGTAGTTTAATATAGTAATATGGCATTGTGATTTAATCCACATTTCTCTACTGACTAGTGACATTTCATTATTTATTTTAATTAATTAATGAACTTATTTATTTTTGAGACAAGGTCTCACAGTGTACTTCAGGCTGGCCTTGAACTCTCTATGTAACCCAGGCTTGCCTCGAACTCCCAGTGATCCTCCTGCCTCAGCCTCCTGAATGCTGGGACTACAGGCATATGCTACTATACCCACCTGACAAGTGACATTGAACATCTTTTTATGTGCCTATGCATCATCTATTTCTTCTCTTTGATGAAATATCTATTTGATTCTTCTTTCCAATTTTAATTGGGTTGTTTTGTATTATTGACTTGTAAGATTTATATACTGTGGATACAAGTCCTTCTTTCAGGTATAAATTTTGCAAATATTTTCTTAGTGTGTTACCTGTACTGCTATGTTGTTTACATAAAAACAAAAACCAAGACTGTATTTCTGGTACTGTGTAGTTTATCAAGATTTTTACTTTATGACTATTGAGTTTTACATAGTTTATAAAAAAGAATTGTTCTGCATAATTTCACAGAGATTTTTTTCTAGAAGATATGTAGTTTTAGTGCTTTGAATTAGGTCCATGATGCAAATTAAGCTCCTGTTTGTGTATGACAAGTCTGCTTTATTTACTGTTTATGAATCCACTGTTGTATGCCTCTTCACATCCGACCACTTAAACTTCTACTTTTATCTTCATCAGTAGTGGTGTGAATGGAGCTTGGTGCTTATAATCTAAAATGAATCATTCCTAATTTGTTATCATTATTACCTACATATTCTACTACTGAATTCAAGAATGGAAAATATAGTACACTTTAAAAAAAGCTAAATAGAGTACTTAAAGACATCCAAAATGTGTCTATAAATGTCTGTTTTTATAAACATTATTTTTACATAAAACTGTCAGGATAAACGTATAAAAAGTACATATATATATAATCCAACTTATATTATCATTAGGAAAACAAATGCAATTATTTACTAATTGGTTTGTACTGTCAGTATATGTTTCCTCAGTGGACATAATGAAATTCATGTAATATGTCCATAATACAATAATGATAATAATAATAAACATCATCATATCATCATAATAAATAAACCAAAGTAAGGTCAAACGTCTATGGAGATATGTGTGAGGGATAAATTGAATGTAATTTGTCTCATAATCTTCAATACTTTTACCATGTTGGCTCTTAGATAAGAAAGGACTATAGAAAGCCCCTCACTATTTAAAATATATTTAGTATATAAAAACTTCTCACTAAACTAAATCTTATGAACTTCAAGAATATGTACAAAGTTATTCTAGGAGAAAGGTGAGTAAAAGACCCATCCATCTAAATTTCTTTTATTTTTCTTTTATTGTAACGATCCGTAAAATACTTTCACAGAACCTATAATTTCTAAAGTCCATGATTTAGTCCACTCCTCTAAATTTTTGAGGGTCAGTCTTGGCATGGATGTTTTTGCGGGGTTACATTATCATTTGGTGTCAGAAAAAGCTGATACTGACTCCACTGCTCCACCGCTCACGGTGGCCTGCTCATTTTGACAAATATTGTAAGGCAAAGACGTGTGGCATTCTTTCACGCAGTATGTTTCGTTTGTATATTAATTTGCTTTATTTAATAGAGACATGAGCTTGAAGTGGGAATAATAGAAGGAACTGTGCTCTTTATCTTGAGATAATTGATCATTTGACAGCTATGTAATGAAACCTTAAGAACTCAATCAGGATTGAGTTCCAATAAACACAGTATGTTATGTAAGAATATCTAAATACTGTCTTTTTTGTGAGCTTCGTGTTTGTAGATTCCAAAACTTTTCTGCATGATCTTCAAATGAAGACAATAGGTCTACCATTTTTAGCACTGAAAGAAATAGCAGGATTACATGGTCCCACTAATAAAGCAATGGTCAAGAAAGAGTGGTAGACAGCTGGGGAAGCAGCTGGGCTTTTCAATGACAAAACAAGAGTGTGTGGAAATGGAACTTTATCTGAATGTGAACTAAATTCAACTCTAATGCCCCTGACTGTATTGTACAGTTGAGGGCATGTGTTTACAATATTCAACTTCTTTCTTACACTTGGAGCTTAGAAAAAGAAAGGAAATTTATCTCAGAAAACACGGCCTCTCGCCTTCGTGCCAGCCCTCTAAACACTACTCATTTCCGACTGAAGCAGTCCAGTCTTCTGTTTGCCTTTTGCATAAATGATAGTGATGCTTTGCATTTAATAGCAGCCCTCTTGTTGAGATTGTTGTTTTAAGATTATTAATTCATGAACTGTCGTAAAGAATATGGGTGATATTGACATTTTTCGCTTGTTGACCACAGTTGGTATAAAAGTGTGGTCATCAAGGTCACACAATGAGTCAGCAGGTCTCTGAGAACAGAACAATTTCAAGTTCTGCGGAGGCAAAATCCCACCCTGGGTATCAGCGTGTCTCCGGTGTAAAGGCATGCTGTCTCTGAGTCCCTTTTAGACCACACTTTGCTTGTGATTTTGTGAAGCTTCCAAATTCTTCAAGCATGATTGCTCAGAAATAATTCCTCTTACTAGACCAACACAATCTAAGAATTCTACTGAGAGAAGGGATTTAAGATAGGTTTAGAATGTTTGCAAAGCTTCTGTACTCATCTCTGTGGAAATAAAACCTGAATCAAACAAGCAGAATAATGTGAAATAAATATTTTACAAACAGCAACAAATTGAGCAGTAATACAAGTGACCATGTAGGTAGCTGAGTACTTAAATGGGCTGCTCATGTTTTGTATAAAAAAACAAACAGGAATATTCTTCTATTAAATGTAATAATGTGTTTTTACATAAAATATGCAACAAGATAATTATGTTCTTAAGTTATCCTTATGTAGATGGGAACAGCATCTCCTAAGAAAGTTTCAGATTGCAGTTACTGATATAAAATGGCCAATTCTATAAGGCTTGGAGATGAGCAAAACTTTTTAATTATATACATTAATAATAATGGAAATAATAAAGTTTCTTATTACAGATATCTTGTAGGTACAAAGAAGTAAATTTATACCAATGGCTCCAACTGAACATTTTCATAAACTGATGTGGTCTTATTTGCTTAGGGATAATAGAGGACATTATTAGTGTTCTCAATACTCCACACTGGAAAAGCTATAGAGGAACATAAGTACAAGTGTTAGCTTTATTTTGTAAATGATGACATTCAGGTGTAGAGAGGTTAAAACCAATTTTGGCCAAGGTCAAAGATCTGGTAAACAACAAAACTGGAAGTGCAGTGCTGGCCCACCTGCCTTTGAAGTCTTGCTGTCGAAAAACAAGCTACTATGCAGTTTCTATTAGCTCTTTCGGTGAGGTAGGATTACTTCACTTGTGTACCGTTCTCATTTCTTTCATGTAGGTCTTTAAAAGCAGAATTTAATTTCAAAAATTTATTTGTTTATTGGCGCTGTTGAGTTTTTAAAGGAAAATTGAACAGAAAGTAGAGAGGATTTCCACTGAGCCTCATTTCTTTCAACCCACTTTCCTCTAGGATTAATATTTTGCATTAATGAGGTTATTTTGCTATAACTGACGGGCCCATAATGGCACGTTAGTATTAGCTAAGGTCTCTATCACTGCAGCCATTATAGTTGGTTTATGTTTTAAGGGTTTTGACACATGTATAAGGAAATGTAGATACAATGATAGCATCCCACAGAAGACTTTCACAGCTCTGAAGTTTTCCAGTCTATGCCTCTTGCACTCCTTTGTACCCCAGCAATCACAGACGTTTTGACTATGAACTTCATGGGTTTTCCTTACGAAGCCATATAACGGGAATGATCGGTGATCACACATCTATCACATGCAGGTTGTTTGTTTTTCTTTTAAGGTAGAACATGTTAATGGATGAGTTATATTTGTCTAAACGCAAACCTCACTATTCAGGTCTCTTTGCAGTGTTTGCACTTTGTGATAAGTAAGTTGGCCTTGGGTTGCTGTTTGGGTGCTCAGCCTGTAAAAGATTTGCCATCACTGGTCTAGTTAGTCTTCGCATGTTGGCTTCTTTATTTAGCAAATGCATTTAAAGTTTTTTTTCTTTTTCTTTTTTAGTAGCTGGATAGTTCATTAAATCACTACACAGCATTCTATTGCATAGGTGTTTCAGTTTACTTATTTACCCATTGAAGGGTGTTTGTTTTTTTTCTAAGATGACCATTATCAGTAAAATTGCTATTAATAACCACATGAGGATTGTATATGGACTCTTATTCCTTCTTATTAGCAAAAAAATGTTCAGACTGGAGGTGGACCTCAGTGAGAGAGTGTGGGCGTTTTATGTGCAAGGACCTGGATTCAATCCCAGCACCCCTCCAAATCTCCATAAATTATATTATTTCTCAACAATTTAAGGGAGAAATTTCTTAAACACCTAAATTCAATAAGCATACATCAGGAGACTTCCGGGAAGATGGCGACCGGGTAGGCAGCAGAGAGAGAACCTCCCAGAGGATTATCACCCAAACAATGAAATATAGCAATATGAAGACAGAAATAAGGACTTCCGGGAAGAAGACGACCAGCCGAGAGAGCGAGTGTGGAGGGAAGAACGGCTTCAGCTCCTGAACCCGACAGAGAACGTTCTACTGGGACAAACTGCGCCAAACCGGGCAGCGCTCCGGGATCCCGCTCAGAATCCCACCCCCGCAGCCAGCGCTGCGTGAACTGGAGCAATAGCGACCGGCCGGCGGGATTTCTGGGTCAGGGAAAATCTCCATCCAGGGAAAAACATCTGAACGGCACTCCTGTCTGCACGATCACAGGGTGAGTTAAGTGCGCGCTCTAACCGGTTTTTCCTGAATCGGGAAGAAGCTCAGCCCAGCAAGAGACATCAAAGCAGCTTTAAGGACTGCAGGATCTCCCGGATGGGAAGAATTACTTAGGCGCCCCAACGGGTTTTGTGAGGGGGGAAGGAGCTCCACCCAGGGAGGAACACCTGAGTGGCCTATCTGCAAG